>JAZAYU010000015.1:9783513-10167689 GCA_038501625.1 Corbicula japonica
CAAGATAACATACTTAAAGCTGATCTAACCGATTTTAGTATACCTATATTTTGAACATTTACAAATAATCACTTCTGTTTTAAAGTACGTCTTTTCACTTGCATTTCCAAGCATCTCAGGCTGTATGTCTGCAAGTTCTTGATGAATAAATATATTTAAACAAACACTGATGGTATGTATGAAGTATTTGTTTTAATACTTCGCTGTCTTAAGTTTGTCTGCTGTCGGTTCGGCTGTATATCCACAAGTCCATGCAATTATTCTGCATCTCTTTTGTTTTCTTACATGTACATGTAATCAGTTTAGTACTGCACAAGGGTGCAAAAACTTATTTTATAATTTAGGACTGACTACACCGCCTTAGTAGCAGCAAGACACCCCATGTGATAGAACTCTGAACTACAGAGTAAAATTTGCTGGATTCTTGGATGCACATCTGTCTATTGTACTAAGTCAGTCACATTACATGTCAGTTAACCATAGAAGGTTAAACGCATATTCGTTTACAATCATAATCCTAGACGCAACAAGTCGCACTGAGCTCTCCGAAATAGCATATATTTAATGTTTGTGTTCCAAATTATTTAAATTTATTGCTCGTAATGATAATTATGTATTATTCAAATAACCTAATTTACGAAAATCAAATGTTTTTACATTTTAGAAACCCAAATATCCCAGTTCAGACTTCTCAGCCACCATTAACTTGGCCAGAATACAACATGGAGACCCAATGGCATCTGACGTTTGATCAGAAGGATAGCGTAGGACAATATCTGTATGCCAAAGAGTTTGATTTCTGGAGAAATATCCTACGCCCGGTATACAGCGAATTAACCCACGCACAGACGTTGACTGCACTATACGCTAAAGAAGGAGAAGAAACGTGTGACAAAGACGGCACCTGTGACTGATAATGACTATTACTCGTCCAGTTTCAATTTTAGAACCATAGAGTCAAAGGAAATATCCATAATTTTATTATGCAATAAATATGTAATAGTTTATGAAGAATATTTGACATCTATAGTCCGATTTTACGCGTTGAGCCGTGAATGCACTTTTGTATTTATAGATTTTTGGAATATTCCACAAAATAGGGAAGTTAGATTTTCCTATCATATATTATAATGTTGAAATTGAAAGATATGTAACAAAAGGTTTCATAGCCGTGGCAGTAACGCTTCTGATATCTGATAATGTGTCATAAGGGTTGTGAGTTCGAATCCTATGAGCGGATCTTTTTTTAATCATTCTTTTCATTACAAATATGTAGACACCGACAAAAATGCCATAAAACAGAGCAAATGTCGATTAAGCTTTCATCAAGTAAGTTGATAAGATGTCGCGATCGAAGCTTACTCAAAATACAGTTTTCGGACGATGCCAATACATTGTTCAAAATGGTTTTGAAAAGAAAAGAATGTTATGAAGGTTCCATTAACTACAATTGTTTACTGAAAGTCAGGATTCACAACTGTCAGCTCCCCTTTGTGGCAAGCTGCTCAACCAAAATATATTTAAAAAAATGAACAGGAACTTAATTAAAGAGCTTTGCAAAAAATAATGATAAGCCAGTAATTAACTTAATAAGATCATGCGAACAAAATTAATATTTAAAAAAGTAAATGAAAGGCAAAAATAAAAAATAAAAGTTACTTAGATTGGATTCGAACTTGCAATGTTTTGCATCATAGCTCGAGATCTTTATCCACTGAGCTATTTCGCAGTGACTAACTGTTTGCTTCTGAACAGGTTTAAATGTCACATAAGTAAAGTAAATAAACGGTACCTTTGTAAATTGACGTACTTTACCTATTAAGGATTATAACAATGGACTTGTCCAAAAGGTCACAGCTCACGGGTCAAAATCGAACTATAGTCGTTTTTATTTTTAAACTGAACAATACTGTTACTGGTTTAAGTTTTAATTTAATGTTTACTGATGTTTACTGATAATACTGTTATTATTTAAGTTTATTATATACCCATGTTACTGACATTTATTATATACCGATGAATGATTTTAGCGTAGTACTGCCAGTATCCATGGTAATGATACACTGTTTTTGATTATCAAATTCGTATAACAGGGTGTGGTTTGCGGATTATGTATCATTACAGTCGTATGTGTTATAATTGGGGCGCGTCACGGGAAAAGGTAGCTTCGGACAGTTGACGTCAATCTTTGAAATGACGTCATAAATTTGCGCAGACGACATTATTTATTGCATTTCGCGGTAGAAATACCATTTTATTGTCAAAATGTGTATCAAAAATCACATTTTACTTAGAATAAATTAATTTATAGATGTAAGTTCTTTAATATGAATTAGGCTATGCCTAGTTGCGGCAAAAGCCTTAAATGCCATTAAAAAAATAATAAATTGCTTGTAAACAAAGCCAGTTTTTAGATTTAGAGCTGCAGATTTTCAGATTTGGGGTCAATTTTGAGATCGATGTCCATAAATCCAAAAAAAATGGGGAGGGGTAGGAGGTAGAGAATTTCTGATGAACGGCTTGCAAAAAGATACAATTCTCTAAAATCGGAAGATTAGAAATTTATATAATAAAATGGAAATTGCTCTTTTAAAAGACACAGAAAGGATTAAAGAAATAGACAGAGGTGTTGTCAATAAATTTAATTTTAAGTGGTTAGAAGTCAAAGTGGACTAAATCTATTCTTATCTATTCTTATCGAAGTTGATTACGTTACGCTTGCTTCTCTTGGTCTGGTGTTCTGCAAACTTTGCAAAAAAGAAATGTTGTTTTTAGACAAAAAGCTTTTTGCTTTTAAACAAGTTCACATACTTGTTATGCATACATATATCTTGTTTTCTAGACAGAGATTAAAAAGGAATAAATATTACTGTAAGAGAATTTTTCATTTGTATATCAATAAATAGAAGATGATGATACTCTCAATGAGAAAAAAAAAAAAAAACATTGCAGGAGATTGGGTTCTAAGCCCACCAAAACAGCTAGAAACCAGGAGCTTCCGGGGGCTAACGCGGCCCCCTTGATCCCCGGTGCATAGTCCTCTTTTTTCACAATTTGCTGTTGGCAGCCCTGTAGATAACTGATTCAACATAAAATACTGGTAATTTCTGTGCGCAAAGTTTACCTTAATGAACATGAGTTCTAACTACTTATTTATTATATAACAACATTTTAGTTACAAACATAATTTTACCAATTGGATTTTACATGGATTAATCACAATAATAAAAATAGTTAATTTGCTTAAATCATATGTACATTATCTGGCATGAACATTTTCTCTTTACAAGCTAATGGAGAACTTTGCAAGCAAATGAACTAGTCTGGTACCCGTCGTACTATCAAACAGTACGGGTGATAACATAGTGTTAGGGGCAGGTAATCCAGACTAGCAAATGAACAAGAAAAATATGAAAATATTGGAGGCTTGGTTTCATTGAGCCTGTTCATGTGCACTGATAAATGTTATACAGTGTGACTTTTAGTTATTTCAGCCTATTGACACACATTAGTTCAATTCAAACTTTATTTATTTTCAGAGCTAACAACACTGAACAGTAACCACCATGTTATTTTATAGTTCTTTACAAGTTTTGTGATCAGTTTGTCATACAGTTGTTTTCATTTCATACCAAAAAAATGAAAAATGCATATCAGGAATGGCCACATCCAGCATACACAGCCTCCCCACACAGCCAAAGAGTGTTTGCATGATGGAGCCTCTACTAGAAATATGACAAGGAATTCTGATCTCTGCATTTAGGCATTAAATTTTTTTTTTAATTTGACTCTCAAATATGTTTAAGCTTTTCCCAAAATTAATTTGCTAAATGATGATGAAAGAAGCGCAATAGAGATAGATGAGTTTTTTCAGATTTATTAACCTTTTTTCCAAACACCATTTTCCTACAGTCATTTTGCATTAACAGGCAGTTGGAGAATATTAACAAAATCCCATGTTGTCAGTTATCATGACAACAATAAGCAAGATCATCTATAAATGATTTTATAGAGGTGTGTTCTCAACACGACGTGTAGCTGATTGATCACATGATATTGTGTTGATCTTATGGGAAAAGTTTGCACTTCCCATTTTGAACATCTCAGTATGATTGCCGATCTTTTCTGTATAGGTCTTCCTGCAACTACTTCTCTAGTGATCTTGCTGATTTATGTTTGATGTAATGTTCAGAGAGACCTCTTCAAGAGAATTTTATCTTTGCAAAATAATCCTTTTTTTCAAGTTCTATATTATGTTTATGCCCTTGCATGTCACACATGTGATCTGTGTGTTAAGGTTAGAATTACAAAATTATCCACTTGTATTTGTATTTTTATCGTTCTTTAATGAGAAAAGTTGCATATTTCACTTTTTTGTGTGGGTTATGTCATCCTTTAATTATTTTGATCCTAGAGTGATTGAAATTAGAAAATTCTAATACGCAAAACAATGGCTGTACTGCATACTTTTTATTGGCTATGCAGAGATTTTGATTTCTTATTGACTTTGTCTGACATGAATATTTTAATTTGTAGTGCTGAAAGGCCAGATAATATCAATGATATGAAGGTCATACACTCCCTCATACAGATGGCAAGTAATTGAACAGAAAATCTTCCAAAAAATATATAATAGTCTCAAAGGTTGGGAAAATAAAGCCTGTCTTCTTTAACTTTGGTGAAGCTGCATAATTTGTATATTTGTGAATAATACACATAAATTTGAGTAATAACTGTGATACAGAAAGGAATCTTTGAAATCACAGGAAAAAACACACACATGAAAATAGACTATTTGATTTAGTCTATCTATGGACTGGAAATGCATTTAAATGTGTATGCCTTCAGGGACTGTAAATGTAAATTACTGTCTGTGCCATTAAGCCAGACACAAAAGTCAAAAAAAATGTGTATACATCCCAAATGATAAGCAGTACAGATATATACTAAAAAGATTTCGATGTACAAAGCTGTCTGGGAGTCTATCCAATGATAAAGACTGTGTGATAGTCTTCCAGAATCTAGTTTTTAGCTGAAACCCAACTCTCCACAGCGGAGATTAGAAGCTGACGGCGTGAATGTTTGGGTGTGCAGGCATTCGTTTTGGAATTGAAAAACTGTGAACCAAGAAAACTACTTTATTGTAAGACAATTTAATTGTATAAACTTCAAGGTTTTTTAAGATGGGCATTGAAAATAATTATCTTCTAGATAAATTTAAATTTTCGTTTAAATATCTTAAAAAAATATTTCAACTTCCGGCCCAATGGCCGCCAAAAAAGGACACGGGTTTATACCCCTCTAACATTGTCTAAACAATAATTACATACGATTTTTGAATAAATTTGATTGTTTTTAAATAAAAATACGTGTAACCTATAAGCGGCAACGCCCGGGCTTTTGCCGTATTAATTTAGTAAAAACAAAAATATCACTAAAATGACCGAAGGTACCTTTCTCGTGACGTGCCCCAATATTATGAGAAGGCGGAACTGCTTAGTGTATTCTGATCGTAATTTTAAGGAATTCCAAGGCACGTGCCACTCTCAAAATACCGACATAGCAACTTATCACGTTACTGTCTTTTAACCTTTGGAAATAAATTACTATCGTCTGCTGCGAAAAATATTTTCATTTATTTCAAGTCCTTGTTAACGTTTTGTTTTGAGTTATATCTGTGCGTTTTTAAAAATTAATACAGTTAAAACTCGAAGGAGCTGAAACTCACAAACTGCAATATCCGTATTATTTATGCTACAACTGTTACAGTTTTGTGAAACAATGTTTAAACAGTGTTAAATCAGTTGGTTGGACAGAGTAAGTGTTTGCAGATAAGAACTTGCAAATATGTCTTGCCACTGACCATTTCAAGGCTGTCCAAGGCTAAGATTCTAAATCTTTGTTTTTAAATTTTGCCTTTGGCGTTGTCTGTGATATGCAGGATTTTTAATATAAGATCCCCTCTCAAAATTCTATTCGGTTTAGTTCCGCCCATTGTTTTCTCGTTTAGGACAAACCAATTCTTTTATCTGGGGACCATACGCCGCTGAACATGGAATGGTATTAATCTGAAAATACCGCATTGAAGGTTCCATGTTCACCGCCATATGCATACCATCGTTTGGGATGGATCAAAACTGTACTGTTGATTGGTGTAAATATTGAGTTGCGCTCAACCCGGGGCTAGGCGGCATGAGCAGTAAAAAGCATATCCATTACTGCCCATGAACAGGCTCAATCAAACCGAGCCTGCAATATTTTCATATTTGTCGTGGTCGAGGGTCTTCAAAGTTCCCATTTCATCTATTTTGGTAATTATTTTTTTGTTAAAATTAGTCTTACGATTATGTCAACATGTAAAATCCATATCCGTCCCTTCCGATCTGGATCTTTACTGTCCGCTTCTTGGTTAGAAATAACCTAATTTTGAACAGAACAGAACATCTCTTTATTTCAACACAAGCCATATAATGGCGCATGAGCATACAGTGCGTATAACAGTTTAACAATGAAACTTTCTTGCATACCAGATCAGGTCATCCGGTGTTTTCACCCGTGTAGGAAATTGTGATTCTACACCACCCATGTAGAATGAGTCACGTGCCTTATATGATGTCACGACGCCTTACGCATTTATGAATGAACGATGGAATGTCTGGTATATATCTCCGCTACTATAAAAAAGTAGTGCAAAGAAAAATTAACCGGAAAATACCCCAAAATGCGCAAAATAAATACGGTATGCAAGAAAAAGTATCATTCACTTATGTTTGGTAAAGATCGCCTGATCCAGCCCTTAGGCGGTAACTCGACAGAGCCTCGTTATAATCTACACTGTTAGCCGATGAATGACAGCCATACGCTACATACGCTATAGAGTAACGGGTTGACTATCTTTTGTCTCTTTTGTTTACTTTTCGCGGTTAATTCTTACTTTATTGTTAAGTTATACCCACTCTTTCTCTATTTTAGTGACGTTGCAGGAAGGCTGTGTCTTTTGCATGTGCTATACAATAACTTATATATCCGTTTTTGATTAATCCCTTTTACTAGTAATTAAAAAAGAAGAAAATCAAACTCTTATTTTGCAACAACAAAACAATATTATTTTTATTTCATTTTTAAATCAATAGATACTGAACACAAAACTTCTATTTTAAACATGTTAGTGATAAAATTCCACCCAGATATTTGAATTCATCGACAATTCTACATCATTAAGGTTTCTTTTTTTATTCTGTCTGTTGCTGATAAAAGAGCTATTTTTTCACTATTGTAACATTACTAAATTGGTATATGTGATTCAATAAAGAACGTTTGGAAGATATATTTTTAAAATGCGGTTCATCTTATTTTTAGCAGTAATATAACAATTTCTTTTTGTAAAATGGTCACATGTTTTGTTGGACATATTCTGGATTTATATAACTTGGCTGAGTATACCAGTGTTGGCTTGGGTCGGGTTTTCGTTTACGAAAGATCAGACCTTATGCTTTAATTTATTATTTTATAATCTTCCAAAAATTTAGTTATTTTAGCTAAAATATTGCTAGCATTTTGAAGATTTTATGTAAATGCTGTCTGTCATAATCGATCTTAGGATTTTGACTTCTATTTAGGTTGTGTTTTTACTGAAATAATTGGTTTCGTACATTTTGTTCTATAACTATTTTTATTGCACATACGTATACCAGTGGTTCTTGAGCAGCTACTGGTGCCCAGGCTATAACCTGTTTTATAAAAACGATCAAAATGGAACTAACACTTTTCCAGCGGAATTAATAAATTTTAATGTCACAAAATTAAAAAAGAAATATTGGAAAACAATTCATGAACTTTGATTTTTAAAAATGAACTCTTAAGCAAATATAAATCATGTATATGATTATTGCTATCATATTCCTAAAAGATCAATCAATTGTATCGTTCAAAATTAATCAGTAGCACTACCAAAGTAAAAATTCAAGTCCAAGAATTCATCTAAAATTCCTTGCATGGAAGTCTGGCCGTACATGACAGCAGGTACACGCAATTATTCGCTGCGTACTTTCCACTTTCTGCATCGCCAAGGTATTGCTTCCGCTCTCCGATATTGGTCAAGTCGATGACATCGCAAGACGCTAGCAAATCAACGTTAACTTCAATTTGAGCAATTTTTACCTTTTTCATCCCGTGCGCATAGGCTTTTGCAACTTCGAGCGAAGACGTGAAGGAAATGTACTGGGAGGCGAAATCGGGTTTCGAGCCACAGTTAACAAACGACAGGACCGATTCGTTTCCGGAAGGAAATTTAGCCTTCAGTCCTTCGTAGCAGTTTTCGTCTGGTCTAAGCACTCGATACAGAGTTTTGGTCTTCGCTATGTTCGGGCAGGTTGCGTTTATCAATAAAAGTTGTTCATCTTTAACTTCACATGGTCTAGCGTCAAACTGAGATGCACATGAAGTATACGTCGAACTGGAACAATCTATTTTGTCATTCTTACTGCAGCATTGAAGTTGTCCGCCCACAGTGCAACAAGTATGGTTACTATCGCAACAACCATCTCCACAACACGAGTCGCCAGCGTCGCAACAATGGTCGGTGCAGCACACTTCGTTTGCCTCACAGCAACCAATACCACAGCACAGTTCTGGCAAATCGCAGCAACCATTTGGACAACAATATGAAGTTTCTTCGCAGCAATAAATTCCACATTCCTTTGGATTTTCTGTCGTGCAACAACCACCAATATCACAGACCGGATGATCATAAGGGCAGCAAAGGCTTAAGGGCGAACCCGGCGTGCAGCATACACCGTCTTCGCACACATATTCGGTACAGCCTTCGGGGGTACAGATAATATCACATATATCATTTGAGGGGATGCTCACGCTTGTCCTTTTATCAATCCATCTGCTGTGATGCGTGCCATTCGATGGATTGTGCTCGCGCTTTATGTCTCCATGATTTTTTGACAATTCTTTCCCAAGCTTTACACGTTTAGCTGTTACACCATCTGCTCGTAGCAGCAGGAGAACAACTGAGCACATCAAGAACACTTTATTCATTTTCGTACCTGAAATTAATTTACACAAGTCATAAATATAAAGCAAATAAATGTTGCTTTAATGTAATCTGAATTGTCACAATATTTTGGGATACTTCCATTTTTATTTTTTGAAATTTTGAGAATTATCAATGACATGACCTGTCCTCTGAACAAATAACTCCTCGCTAGCAACAGAATTGCAATAATTGTTTGTTATTTATAACATTCAGTACATGGTCATTCTCAATTAAGTTTTCTGTTCAGAAATGCAAAAAAAGCAGGTTAATTAAAACGTACAGGTTTATTTGAACAAATTCATTTAAATTTAAATGACAGAAATTATAAACGTTACCTTGACGGATATACTTTGCCAGTCTGATGTCAGTTTAGGAGTTATTTTAAAAAATGCATTTTTATATGATTTTGTTATCAGTCACATGTTAATGAGATTTGTGTTTTATCTCTGAACTGATTTCGTAATCTTGTTTGAAGGAAGCATAAATGTGCGTTGAAGCCTTTTCGAGGGTCAGGATCTGGATTGTTCTTTTTCGACTCGGTCATTTCAAAGGTAACGATCTGCATTGCCCATGACCCGTGACTGCGAATGTTTATTGACTTCTAGAACGTCTTCAAATTATGTCAGAAAGGTTGCACGAGTTTCAAGCCGATCACTGTAAGGTATAGCAAGGTCATTACTTTATCACATAAAATGCGCATAACACTTTCTGATATGAAAAACAACAGAGAAACCGTTTTTTTTTTTCAGATCCTTTTGCCAAAAGCAGTGCATCGAAAATGCCCGAACTTTCGACTTCGTGCGAAATAGTTCTAATTAAGTAGTTTGAATAGCACAGAAAATTTGTTTGCTATCATAGCGGAGATGATTTGGTTTTCAGTTTGAAAGGGATAACACAGACATAAACGCTCCTTTCAAAAATTTTCAGTATCAAGCTATTTTCATTGTAACCACACACAAGACTGGAAGCTGGAAGAGAAATTATAATGGAAATAAACATTTGTTTTCTTACAATGCACATTGCAATATCAGACTTCTCTTGAAATTAGGCCAATTACCAACCGCATCGATAAATTCACACAATTGTATTGGACGAACAGTTTAAAAGTAATAGTCTTCCTGCTGAAACTAGGCCATGGTAAGAGATACTTGCCCATATGGTAAACAAAATGCGAACTTTGTTTATATGACGTTTGATAACTAGACAGTGGCGTGATTTTTTAAATGTTGTCATGAAAGATACGGGTGGGTTTTTTTTTCAGGGGTTTAACGCGCTTACTTTTGCAGAGTGGAGGCAAAAGGTTATCAAAACAGTTATTTATTTTGTATGGTTAACAATACATACTTGTAAAACGTGTTGCTCGACAGTATACATAACAGTAAAGTCTTGATTACAGCTATCTGATTTCTAAGATGTGAGATCATTATTTACACTACATTTTAGGTCTTATGTTATTTTTGCCATTTTAAAACATAGTTTTGGAAAGAAAAATTGGAATAATTTTTATTTATTGATTTCAAGTAAATTAAAATTTATTTAGTAATTTCACTTTTTTTTGTAACTGTTGAATATTTTCTTATTTGCACCGTTTTTGTCAAACACCTTTTTTAAAAACTATATTTCGAATTCATACCAATCTTTCTTACTGCGGTATCATTTAATTTCGCTGGCACGAAATTTCGCGCAATCGCCGAAAAAGACTCTTTCGCGCGGACGTAAATTCGCGCAAAACCAATTTTAAACAAGAGCCATGTTACCCATGGTTAAATCCCCACGCCGGAAAAAGTAACCTGAAGATTGTACTTTCGTATAATTTACCTGGAGAGGAAATCCTTTTAAATTTGGAGTTAAAATTTTTAAACAAAATTTATCAAGTAAATCTGATAAAGGGGAATAACTCTAAAAAATAGTGAAGGTAGAGTTATTGGACTTGCACACTGCACTACCTACTGTGCTCTGTCAGTATATGAAATTTGAATAAAATCCCTCAAGTAGTTTTTGAGTTATGCTCCAGACAAAATTTATTTTAAAATTCTGATAAAGAGGAATAACTCTAAAAAAGGCAAGGTAGAGTTATTAGACTTGCACAATGCACTACCTACCAATGTGCTCTGTCAGTGTATGAAGTTTGAATAAAATCCCTCCAGTAGTTTTGGACTCTGGAAAAAATGTATCAAGTAAATGTGATAGAGGGGAATAACTCTAAAAAAGGCAAGGTAGAGTTATTGCACTTGCACACTGCACTACATACCAATATGCTCTGTCAGTTTATGAAGTTTGAATAAAAGCCCTCAAGTAGTTTTAGAGTTGTGCTCCGGACAGAATATATCAAGTAAATATGATAAAGAGGAATAACTCTAAAAAAAGGCAAGGTAGAGTTATTGTTCTTGCACTCTGCACTACCTACCAATGAGCTCTGTCAGTGTATGAAGTTTGAATAAATTCCCTCAAGATGTTTTGGAGTTATGCTCCGGACAACAAAATTTATCAAGTAAATATGATAAAGGGGAATAACTCTAAAAATAGGCAAGGTAGAGTTATCGTTCTTGCACACTGCACTACCAACAAATGAGGTCTGTGAGTGTATGAAGTTTGAATAAAATCCCTCCAGTAGTTTTGGACTTATGCTCCGGACAAAATATATCAAGTAAATATGATACAGGGGAATAACTCTAAAAATAGGAAAGGTAGAGTTATTGTTCTTGCACACTGCACTACCTACTAATGTGCTCTGTCAGTGTGTGAAGTTTGAATAAAATCCCTCCAGTAGTTTTTTATATATGCTCCGGACAAAATTTATCAAGTAAATATGATATAGGGGAATAACTCTTAAAAAGGCAAGGTATAGTTATTGTTCTTGACCACTGTACTACCTACCAATGAGCTCTGTCAGTGTATGAAGTTTGAATAAAAGCCATCAAGTAGTTTTAGAGTTGTGCTCCGGACAGAATATATCAAGTAAATACGATAAAGGGGAATAACTCTAAAAATAGGCAAGGTAGAGTTATTGTTCTTGCACACTGCACTACCTTCCAATGAGCTCTGTCAGTGTATGAAGTTTGAATAAAATCCCTTCAGTAGTTTTGGACTTATGCTCCGGACAAAATTTATCAAGAAAATATGATAAAGGGGAATTACTCTAAAATAGGCAAGATAGAGTTATTGTTCTTGCACATTGCACTACCTACCAATGTGCTCTGTCAGTGTATAAAGTTTGAAAAAAATCCCTCCAGTAGCTTTAGACTTATGCTTCGGACAAAATTTATCAAGAAAATATGATAAAGGGGAATTACTCTAAAATAGGCAAGATAGAGTTATTGTTCTTGACCACTGTACTACCTACCAATGAGCTCTGTCAGTGTATGAAGTTTGAATAAAAGCCCTCAAGTAGTTTTAGAGTTGTGCTCCGGACAGAATATATCAAGTAAATATGATAAAGGGGAATAACTCTAAAAATAGGCAAGGTAGAGTTATTGTTTTTACACACTGCACTACCTACCAATGAGCTCTGTCAGTGTATGAAGTTTGAATAAAATCCCTCCAGTAGTTTTGGACTTATGCTCCGGACAAAATTTATCAAGTAAATATGATAAAGGGGAATTACTCTAAAAATAGGCAAGATAGAGTTATTGTTCTTGCACGTTGCACTACCAATGTGCTCTGTCAGTGTATGAAGTTTGAATAAAATCCCTCCAGTAGTTTTGGACTTATGCTCCGGACAAAATTTATCAAGTAAATATGATAAAGGGGAATAACTCTAAAAATAGGCAAGGTAGAGTTATTGTTCTTACACACTGCACTACCTACCAATGAGCTCTGTCAGTGTATGAAGTAAAAAAAAACAACCTAAGTCATTATTATAATCTATATTTGACCGATCTGTTATTGTTACCCTTTGTTTATTTGAACACGCGAGATAACCATGTGTCAACTACCACTTCTTTTGTTAGTCAATTATCGGACAGCTGTTTATTCAGCGCCGCTAATTGACACGGGACCCTTATGATCCATCTATCTGGACCTTTCATAACATAATTGGATTGTTAAATTGCGTTCCCGTTTTATGTTCACAAGTGTCAATAGATCGTAAAAAAATTACTTTAAAAGGGTTTATTAATTTAAAAAAAGTATTTACGTGTCAAAATGAACTGAATGAGATGACAACGATGCTGTTCGGAAAACATGAATTATTCTGACCTTAATGCACGGACTTAATTGTCGTTACAGTTTTAAAGTAACATTAAAACATATTCTAAAACAAATTCGACAGTTATAACTAATTTTATTTTCTTTATGAATATAATTATTCAATACCTTAAATTTATATAAAATAGCGACACGGGCAACTAAATACAAAGTCTAGGAAAATTCGGACATTACCACGTTCCGGATACGTATGTGGAACTATATGGTTCAATTTTAGCTTAGGTTTTTAATTCGCGCACTGGCCCGAGCGCGTAATACGCGAAAACTGAGCCATCGCTAAATAAAATGATACAACAGTAACAAATTATTTGGTGATATCTGCTAAAATATCAATATGGCATAAATTAATGCTTAAGCAACATGTTTTGAGAAAATTTAGACTTAAACTTACCACCCATCCACATTTTGCGATTAGCCCCTCAGGTTCGCAAATTCGTTAATTGTCTGTGGTGTAATTATCAAATTGATTGTATCGACCGTACTCCCTTTTTCTCTTTGCTTTTTGCTGCGTGGGATACTGAGTTTTCGTGATCTTGCTATTTCTGACAGGTTTTTTTCACCGGTTTTTCGTTGTGTTGACGGCCATCTTAACATCAGTTGTCGAATTGCTTTACAGACCTAATCCTTATCAAATTGTTGACAGTCATAATAACAACAACACAATATAGAAATCGTAAAAGAAAAAGTACGTACAATGAATGTACAAATAACTAGATATATTGCATTAAAGTCTGTTTAAATATCGGTAATATTCTAAAGGCTGAATCTATACAATTTCTTAAAGTTTACATTTTATCGATAATGCTAATCTGTCAAATTAACCCGAACGTTTTACGGGGTATAAATATACCTGCTACTGTAATAATTTAATATAAAAATCTAGGGCAGGCCATAGCGTATCTTAAAAAGGTTTTATTTCGATAGTCATCTGTTTTGAATTGTTATATGACTGGCAAGTGTTTAATTGGAGGAAAAAAGAGATACAATGGAAATGTATATATCGTGTGCAATTAAGACTACTTAAATTGTAAGGTCAATTAGTACACGCCCTTCTACGGTGTTATAAGCTTCTTATGTTTCATATATTAGTGTGATTTTGCATGCAGCGTTGTCGAGTGTATGGATGGGTCGGAGTTATTTCACCAAGTCAACTTGTACTTGTTTGTTCATATGAGAACCTATTGGGGCAAGTGTGAGGTTGGTGCATCCTAGAACATGGTGTTCTAAATTGTTTTGCCACTGACCATTCCAAGGCGCTAACCTCTCGGGTTCTCACTTTCGTTAATTGATTGTGGTTTCTGTTTAGAAATTGATCATTTTATTAACCATGCTCTCTCTTTCTCTTCTTTGGGCTGTTTGGGGAGTCTGTGTCTTCTGAATGTGGCATTTCGTGATGTGTACATGTCAATTTTTTATATTTGTAATGTCGATGACATTACCGTAACATTACACGCTTCATTTGGCGATTTGAGTTATACTTCATACACGTTGCAATGTTTAGCAAAACGCATGCATCAGTTTATTTACGCATGCCAAAAGATAATATTTCCGTATCGCCTACGAATTGGTAAAATCAATACAGACTACAAATTGTTTTTATGATTTAATGAATGGCAAATCTATTCCAAACCCATAGCGTAGCTATACTCTTATATCTTTTATCCAAAATATTGGGTAAAACGTAATATGATCCATTTAAGGCTGACGGGTAAAATGGTTGTTTTCTTCGTGGGCTTTTAAATACTGTTTATAAATATGGAATTTTTTAGTACAAAGGTAAATTTTTAAATCATATTCTTACGAAAAACTCTTATTAATTTCCCATAAATGTTTAATGTTATGTTAAACTGTCTATATGCACAATAAAATGTATAAATTGCTTGTTTCAAAACATTCAATGTTACGTACGAGTTGTACTTCAAAGTTTATTTATTCAATGCTCGAACATTTATTTTTTAAAGTGAAATATGGATAACAGTAATAACCACATCCAGCAGACACAGCCTCCCCACACAGCAAAAAGGTAGAGAGGAGAACAGAGCATGGTCAGTTTCATTATGAACGCCACAAACAATTATCGAAAGTGAGAACCCAAGGGGTTACCGCTTTGGAACGGTCAGCGGCAAAACAATTTGCCACTGGGAGTTCAAATCAGGTTCTAGGATGCACCAACCTCACACTTGCCCCAACAGGTTCTCAAATCACAAAACAAATACAAGTTGTCTTGGTGAAATAACTGAAAACCACCTATCAGCACAAAAATGTTGGATGCAAAAGTATACACACATATAAAACATTAAAAGCTAATAGCATTGAAAACCAAAGGGTGGTTACTGAATTCCCTTACCGAGACGAGAGTACCTGGAGTCAAATCAGCAAGAACTGCCATCGTGGCAGTGATAAAGGAAACAAATCGAAGTTCTAAGTTCTTTAAAAAAATCCCTATAAACCTTCGCAAACTCTTAAACCCCTGTCACTTAAAGAAATATCCCAAACTCAAGGAAAGACGAGTCTGTTACAGTCAAACTTTCAAAGATATTGTCACAATATCGTCTCAATGTTGACAGTTTAAATTTTCCATGTAACTCGTTTTCTAAAACGCGTTTTTTCGAATATAATCAAATATTAAACTATTTCGATAGGTAGATATTTTTATCAGAGGCATCTAGCAGGGTGATTAGTAGGCGATTAACGAAACGAGGATCTATTCTAGTTTAGGAAAAGCTTAACACAAATATTTCGGTTTACAGAAAAAGGTTTTCAAAGTGAATAATGATATGTTGAAAGTTTCATAGTGGTTATTTCCCCTTACAGTCACGGATATTGATAAGGTTAAATTCTGATATAAGTAATATTTATATGGATTAGCATTGAATGGCTTCGTAAGTATTTAAAATGCTACTGCTATGTGACATACGCTATACTGCATCTACTTCATCGGGTTGTATTTTCCTTTTACATAGTCTTACGAAAAAGTCTATTTATTTCATTATACTTTATTATATTATTTTTGAGAATATTAATTACTTACATCACTTCATTGGTTGAAAAACTAGATGGGTGTTCAGTTGAACACTTGTGTCTACCTCTGGTGCTATGTCGGAATAAAAATGCAGATACAAAAAGGGACATAACATCAAATGTGACCTTGACCTAAAGAATTTGGAATCATTATGACGCGTTGTCATAAGCAATATAAATTGTAAGCTTGATGAAAAAATGTTAAGAAATGGCAAAGTTATAGCCAACGTTAGGATGTGTCAAAATCCAAGTACAACAAGGGGCATAACTCCATTAAATGTGATCTTGACCATGAGAATTTGGCATAATATCGAGTGTGTTGTCATAAGCAATATAATTTTAAAGTTTGATGAAGAAATATTAAGAAATAGCAAAGTTATACCCAACGTTTAGTTTTCGTGACGGACCGACAGACAGACAAACCGGTCCCTATGTATCGCCATTTCTTCGAAAGGGCGACAAAACTTGGAAAATTTTGTTCTTAAAGTAACCCAGATCTATAATGGTTATTTATATTAACGAGGAAAATGTCCAAAAACAGGTACAGTGAAACCCCTCAATAACGGACACCTAAGGGACTGAGGGAAAGTGTCCTTAATAGCGGGTTGTCCTTAATTGTGGGTTTAAATCAAGAAGAAGAGAATATGTCTGTTCTTTAAAAAAATCGCCCATAATACCGGCGTGCCCGTCATATCGAGTTTCCGTAATAAGGGGTTTTACACAATTTTCAAAGTTTTATGTTTGATATACTAGATAATACACAAAACAATAGGCAATGGTCATATATAACACGTTTTACATGGTATTTTAGTGTTTTATCATGTCATTAAATTATACCATCTTTGAGCTCCGCCCGCATTGAAAGGATATTTTCTTCTGAAGCCTTTCATCCTTTATATTTTCTCAAATTCAATTATATTAAGACAGTTTCCAAATAGTGTATACATAACACGCTTGGAAGTTGCCAAAAATTATACCATCTGTACTGCGTGAGTGTCTATAGAACTACTTACAGTCTACAACATTGTTTAAGGAGGAACATTTTTTGGACGTCATTCCGAGAAATATTCTTTCCGGCAATACTTACGGACAAATTTTATCGATAATTTAAATTTACATCCACCTTAAGCGAGTTTAATTGTTTCTTTTGTGTTGAAAATGTAATGTGTTTAAACCAACGATGATTCGAAAAAGTGAAATGGCTTTGTTGCTGACGTGATATTTCGTCTGATTGAAGCAAATATAAGATGAATAGATACTGTTCTTTTGTCGATATTATAATTTAAAGTAATTTAAAGTAAAGAAAAAATTTTATTCAGCTTATGCCGAGATTTGTAATTAATTTCCTGAAATAGTTTTTTTTTCTTTTTGTAATACATGACACCGAGTGCCCTTTTCGTTTTTATCATACATTTACAACAGGTTCTGTATTTATCCTTCTAATTTGGCTCAATTACAATTTTCCTGAACTAAAATAATAAACCATTTAAAGAAGAAAAGTTTAATCGCATGTGACAGTAACCTAATTCTCGGGTAAATTTGAATTATCTTCCTTTACTTTGAATTGGTGACAAACATTGCCTGCTATAACATATTAATTTTGCGTTATCTATAAAAAGTATAATATGCATATCAGGAATTGCAACATCCACAGACACAGCCTCCCACAGAGCCAAAACATAGAGAGGAAAAGAGAGCTTGGTATAACAATAATCAGCTTCAAAATGGACGTCACAAACTATAAACGAAAGTAAGAACCCGAGGGGTTACCGCTTTGGAACGGTCAGTGGCAAAACAATTTGCCACTGGGAGTTCAAATCAGGTTCTAGGATGCACCAACCTCACACTTGCACCAACAGGTTCTCATATCAACAAACAAGTACAATTTGTCTTCATGCAAAAGCACACAAATAATAAAACATAAGAAGCTAATAGCATTGCAAACTTTAAGCCAAAAGGGCGAGTACTCGATGATCTTACCGAGACTTAGTAATTAAGCTATTGCTATCTGGGCATTAAAAACAGTTTAAAATGTAAAATATAAATATTTGCATTCTGATATCGAACAATCGAACTCGGACTGACACGGCGAGATCTTCACAGACAAAGCTAGACTTTGTCCGGTTCCCACTCAATCTCACTAAAGTCAGATCTAGCATGATTTATAACGCTCGCAAAATGATCTGAAGATGTCATTACATCAGAAATGAATGCAATTCTACATAAACACACATATCTCCAGAAAAATATGTCTTACGCAGGCTGTCAACACTTTGCATTGTTTAAAATACTATGTTAACTTTCACTTTTGCGATTCGGTAGGCGACAATTTGATTGGTTCAAAGGGTTAGTGATAAAAGCACTTGTTAGTTACTCGTCGTCAGATCCTGATAGCAAAGCGGTTTTCAGGAGGTGATTTTAATTAGATTGGTTCCCACTTACACATAAGAATCCATTCTTTAAACAAAGGGTGTCAATTCAGCTTCAGTTAGCAGACTCGTGTCCGATATTGTAATAATTCAACCACCTGATATTGTAATTCAATTTACAACTATTTTTTATTTAGCGGCAGTGTCGCGAAATATCAAACGGACGTATTGGGAATCCATATTGTACCTACAAGTATACTTACTCGTGTGACTGTGGTTACTACCAAGTAGGATACTTTGTTTTCTGTGACACAAGCTATGGGGTATATCGACTTGACAGCGGTGGTTTTAATCCATGCATAAGATCCGCCTTATTCAACGGTAAATTTTAGAAAATTAGTAAAAGTATAATTTTGTTTCAGTTTCATTTATTATCTCCGTCATAGGTACAGTAGGTGCCGATTTACCAGCCTCACATACTTTTAAGAATGGATGACTGTGTAACATGCTCTTTAATCTAGTATGTCTTTGTTCACTTTAGTTTTTAGTTTTATTTAGATTAATATACGAATTATTAACAAGTATGGGAAGAATGGAACTTATTAAGTTTTAGCATATAATTCTTTAAAATTTAATGTTATCTCATGATCAACCAATACTCAGCAAAACATTTCTTGATAGACAGTTGGCAACGACGTCATTGTGCGTTAAATGAATTTGGAAAGTTCATTTGTTATCCCAGTCAGCAATAAAAATATCATGAGCATTCCCCCTTGCTTCATCTAACGTTTCCTCTTCATGAGCGAGTTTGTGACTGGTTTATTGGGACAAAGCCATTTGCTCAATTTTATTTTTCCAGATCCCCAGTCAAAATTTAATTCTGTTTAGTTTCGACCATCGTTTTCTTCTTAAGGCAAGCCAGTTCTTTTATTGGAGGTTCGCTGTTGGCATGGAAGTATTAATCTAACAATATCGCATTGAAGGTTCCTGTTCACCGCCATATGCACACCATCGTTTGGGATGGATCTAAGTTGTACATTTACTGGCGTAAATGCTGAGTTGCGCTCGGAGTTAGGCAGCGTGGTCAGTTGTATACCTTTTAATTACTGCACATGAACAGGCAAGCTTGCCTGTATTATTTTCATATTGGTCGTGTTCTGTGGTTTTCAAAGTTCCCTTTTCAACTATATCAACACCACAGTAGCGTTGTTTGTGTCCTGTGGCGGCTCAAGAATGTCTCATTCAACATACATTCAATCAGTGCTGTACATAACGTGTGAAGTTCGATAAGCGTGATATTTATGTGTGTTATAAGTATTTCTAAAATTATTTTTGTTTCAATTTTTCGACCAGTTTTAAGATTGGTGTATTCAATATCCCACCTAATAGATTTATATATTGTCCAATCAACACAATGTTAAGCTACAATGCTCTCTCCCTCTCTCTTCTTCTTGACTGTGTGGGGAGGCTTTTTTTCTGAATTTTGCGATTCCTGATATGCATATTTATATTTTTCTAGTTTTCATTTAATTATTGCCTACAGCGTTCTGTGTTTTATTGCCTACAGCGTTCTGTGTTATAAGCAGAATTTTTATTCTCCTGATCCCCTGTCAAATTCTGTTTTGTTTTGTCGGCAAATAGTTCTCTCGTTTCGGGCAAACCTATCTTTTAAACAGGCAATCATACGTTAATGAACATGGAATGATATTAATCTGAAATACCGTAATACCGTTACACGTTCATCGCCATATGCAGTTGTTCAGGTTGGATCGAAATTGTACTGTTTGTTGGTGTACATAAATTTACTGGGCACATAGGTCTTAAGCCCCATCTTAACATGATCCGTGACATATAACCTTTAATATATTCAGTAGTATTATTTTTTGATAAAGGAATAGCCCCTTAGGATGTGCATCAGTTTACGCTGCCAGATTCTTTTAATATAACCTAAAAGTTCCATTAAGTTGAACTAAAATTTCAATTTTGGCGTTGCATTTAGTGTTTTAAAATTGATGACCAATCGGTGACATTGGTCACATTTGTACAAGTACGCCTATTTTACCGATGTGTTTTTTTCAATTATAACATTTATTGGTTGACATGATCCCGTCTTTAGGTAAACGTTAAATGCCATTTAATATATGTTTTTGTGAGATAAAATTTAGTGTCACTCTACCATTTCTTCGGAGCTTTGATGTCATTGCCAGCAGATGGTCTTGTATTTATGGAAAAAATAATGAACTTTATATCCTTTAATACATATGACGTAAATAACGGCACACTTTTGTCAGCAGTTTTGCTTTGCGTAAGTTGTAACAAGACTAAAAATTGATGTGAAAAATCGGAATATTGTGTATCCAAATTGTTGAGCTTAAATGTATAAGTCTCGTTGACCCGCCACACGAGCACACACACGGACGCATAAAATCACCTTTAAGTTTATTATTTGTCCCACAGATATAACCGGTGAAAAATCTCTAAATTATAAATATCTGTTGGAATAGATGAAAAGGGAACTTTGAAGACCCTCGAACAAATATGAAAATATTGCTGACTCGGTTTGATTATACCTGTTTATGGGCATCAATCAATATGCTTATTACTGCCCGCGCCGCCAAGCCATATGCGGTATTTTCAGATTAAAACTATTCCATGTTCAGCGGCGTATGATCCCCAGATAAAAGAATGGGTTTGCGCTAAACGAGAAAACAATGGGCGGAACTAAACAGAATAAAAATGTAAGAGGGGCTCTGAGGATATAAATCCTGCATATCACAGACAACGCCGAAGGCAAAATTTGAAAAGCAGAAAGTTTATCCTTGGGGGTGATTGAACAATATCCAAATTTATATTGGCTGGGATATTGAAACCACCCATCTTTAAACTGGCCGAAATATTAAAAACAAATTTAAAGTAAATTTAGAAGTACTATGAACATAATACATAAATATCGTGCTCGACGACCGTCAAAGAATGTAACTGATAACAACACTGGTTGGATGTACGGGGATACATTTTACAGCCGCCACACGGCACAAACAACGCAACTGTGATATTGAAAAAGATGAAAAGGGAACTTTAAGACCCTCGAACACGACCAATATGAAAATATTTCAGGCTCGGTTTGACGCCGCCTAGCCCCGGGTTGAGCGCAACTCAATATTTACACCAATAAACAGTACACTTTTTCATTCATCCCAAACGATGGTATGCATGTGGCGGTGAACATGGAACATGGAACCTTCAATGCGGTATTTTCAGACCACTCCATGTTCAGCGGCGTACATGTATGGTCCCCAGATAAAAGAATTGGTTTGCCCTAAACGAGAAAACAAAGGGCGGAACTAAACAGAATAGAAATTTAAGAGGGGATCTTAGAATAAAATTCCTGCATATCACAGACTACGCCAAAGGCAAAATTTAAAAAACAAGAAGTATATCCTTGGGGTGATTGAACAATATCCAAATTTATATTGGCTGAGATATTGAAACCATAAAACTTAAGCCGATAACGTAACGTTAAAAGTAGGATCAATGTCTAAGTGATTTAGAGAGGATAAATATAATTATTTATATAAAACATCGAAACCTCATAATCAGTTTAGAAAGAGCAGAAAGACTTATATTCATTAGTCTTGCAGAAAATACATAAACTTTTTATATGCAAATATTTTTCAGCCTACCCGTGTAAAACAACTACTAAAAACCCGTCGACAATTTTCCACAGTGTACAGAACACAACAACATACTCGACTCGTCGGTTGAATATAACTAACCCGACTCGTCGGATGAATATCACTACTACATCTATGCCGACAACGCCTATTCATGATTACAGAGGTGCTGCTGCTGCTGGATATACTGTTTTAGCAATAACTGCTTTAGTAGTTATTATTTTTGCGTTATTGGCATGTCGATATCTGTACGTAAGGTACAAACTAACTACAATATTCTGTGATTAATAACTGATTATATTTTACTTATATCAAGGGGAAATTTGTCTATTGTAGGTTTTGCTTTAAAAAAATATCTTCGTTTTGGAAATTAATGTTGCCGATAACTTTAAATGTACTTGTCCTGTTAACTTAATTAACACTCAGCATATGTCATCTGCATGAACACAGCCAACTCTGACAACAAGAATAACAACACATGTTTCACTATTTTTTACTATTGAAAGTCATAGTCATATTAACTAAATAATTGGAATATCATATTCATGAATAAAGTCATCTGTGACAACAAGAATGGGTACTATTGTTTCGTTGCTTTTTAGTTATGCCCCTTCGAAATTACTTTAATATCATGAAACTTTATGTTGCCTTTAACTTGGAAAGATCTTGTCCTTTTGCATGAACAATGCCATCTGTGACAACAGGAATGATAACTCCTGTTTCAGTATTCTTGAGTTAAGCCCCTTTCCAAATAACTTTTGTACAAACCCAAATGTTACCTATTTGAAAATACTAAGTCTTGTCCTTTTCACTAAATACCTGGAAAATGTCTTTAACATGAACAAATCCATTTGTTGCAACAAAAATGGTATGTTTAAAACTCCTTGTTCACTATTTTTAGTTATGCCACATTCAAATGACATTAATATGGAACTTTATGTTGCTTATAAACTTTGAAAGTACTTTTCCTGTTTACTTAATATAAATGTCCTCTTCATAAAAAGCCATATGTGACAACAAAAATGCTACATGTAACTCCCGAATAACTTTTGAGTTACACCTCTTTCAAATAACTTTAACCTGAAATTTAACTGTTTATAACTTGGTAAGTATGTGCTCTTTTGACACAACACTTGATTATGTCATTTTTTTATAAATAAAGATATATGTTATGCTCCTCTAAAACTAATTTAACCTGAAAATTAATTTTGCTTATTAAGAACGTTCTTTTATACGTATTACGCAAATACAAAACAACAGTCAAGATAGGAAGAAAATAATGAAAAATAAAAAAGTTAAATTCCTGGAATTAACCCTCACTGGAATAGAAATGAAGATAATACCTGATCGATTATTATTAAATCAGATATTTTGTTGTATTGCAATGCAACTTGAAATATCTCCGTTTATTTTATTTGATGAAAAATAGACACACTTTTCAATTTTATGCAAGCAGGCGACACATATGTGTTCCGCGAAACTCCAGATTCTTGATATTTATTAACTTTAACGTAAGACAAAAGTAATTCAGCTTGTTCGGAACTAGTAAGTTTTTTCTAGGGATTTGTGCAGACCTATAATCAAAGTTATTCAGTAATTGTTGGGAAATGCAGAAGAAGAAGGATGTTTAATTAAAATGCACTGTGTGAAAATGAACAGTGTTAAGAAGTAGCTAATAAAACATTTGCATATATAGTTTTTCTACACGAACAATATAAAGGATATTTGTTTTTACCTGTTCAAGATAGAAATATATTTCACCTTTTACCAAGTGGCGAAGCCACTAGTGAAAATACAAATGTATATCATTTCGGAGCTCACTAATTTTCTATCTTTCAATGGTAAAAAGAAAATGAATGTTCATTTTATTCTATGCTTTCATTGCACAATTTGCCTGAATTTCCCAGAAAAATGCATACAATAGTGTCAAAAACCTTTGTTTATAATGTGACAACATGACGTCATATATCCAACCCATAAATAATTTGCTAAATATCCTTTAAATTATCCTGGCAGGGATAATATATAATCATTTTTAAACAATAACTCTTAATAAAGGACTTTTCGGCCATTGGTATAGGTACATGGGCAAGCAGTGCCACTTGTCGATAAATTGCCCTGACATATGAATAATGGCACGAAGGACATAACCGGTAAGTCGCACTTCTTGCCCATTTATTTACCTATACCTATATCAGATTATCGTATAGTTGACTAAAATCTTTATGCCATCATTTTAATATATAACAAAATTACAGGATTCGTGCCGCCTGGAAACGACGAAAACAAAGGAGAGGAAATATACAATGGAGCAGAACAGAGGAGACCGGAAGAGCACAGCAACTACAACAGGAAGTGCAAATGAGTCAGCATCGCCAAGAAGAACGGCAAATAAATGTATTTCGGGAGGAAGAACTGCGGAGGTTGGAGCCCTCCGGCGATTCTCAAATACTTAGTTCATCATTTTCTAATTGTGCAAGTGATATAAGTAATAATTTTGGAGGTCAAGACAATGAAGACAACAGTCAGGCTTCAGTCAGTATGCAGTGGCCAACAGAGCGTTTAATGGTCGCTTTTTGGAAACCGGCGTTGTTCCGAAGTGTTCTGGTACCACCTCCATACGATTCCCCGAGTGCCGTCCCTCCGGCGTACGAAATGTTAGATTGTGCAAGTAACTTCACATCTGAAGCCATATCCGAGACATACCAGCCATTAAGAGGTTATTATACAGGTCAGACTCCCAGTCTGCAGGAAGACCCACCACCACCGTATTTTGAAAACATTGTGCATATGTAAAAATACTATAATTTAACAGCTGTCAGGCCATCCGTTATATTGTTACAGATTTCTTTGGCGATAAAAGCAGAAATTTGTGAGATCCATAATTATCCCCGTCATAGGTACTGTAGGGGCTGATGAACTATCCTGTGTTCAATCCGCCCACTTTTCCTCGTTTCGGGAAAACCCAGTTTTTTCAGGGGATTATACACAGATGAACAAGGAATGGAATTAATCTTATATAACCGAAATATAAGTTTCATGTTAACTGACGGATAGATGGATATTGTACGGTTTACTGGTGTAAAAACTGCTTTTTTTTATGTCGCTATCACATTAATGTGTTAAGTGTTTGTTTTTGTTATATTAATTTATCAATTGTATGGTATAACCCCTCTTTGATAAACTTTTGAACCTTCATATTAATAATGAACTAAATTGAAATCCTGTAGAAATCCAGAAATGTACAGATTGGATTGTGACTTTTAAAGAAAGCATGTTACAAACCTTCTAAATTTCGTGCCAGTGGTGACAAAGACAAACATAACAGTATAAATACATAATTTCTAAAAATTCTTACCTTTGACAGTAAAATTTAATTTAATATTTTGGATTTTACTTTTAGCAGAAGTTTTTGCGCCATTATCTGTAATATGTTACTTTATGACATTCGAATTTCAATACATGATTGATTTAATGAGATTTATCAAAATAATTCGGATTTACTTTTGTAACAGGATGAACCTGTCATGTCATTAACCATTTTGCTATTCCCGGATTATTCCAGTATCAATAAGCATCATGCTAGTTAACTAGATGAACATTTTAGGACATAGGTTGCTGTAAAACTTTAAATAAAAGGCTCGAAAAATGCTTTGTGCGGATTGCCAGATCGCGAAAACATATTTTAATACAATATGTTAGTTAAATTGCTGCACAGAAGTTATAATTTATAATTCTCACTAATTAACCTTTGAACAGAGTTTCAAAAGCGTCTGTGTTTATCCGAAATATTCACATTACAGTTGCTACGCAAGCAGTATAAATATTCCTACAAGTATGACGGAAACAAGTTCTTCTGGATACAGACGAAACGAAATGGAAATATTTTATTCTCTTCCATTCAATCTAAAAATTATACAAAAGTTCAGTGGTTGGGAAACTCGTATCACAGTCCCATACAGGAAATAAGCTGATACAGTCCCATGAAGTTTTTAAGCTATCAGAAGATCAGTTGTGGGGGAGAGGGCTTTCAGCTCTTATGAACTTCAGAAGAAATCAAACCTACAGGTGCAGAGCCACAGTTGAACTCTCATGAAGATCTGCAAGGCACTACTAGTTCATATTTCAATGATGACACTGATAAAGATGTCGTGGTAGGAATTCATCAGGTTCGGGCAGGATCATCATTTTTTCGACATAAAGTTTGGTGATATTAAGGTCAAAGCGAGAGTCGATTCCGGTACAGAAATAACCATTCTTTCACATCAGGTTAATGAAAGGCTGATAAAGAAGCCCAGGAAGGTTATAGTTGGGAACTCAGTCCTTTCGTGAAAGGGTTTATGTTGCACCGATTACAGATGCTATGCTATTAGGACATGACCTATTGCACCATTTAGGTGTTATGCTCGATTTGAGTACAGACGCGAAAAGTTAATGGTGAAAGGTTACCATTGTCCACAAGCTTTAAGGATAGCAAGCTAGTGGTGGCTAGGGTATCGGCTAACAAAAGGGTAGTCGTTCCGCCAAGTTCAGTTGTTCGCATAAAGTGTAAGATGAGCGCTAGTCTTGGGAATTACCGCATAGAGCCAGTGGATGAACTAAAACTGCGGATGCCGAGAGTTGTGTGTACTTCTGATAAGATCCGGTTGTTTGGTGAACCCAACAGACAATTTCAAAAATGTAAAGTAGGGGATTATCATTGGTACAGCCACGCAAGTGAAAGAAATCCTTGGGGATGTGGTTACTTCCAGTCGCCTAGAAGGGGATTTGGTTACTTCCAGTAACCTAGAAGGGGATGTGGTTACTTCCAGTAACCTAGAAGTTGATGTCAGCTATTGCCCCATAAAGAAAGAGAGTCAAAAACGTGAGCTTCAGCAGGATGGGACTTTTAGTCCTATGTCATCATATATAATACCGGAGCATCTTCTGGAGGTATATAACCTTTCAACGGAGCATCTAAGATTTAAGACAGGCTTTTCAAGACCAGGCTGATGATTCGGATGAAAACTAGAGTAAACAAAGCCAGCATTGTGTAGTTAATGTGCAGAACGGAAATATTTATTTTGTGTCTGTGTGACCATTTTTTAACTATTTTAACTCAATGTTCATTGAATACACATGAAACTGTAATTAAAGAGTGACTTTGATTTAGGCAATTTCACAGGCATTTTTTCCAGTCATTTAGTCTTAGTTCCAAAATAAGTAACAATTATTGTATTGAATTAACAAATTCTGTAAAAGATTATGAAATATGTCGCAACTAATTAATGTACATAATTGTGTTTTCTTGTCTTAAAATATGTTTCAGTCTCCTTTTGGTATTGTATGGATAATTGTTTAAACTATGTTGATATATTGTGCTGTATTGTTAATATGTTAAAATATTGCAAAATAAACGGGGTTACCCTGAAAAGGGGCCTGAAAAAAAAATCACAGGCATAGAACACCAGATAACATACTGGGGATGCTAAACCTATAAAGCAAAGGATGAGACTGACGCCAGCTTGCAACCTTGTTTTGCAGGCGAAGAAGAAGAACATCTTAAGAAAATGCTTGATGCTGGGGTTATACAGGAGTCAGTATCTGACTGGGCCTCTTCTCCGATGTTGATTCAAAGACGAGATGGATCCGTGAGGCGGTGTATCGATTACAAGGCACGTAACAATGTCACAGTGAAGGATACATTCCCATTGCCTCTGGTAGACTTCTTGTCCCATTCAGGTGACTTCTTGTCACATTTGGGCGACTTCTCATCGCGTTTGGGTGACTCCTAGTCACATACAGGCAACTTCGAGTTGCATCTAGTTCCATTACGGTGACTTACAGTCACATCACATCCGGGCGACTTCTGGTTGCATCATAGTGAGTAAGGTCACATCCAGATGTCGATTTCTGAAGTCAGTCTCAGTATTAAAGAGTTTTCAAGTTCTATTCAATTCGGATGGCTTCTAGCTGATAACCGGTGACTGAGTTTTTCACAAAATTCTCCTGACCGGACTGAAGGCTTTCATTATAAAGTCGGGGGAGAAGTGTTGGGACAGTTGCAAATTCCAGTCCCACTTATGGCATGCTCAGCTTATATAGCCATGTTGGATACTGAATTAGAGCACGAAATTTGTCAAACTCAACAAAAGGAAATATGGGACACTGCTGATGAATGGGCTTTTCAAGAGAACATTTTAGAAGAGTGGCCTTAAGGTAAAAACTTCACACTTTGAAGTGTATCAGAGCGAGATGATCAGCCATCTTGTTGGGGATTCAGCTTTACAGATTCCAGTTGAAAGATTAGAGGGATACTACTTCAGCATTAAGGACTTTCAGTCTGGCATAGTAGACTTTCAGTCTTTAGTATACGTTTCTTAGTGACTTTCAGTCAGTCCAGTGGGAACTTTTTAGTCTGACTTTCAGCACAGGAACCTGAATTTCTTCCAATAATCACCCCGATCCCACATATATGACGTTGGACCCTATAAACTCGTACATATATAATAATCACAAGGAATGCAACGGATTCGTACCCCAACCACTAACCTGTTATAAGAATTTTCCAGCTGCAGCCTTGACACGGAGTTTTTGCTGGTCAAACATGTGAACGAAATAAAAATCTGTTATTAGCAATCATAGCAACTTAATAATAGTCATTTTGGAATCGGCTATCAAACGTTTGTTTCGTTCTTTATTTTGTCATCCACTCCATTGCGTGACGTCACCTATTTCTACACCTGGGAAAAATCCTATTTCCGGTTTCTGTTTGCAAAGTCGGTTAAAATGCTTTGTTCGTTTCTGGTTGTATTAAAATCACAAAAATTCCGTACAAATATACCAAATCGGTGAATTGTATGGCTTAAAAGAGGAGTTATTGAAACGGGATTGACTTCATGCCTATATTTTATTTATTGAAGCGATCTACAAATAACGTTGTTGCAACGTTCCTGCGATACCGCATTTCAAATTGGACCACAAAGGTCAGAACACAGTAATGTTCAACAAGCATATTTGTTGTTGATTTGTCAAAGACAAAACGTACACATTCATATGCTTATGTGGTTAGCTTGCAAACAAGATGATAGAACGCATATTTATTTGATATTCGAGATTGACAATTTACAATCGCAAAATGGGATTTGGGTTTTACTTTAGTGCAACCAACGGAACAAACAGCTCTCTGGTTTTCACCCTGGTTTTCCCGCATGCTATTTTTACATTTCATTTTATTGAAACAAACGAACAACAACTTGAACACATTAATCTTTATTACAAAACATTAATATATATTCTTACAATCAATACAGTAGTATCATGTTATTTTCATATTTCAAAAATATTATTTTTCATTTTCCCCGGGGTAGAACTGAGTGACGTCACGCAATGGAGTGGGCGACAAAATAAAGAATGAAACAAACGTTTGACAGCCGATTCCAGAATGACTTTAATTGAAGCGCTATGATTGCTAATAATGGGTTTTCATTTTGTTCAAATGTTTGACTAGCGAAAACTCCGTGTCAATGCTGCAGCTCGAAAATTCTTATAAAGGGTTAGTGGGTGGGGTACGAATCTGCTGCATTCCTTGTGTTTATTATATATGTATATAGGGTCCAACGTTAAATATGTAGGATCGGGGTGATTATTGAAAGAAATTCAGGTTCCTGTGCTTTCAGTCATTACAGTTTTAAAGATTACAGTTTTTAAATAGATCTACAGTTTTAAAGTTTATTTAATAAAGTTTACAGTTTTTAAACTGTTTTAAAGTTTACACATTTTAAATAGATCTATAGTTTTAAAGAAGTCTTAATGTTACTTGCAGAAATACTTTGGCCATCCATTCGTCTTTAACATTAAAGTTAAAATACAGCCGTATTATGTTTAAGATGTCAGTTTTCAGTGGCTTTCAATCACACTTAATGGCTTTCAGCCACGCTTAAGAAAGGTTTTACATATGACTTTCAGTCATATGTACCAGCTAGTGATTCCCCGCCTAACTCCAGTACTTCAGTAAAAACCCGTCCAAGACCTTCAAAATAAACACCCATATAGTACAGTAGGGGTTTTTGTGACGAAAACGGTGGCGGGAAATTATTAGGCATTAGAAAAGGCCGGAGATTGCTTCCAGCAACGGCAAGAACAAGACGTTTTTTTGGTGAGTTCCTCCCGTCCCTGGTCCGGATATAAGGTTTATACTTAATGTTAGGGTAGTAATCACATTATTGTGTGGGGTCAACTGATAAAAGTACAAATAACACTTAAAAGCCAGGAGATGCTTACCCGATTTTGCTTTGGAAATCAATGCTTTGCTTCAGTAAGAACCAAATTATGTCCGTCTACAACTAAGCATCAATATTTTGATACTTTTCCGAAAATATGTCTAGTTCAGTGATCCGCCATGTGATTCGCCGATCCACGATTTCTCTTTGGTTGGCATTTGTTGATCGATCTGGCAGACATAAGCAGTCCACATTAAGTTGCCGCTACATATTTTTCTAAATTTACAGTGTCAAAAGCTTTCAAATTCGATGAAAACTCGAGTCGAAAGTGAAAGTTATCGATCATCGTTGTTTACACGTATGTCATAGTTTTCCACCCGGAAGCGTTTATGCGCATGCGTTAGGATACGGACCGCAGTTACGTGCAAAGGGTCTATTAAATGAATGTTTACTTTTTCAAACAGAGCAAACTGTTTATTTTGTTTGATCATGATTTGGTTAAAAATCAGTTAAAAAAAGATATGTACAGTGGGTTGCTGGAACTTGAAAGTGTTTATCGTGGTATGAGTCTGTAAATGCTATTTTTTGGAGTGTTTCATTCTTATTCCGCTGTTGCGAGCTTCATTAAACATCATACTCTATGGAGAAAATGAATAGAAGAAAAAATAGGGAAATAATCTGCTTTTAAATCGGGATATTTCAACTTCAAATGGTATGTACAATTCAATCTATTTGAATTATGAAATGTGACGAAATCACGGATAACCTAAAAAAAATTGCAAATCCGTTATCAACGGATGAACCCGCTGCAGATTTTCATGGCATGTTATAACCATGTGATAACGATTCTTTTCCTTTCTTAAATTTGTAACAATATTGTTGTACATGTTTGGGGTATTCAACTTTGACAGGACTGTGTATTATTGGCTGATTTACGGATCCTATAGGAAGTTACGCAAAAGAAATAGTTCTCCAAAATTGTTGCGTTTTATTTGAATTTTAAAGAATTTTGTTCGAATCTTGATGAAGTAGCGTCTAAGTGAGAAAAATAATCAAACATTGATATTCGGCGAAGATCACGGTATCCCAACCCTCGGGCAATGCTTTCAAGACGGAAACTCGGCACAGCCTCGTTTCCGCCTGGAAAGCATCACCCTCGGGTTGAGATACCCTGATCTTCGCCGAATACCAATGTTAGATTCTCTTTGGTCTACTCTATGTAAAGGATAGACAATGAGTGGAGTGGTCTTTGAAAAATAGACGCACACTACTGCAAAACCCCGAAATTCTCGTGCAAAAAGCAATGAATCGCCAAAACTTTACAAACCCTTACAAAAACTTCTGTCATTCACAATTAGTGTATAAAAGAAGTCGCTTGTATTTAGTGAGTAATTTTGTTGTAATTTTAGTCCGTTATTTAATCATATTAAGTTAAGTTTTTCGGCGTTAGCTATCTAAGCTCACTTTTGACCTAATTTGTCGACGAATGAAATGTTGTAAATAATACTCGTATGCTATTATTATGCAGCGGGAAAATGAAATAAACTATTTCGATTGGTAGCTTTTTACACCAGAGAGGCATCCAGCAGAGTGGAGAGGTATCTAGTGGGATTTTTATTATTATGCAGCAGGAAAATCAAATAGATTATTTCGATTGGTTTTTAGAGGGTGTAGTTTACGATTACCGTAACCATTTTTATATTTGGTGTCAGTATTTACCTGACACTTACATGTTCGAGCATTTTCGTTTTTAAAAGCGATAATTGTATTGGAGAAAAAATATTTACGATTTAAATAACCAGTTAAGTCAATATTGATGGCTTAAATACAATTTTATATGGAATATTCTTGGGTGTCAGGTAAAAATTTGCGTATATTGCGTACAATATAAAGTGTTAAACGAAAGAAAAGTGCATATATTTCTAGTTCTTACTGGTTCCTTTCTAGTTCCTTTGATACTGATTGTTAATTTCAAGGGTGAAGGTCAATATCTCTGTAGTGTAGTGGCTAACTCTCTCGCCTCGCAAGCGGAGGGCCCCGGGTTCAATACTCAGGAGGAACACTCTTTTACGTAAATTTAAAGTTAATTTACGTAAAAGTTGGTAGATTTCGCTCTTGCAACAAGCCATTATTATTCATAGTTATCATTTTTCAAAGACATTTATTCATCTTGAGTTCTAACTCTACAAGAGGTATTTTATTGAAACTGAATAACTGTAGATCAAGGCTTAATGTAAGGCATTGCTTCTGGTTTAAACCCCTGTGGCAATTTGATTTGCCATTGACTCTTCCAATGCAGTAACCCCTCGGGTTCTCATTTTTGTTAATTCTTTGTGGTGTCCTTTTTGAAACTGAACATTTTCTTAACCATGCTCTCTCTCGCTCTTCTTCTGACTGTGTGGGGAGGCTGTTTTTTCTGAATGTGGCCATTCCTGATATGCATATTTCACTTTTTAATCGACTTATTATCACCGTATGAAATTGTTGCAACAGCTTCAACATTTTTTTGAAAGACATTTTCAATAAATTTATGAGTTGTCATGATTCGGTCGCTTAATCTCAGATCATACTAAGAAGGCTGGGAGGGTTCGTCAACAGCTATAACAAGTAAAATAAAATAACTAAACTGTGTCTGCTACGCCTCTCTATATTTCTTTCTTTCATATATACATGTATATATATATCTTTTCCATCAACGCCGTCTATCTTTTTTAAAGATAGTTCTTGTTTATTTTGTCATTCATAAGAAATCAAAAGCGTGTGTGTGTGTTTTAGTGAATAAGTTTGTCCTTTCAACAGCCAATTTGAAATTTTGTTAGCTAACAAAAACAACAACAACATAAATAATAATAATATAATAATAATAATAATTATAATAATAATAATAATAATAATAATAATATCTGTAAGTTTGTTAAATTTTGAAGGCGGGAACTGCTAAATATTAACCGTTGAGGTATTTCTGAATTCTACACCTTAGTGTTTTGCAGATGATGAGATGTGAAAATAAAATTATCGTTTTGTTTTTAACAATTTAAACAAATACTGTTATTATATTGTTAAAAACCGATCTGTTTTGGGTGTCGAAATATCGAATTACAATATCCAGTTCAATGCTTCCTCCGACGTGTTTTATTTTTTCGGCGTTAGCTGTCTAAGCTCACTTTTGACCTAGTTTTTCGACCAATGAAATGTTGTAAATAATACTCGTATTCTATTATTATGCAGAGGGAAAATGAAATAAACTATTTCGATTGGTAGCTATTTACACCAGAGAGGCATCTAGCAGGGTGGAGATGTATCTAGTGGGATTTTTATTATTATGCAGCGGAAAATTCAAATAGATTATTCCGATTGGTTGTTAGTGGGTGTTGTGTTGGAGAAAAACATATTTACGATTAAAATAACCAATTAAGTCAATATTGATGGCTTAAATACAATTTTATATGGAATATTCTTGGGTGTCAGGTAAAAACTTGCGTACAGTACACAGTGTAAAACAAAAAGGAAGTGTAGATATTTCTAGTTCTTACTGGTTCCTTTCTAGTTCCTTTGATACTGATTGTTAATTTCAAGTTCAAAATACAAGTTCATTGTAGTGTAGTGGCTAACACTCTCGCCACGCAAGCGTGAGGCCCCGGGTTCAATACAGACACTTAAAGTTAATTTACGTAAAAGTTGGTAGATTTCGCTCTTGTAACAGGATGTTTTTATTTATTTATATTAAATTTCAATGACATTTATTCATCTTGAGTTCTAATTCTACAAGAGGTATTTTATTGAAACTGAATAAATGTAGATCAAGACTTAATTTTATACATTGCTTCTTTAATCGACTTGTTATCACTGTATGAAATTGTTGCAACAGCTTCAACATTTTTTTGAAAGACACTTTAAATGAATTTATAAGTTGTCATGATTCGGTCGCTTAATCTCTTGGTCATACTAAGAAGGCAGGGAGGGTTCGTCAACAGCTATAACAAGTAAAATAAACTAACTAAACTGTGTCTGCTTCGCCTCTCTGTATTTCTTTCTTTCTTATATATATGTATATATAAATCTTTTCCATCAACGCCGTTTACCTTTTTTTAAAGATATTTCTTGTTCAAAATAACTTTTAAAACTTTGACTATATTGAATTTTAAATACCATCACCCAATATTTAGATTGTCATACATGCAGAGATTAAATTGATTAACCAATATGCAAACACAGATGGGCATGATTTGCATGCTTTTTGCATGGGTAAGTGACCTGGTGGGGCAATGGAAGATATGCTTGGATTCTGATTTATTAAAGCAATTTGCAATAGTTATCTTGAAAAAAATAAAGCTTGTTTGGCTCTTGAGAAAACATTGACATGGATTATCATTTTCATTCTGTTTATAACAATATAACATTATTTTTGGAAATTATTAAGAACGATAATTTTTTTCACACCTTATCATCTACAAAACACTACGGGTGTACAATTTCGAATTACCCTAACTTGTCGAAGAATAGTAAAGTAAATGAAAATATATTGTTTTAAGTAAATATTTCCTTTTTGCATTATAAAATTTGGTTATATTAAATATTACGTTTGTATGCCTAAACGTCCACTTCGTACTCTTACAAGTATCACAAACATGTATCGATAGCACAGTATGACACTGAGCTATCGGCCGTCCACTTAGTAATATCGTCATGTTGGTGCAAAAAGTCATGTAACTGACATTTTTTTGGAAATTGACTTTTTTTTACATTTTTCGGTCAAAAATATACAATTCCATCACCTGTAAATTTTGTTTAGCCTAATTCAACTCAGAAATGCATTTTTTCTTCAAAAATTAAAAAGCTGTAACTGCCAAGCTTTTTTATTTGGTGCAAAAACTGCTGTAAGTGCAGTTACCATACTTATTTTACCAAGATTTTTCAAACATTTTCATAATTCTTGGTGCAAAAAGTATTGTGACTTCACTTATTCCATACTTGTGTGTTTAAATAACTTGTTTCAACACATTAAAAATGACACTGTACATATCTTTATTAAAACTCATAGGTTGTATAATCTTTTTAACTAGAAGCAATGTTAATGACAGTACAACGAGGGTAACTGAGCAGTAAAACAAACTAAAGGCCAATTCAAAGTAGATCACTTTCATTATTATGGTCATTATTTTTAGTAGAATATCCCTAAGTCTTAATAGGCCAGTGCCAGATTCCTCAAATATTGATCAAAATGGTAATAACAAATGTTAATATCGAACAATAACAATAAGGGCCGAAAAATGCGGGATTTTGCATATAAAGAAACACAACCTGTTTCTAATAAAATGATATAAATATATAAACAAAGTAAAAACATTTGTGTCATATTTTATACAGAGTGGTTGAGTTGCATCTTTGGGACATTTATCTTGCTTTAAATAATGATTTTATTCTGGTATTGCACATAAATAATGATCATAACTACATGTATACAATATGTGAGTTTATTTCAATTAAATGTATGACTTGTGTTAAGCAAATGCAAAAGTAGTCCTTCATTTCTGTATGTTTTTTTTTTGTTATAAATTAGACAAAATTAAATGGTGTGTTGTTTCTTATTCAACTATGTTGCTTTCATACATGACTGTTTTACATGGGGAAAAACTGAAAAGTTAAACAATAAATAATATTTTTCTTGGAATGGTGTCCACTGAATATAGGTTATTGTTTATTTGGAGGCTTGTACGAAAATTAAACGGTCTGGCCCAGCGCAGCTGGGCGACCGTTTAATTTTTCGTACAAGCCTCCAAATAAACTATAACGTATATAATGGTTGAAATTATTTTTGAGCCAATGACAATGCAGTATTTTTCAAATATTTCGAACCTTAATTCTCATAAAGTCGCGCGTCTGGAATGTGTTTATTATAGGTCGATTTTCTCCACAATATTGTCCGAACATTTATTGATAAACATGTATAGTTCGTGAACGATCTTCTACAGTGTTCAAGAAGGCATGAGTTAGAAAGTCTGAGGAAAAGAAAATCATTGAAATATTTTAGCTCTGACTTTTTTGGCTTATGATAATCTTCTTACGTCTGTTATCACATAGGCGGCCAGTTTAGATCCAGATCACCCATAAAATCAATGTCATCAGTATTTGCACTTTCTCTTTTTTGTCACAAATAATCTAGTGTATCCAAAGACCAATATTATATATATAGGTCTCTGGTGAATCTAACAGCGAGAAGTGTCGGTTGTGCTCAGACGGCACGGATGAGCCCGTTGATGCGGATGTAAACTATTTTGCCATGCTAAAAAAGATTTATTTATGAAGTAACGGGTAAAATGGAACTTCCAAGGATGAGCCCTTGTTTCTCAACCCAAGGACAGACTCACGTCTTTTTTCCTGAGAGTCAGTAATGTTCACATGGTGTTTTCAGAAAAAAAATGCATAATTCACTTCCTAAAATATTCTCTCAGTACATGTTTACGTGCCATTGAATGACAAAGCTAATTTCAGTTTGACTAATATTTTGTGCATACCCATTTATGGTATATACGCGGCGACTGTTTTGTCAGTTACAAAAATAATTTCGACCATTATTTATGATTAATAATCTGCAAGAAAAACTCATCAAATTGACTAGCCATCAAAATCTGGTTATGACATTTTTCGGGTCAAACTATTAAATTGCTTATCCAAATTACTGGTTTGATTTATCAAAATGACTAAATTTTCCTCTGAAAACAATCTTATACATGTATCACAGAGCAGTGCAAGTCCACAAACTGCTCAACCACAGGATATATGGGGCAATCTAGTAAGTCTCATTACCCATATGAAGATTCATCTTGGGCAAATGTTAGCAAAGAATTCTGTCTAAATTCACTTCTGTATAATATGCGCCCCAACATTTCTTAATCAAGATATTAATACATTTAAACACTGTTTTTATGGAACCCATCAGGATTACTTACAGATTCAGATTTGTTTAAAATTCACTTGTAAATATATGCAGTAACAACACATCCAGTAATGTGAAAAAAATGATTTGACATATAAAAGACAAGTACATGTCTGTGTAATTTACATATTGTATGTGTGCATCATAATAAATATTGTGAATAACTTGTGCCATATTGAGATATGACTTGAGATATAAAGCCTAATAAAAATTCACTTGTAAATCAGTTTTTGTGTTCCACTGATTTAAAATGAAATTAGTTTTCTATCACAAAGGTAACAATTTTGTTTGTGTGTTGTCACTGGATATAAATAGATTCCTTTTTAATTTATTTACAATATTTTCAAAGTTAAACAAAATAGTTAAAAATAGTTTTGTGAAGTGTATACTAATTATAAATAATTTATAATAAAATATATGCCGTAACTGACTTAACTATTTTACAATTAAAAATAAGTTCAAAATAAAAATACATTTTACAATCATTTTGATTGCATAAATTTCATGTATTTTTTGGTAAAAACTGGGTGCAAAAACTCAGGTAACTGCACTTACAGTACTTTTGCGCCGAAAAAAGTCAGCGCAAAAGTCATGTAACTGAAATATAATAATAAATAATTTTATAACTCTATTTATAACTAAATCTGTTGATATACCATCCTAACAGACATATTTCAATCTATTTTAAAACAAATTAAAGATATTTAAATAATTTAATGGAAAGTAGAAAAACAGTTTTTTGCTTCTCCTGAACAATTTTCGAAATGTCAGTTACAGTACTTTTTTGCGCCAACATGACGATATGAGATAGTAAACGAGATGCACGTTCTCCACGAACCTTCGTAGACAAGGCCAAAGAGTTGTCTACGGGATTTAGACAACGGTAATACTTGCAACTTATTGGCCAGTGGACAGTAGCTGTGGTCTAAGGGTGTTTGGTCACACTGGTCCCAACCTGATATCGGCAAAAAGCGATTCTGTGTGTCCACTGCAAAAGTCACGTTCTGACACTTTGGCGTGCTCTGTTTTTCAATTTTTCTTTATAAATTCTAGTTCTCTTTCACTAAGAACACTGTTTTTGCAATAAAATCCTTTACAACTATCCAAAAACTATTGAAAATCACACAAATACGAATTTTTTGTCCGCTCAAATTTTCAAACCGCCATCTTACCATGTCACATGATCATTTGAAGCACTGTCTGATGGCTGGGCAAAGAGTTTGTCGGGACATGTATCGACGACCAAATAAGAACATTATTTTTAGTTTTTGGAAAATGAAAAGTCGCTTGGGGCTAGGAGTATTGTGGGTATGCCAAGACGGCAGGGCAAACCTCCGACTTCAAAATAGCTTTACAAGCTAAGGTGTGTGTGTGCTGGGGCGTTTTCATTGTGAAGCAGACGAACATGCCTGACACAGGGCGTCTTTTTCCATATTTCTTGAGCTTTTTAGTATAACATCTTGGTAATACCGATCTGAAACTCCATAGCTCTTCGGCATCGCAATTTTCACGGTAATACCATCACAGGAGAAGAATATACAATAAAAGATCTTCTTTGTGATTATGGTCCTTTTGGCAACTTCAGGTGTTCTACCGAGTTTGGTGAGCCATATTTTCTTTCCAATTTTTCTGACTGGTTCGAAATGTTGAACCCATATTTTGTCACCAGTAATATTATTTGCAAATTGTCTTTGTTGAAGTTTGGAAACATTTTGAGCAGTTGCTTAACGGTTTGCACTCGTACCCTTTTCATTAATCTGTCAAAATCTCGTGTATGGTGTATATCTGGCAGAAATATTTCACACTTCAAAATGACATGCACCTGAGATAACGAATGGCCACAGCTTTGGCATTATCACGAATCGTGTACCTGCCATCGCTGTCAATTATTTCCCTTACTTTGAGACATCTTCCAGTCGGCCAGATTTTTATGCATCTTTGACGGACTATGTGGCATTTATAATTTATTTTTCCACCTATGAACTGTCTCATAAGATACGTTATCAGCTTTATCGAATGATCGAGTTGCGTGTGAACTTTTATATAAGCTCTAATTTCTTCAGTATTCTTATCCTGTTTCCCAACCATTTTTACAACTGTTGTCAACAACTCGCTCTATTTAACATACGATTTATTTAAGTTAAAGGCGCAGACTTAAATCTTAGGAAATGTATTGAATAGCTCTTTTCAGGCGAATAAACAGCCACGTAATCCCGCAAAGCCTTATCGCGCTATTGAACAATATACATTACATATCATGTTCCGGTTTATCATTGCGAGTCTGGTTTATTCGAAATCTCTGCTACCCGAAATATTGGTCCGTTAGGCGATATTTGATTATATAATGATTAGTTGGAGTTGATAAAATTTGTCACTTTATGACCTTGTGAGATGACTTGAACTCAAAACATCCAATGGGATTTTTGCGCTATCATGGGAGCTCCCACAAAATTTTTCTCCCATTTCTTGGAAACGGGAGAAAAATGTCATGGGTGGGTTTGCGAACTTCTGTCAGTCATATGTTGTGTTCTTTTACATTACTAGTTTGTTCTCCTATTTAAGTTTGTTGGTTTTCTACCATTTTGGAATATGATTTTCTCCCATTTTGAAATGGGATTTTTCTCCCATTTCGATACTGGATTTTTCCCAATTTTGAAATGGTATTGTTTCCATTATGAAATGTGATTTTTCTTCAATTGTGATATTGGATGTTTCGTCAGTTTTTAAATGGGATTATTCTTTCATTGTTAAATGGGATATTTCTTCCATTGTGAAATGGGATTTATCTTCCATTGTGAAATGGGATTTTTCTTCCATTATGAAATGGGATTTTTCTTCCATTGTGAAACGGGATCTCTCTCATTCTAAAATGTGTTTGTTCTATTAGGAAATGGGATAGCTTTGTCTGCCTTGTTTCATATCAGATTGTTTGAGCACTGTAAAAAGTTTATTAGTTTGCCATTTTAATCATAAATTATTATCCACTATTCTTCTTCTCTGATGAATTATTGAAATGACCAATGTTATTGGGCGTTTCTATAACATCAAGAAATAACTAACATTACAATAGATGAAATAGGAAAAAGGGAAAGCACCGAACACGACAAATATGAACATTTTGCAGGCTCGGTTTGATTGAGCCTGTTAATGGACAGTAATGGAAATGCTTTTTACTGCCCACGCCGCCTAGCCCCGGATTGAGCGCAACTCAATATTCACACCAATAAATAATACAATTTTGATCAATGATATGAAATGCATACGAAAGTGAACATATAACTTTAAATGCGGTATTTTCAGATTAATACCATTCCATATTAAGCGGCTTATGGTCCACAGATGAAAAAAATGGGCTTGTCCTAAACGAGAAAACATTTGGAGGAACTAAACGGAATAAAATTTTTATTGGGATCTGAGAATATAAATCCTGCATATCACATACAACGCCAAATGCCAAATTTTATAAGCAGGAAATATACTCGGCAAAATAAGTTCTGCACACTTGGACATTTTATAAAATATCTTTTTAATTTTATTAAACAAAACAAAATAGTACACATCAAATAAAACAGCAATTCAAAATTAACAATGTAAAAAAGACAGAAATAAAATCCGATCAATACTTTATAAGCAATCCATTGTTAAAGTCACTGGGGATTACTACACAAAAGTGCAAAAATCACTAAACTAATAGTAAGTCAATCCACCACGATGAATCCGGCATTCTTCCAAGCGCCGTCTAATGGAGTTCTTAAGTCGAGGCATTTTCAATTTTGGAATAAGTTTCGATTCGTGAACAAGAATACCAGGTAGATCAACTAGCTGAAAAACTGCACGGGCTCTGTCTGTTTTCAAGACGGTATTGAGTAGCGTATATATATTAATGCTACTTAGTTTGGATACATATTACAAGTCTTTTTGTATTGTGTCCAGAATAGTTGCGCATGCGCGGTGACGTCATATTGCGATTAAGAACTAAATAAATAACTTTATTGCAGGAATCAAAAACTTTGCATCTTTATAATTTAAAAGAAGTTGCATATAGATTTGTGTTTAACAATTTTATCATTACGAAGAATGAAACATAACTGAATTTGCATGCCCCCTAGTGTGGTATAAAGTAGGTCATCTGACTTGCAGGTGTTGTAAAAAAACGAGTGAACATTGTTAGTGACTGCTGACCTTGTTGCAATCTATCAAAAGTTTGTTTTTAATATTCGATCGGAATGTTTTCCTACTGAGAAAAACACAGTTGTCCATGTTAATGACATGCTATCTTTCCGTTCCATTGATTCGTTGTGTTAAATCGTTATCTTGGGAAATTGTGAAATCGATACCGGATGTTTACACAATTTAAAATAACTAATAAACTTGGCTGAATTATGGATTTAAAATGGTATTGAATGACTGATATTCAGTTTGTAAGGATTGATTAAGTGAACATCTTATTGTAAAACAAGATTATATTGAAGCATGGAAATTAACTTGATGGCTAATCAAGAATCTTTGCTGAAAATTCATTCAGATCCAGAATGTTGAAGAGCTGTTTTTTACGTTTTTATATGGACAGTGTCGCTGTGCATATAGGAACATATAAGATAGCAAGTGCATCTTTGTTGTCTGGCCAACAAATTAACATGAAGAAGCAACCTCTTCTGAAAGTGAAGTCGCTGCTAGTTGAAGCTTACCATAGACCAAGTCCATATTGTTTAACACATGAAGTGAGACTGGCTCATAATCCAAAGGTAGGCAGATTTTTTCGTTATTGGCTAATTGGGTAAAGAAATTGTCAATTACATTTATTTCACTTAGAAAATTCTATAATTCACTGGAAAACATAAAATAAATAGTGGTCAACATCACATACATTGATAGTGTAAGTATGTTTTGTGTTTAAGGATTCTGCATTTAAAATTATTATGCCCCCACAAAGTGGGAGGCATTAAAATTATTATGCCCCCACAAAGTGTGAGGCATACTGGTAGAGTTGCACTTGCCGTACATTCGTACGTCCCCAAATCTTGTAGCATCAACCTCTCATAAACAATAAGTCGGATTTCTTTCAAACTTGCACAGATGATCAAGCATGATGTGTAGATGATCGGATTTTTTCCTACGATCATTTTAGTAAAAACGTTTACTAGAGTTATAATAAACCCTTTGTTATTAAAAATAACTTGCAGCAGTGGGGACATAAGTGTCCGAGGACATACAAAATTTGTGATTACATCAAGAAATAAAATTAATTCTTGATGTATTCAGGAATGTTTTATAATGCAGTTTGCCAAAAAAGTAATTTTGTCTTAATAAATTTAATATATTTTATGTTTTGTGAAAAGATGTGTTTAATTTATTTTCTGAACAACTTCAACAAGTCGCTTTGAAAATCTGTAATACATGTAACTTTATAGTAACTTTTGTATCATGGTCCCAAACATCTTTCATAATACATGTATGTGCAGTTTTATTGACAGTTTCAAGATGTATTTGTATGAGTTTTTGTGTTGCCTGATCTATGGCAAGCGGAATTAATCCGTGGTTATCGACCCATCTATGGTTATTGGTGATACCTGATGATAACCATAGTTATAATCAAGGGGTGATAATCAGATGGTCACAAGTCATATATTGTTTTCAGTTAACTTATTATTTACAGAATTGCTTAATTAATTTATTTCATAATTGAAATAAACATTTGCTTCATATTTAAATTGCAAAAGATATAATATCTCTTTATTCTTGAAAAGTTTGACCACTTTTCCTCAGTTCTTCTGTGTCAAAATGACCCCAAGCTCAGAAATAGGTGGGTCGAAAGTGGAAAAATTTAAATGTGCTTGCATCAAAAAGCAAGAATCTGCATTAATTGAAATCACTGTAACCGCCGTTAACGCCGAGAACAAAAGTTTTCTTTATTCTTGCAAAAGTTGACCACTTTTCTCCTGCATCAAAATGATTCCAAGCGCAGAATGAGAAGGGGTCAAAAGTGGAAAAAATCAAATTTGCTTGCATAAAATACAAGAATCTGCATCAGCTGAAATCCTGGATGTCGTGACCATGTCAGTGAGTGTAGCAAAATGACGGATTCAGAATTTCACAGGATACCCCCGGAAGTTTAGCGATCCAATAAGATCCCGTTTTAATGGAGTTGCATTGTTATTTACAACTTACAAAGTTCAGTGAAACTTGTCACAATGTTATCAGGTTTGCATGATATAAACAACGTTTAAACGGCATCGTTTCGTTTTACATGGTCCGTGTAAACGTTTACAAAAGTTTGTAAACGTTGGAGCGTTATTGGCCGATATCTAGGATTTTCACCGATAACTATGGTTATTGGACGGTAACCATAGTTATTGTCAATAGCTATGGTTATCAGATCAATATCTATAGTTGGTCTCTAACCATGGATATCGGAATATATTGTGCAAGCCACTTGTCATAGTGGTTTTGGGGTCTCTTAAAATGATGCAACATTAAAGAATGCAGGATGTATTCACCATGTAGTGTTTTTATAATGCATAAATTTTTCATCTCACCAGTGTTTAGATTTCTGTTATGTAAATATTACAAACTCAATCAGATTTTAGCTGCATTTCATTTATTATTTTTAACAGCATTGAAATAAGTAAGGCTATGATTTAAAATGAATTATGAATCGGACCGATATCCATAGTTATTTGTTTATAACTATAGATATTGGATTATTTGGGCAAACCGAAAGTCAAAGTGAAACAGATATAATGGCAAGACAACAACCTAGGATATTGATTTATATCTAGTGCACATTTGATATCCAAAGTTTTTAGTGAAAACGATAGATAATTATTGCTCGTTAACCACAGTTTACTCCAAGAACTATGGTTTTCGGTCGGTAACTATAGTTTTTGCCAATATCCATAGTTATTAATCCGACATCCATTGACAATAACTATGGTTATCAGTCGATATTAGTGTTGGGATATGGGTTGCAAATCACAATCAATAATAAGTTTGAATCGGTTGCCACTTCCGATGTGATTTCACTGTTTATAATCGGTTTATAAATCAAATCTGTGTTACATTAACAAATGGTTTCTGACTTGTAGCTTACATATTATCCCTTGTTTGTGTGTGTTTGCTGCTACTTTTTACATGAAGGTTGGTGTTCCAAGGACAATAATAAAACTGTTCCGCTGGTTTTCTTATTTCATATGCACTAAAATAGGATGGATGAACAATGCTTATTAAAGAATACCCAACCCAAAACATGTTGTAAATAGCACTAAATGCCTGAAAGGCCCTACAAATATTTTCAGTCAGGAATAGTACAAACTATTAATATTGATCAACATAATTATGTCCAATTGTGCAGCATATTACAGGTAGAGGTGAAGATCAGTTTAAATTGATTATGAGAGAATGACATTGATTATTGGCATTGGGAGGCTTTTAAACATAGTTAATCGATGTCTTCCGATCATCGGTACATAATCACTAGCCGATATCTAGGGTTTTCACAAATACCTATGGTTATCGGGCGGTAATCCTAGTTATTCTCAATAACTATGGTTACCAGATCGATATCTATAGTAATTGGTAGATAACCATGGATATGGGTTCAATTGTGCAAACCGCTTGCCCTACTGATCTCTGAGTCTCTTAATTTGATGCAACATTGATGATTGCAGGATGTACATGTTGCTCATCATGTAGTGTTTTTATAATGCATTTTTCACCTCACCAGTGTTTAGATCTCTGCCATGTTATGAAAATATTACAAACTCAATCGGAATTTAGCTGAATTTCAGTTATTATTTTTAACAGCATTGAAATAAGCAAGATTATGATTTAAAATGAATTATGAATAGGACCGATATCCATAGTTATTGGTCGATATCTATAGATATTGGATTATTCGGGCCAACCGCATGTCAAAGTGAAACAGATACAATGGCAAGACATTCTTGGATATTGATTTATATCTAGAGTTTTGTGCCAAGTGCATAATTAGATCTGATGTCCATAGTTATTAGTGAAAACTCTAGTTAAATATTGCTCGTTATCCACGGTTAACTCCAAGAACTATGGTTTACAGTCGGTAACTATAGTTTTCGCCAATATCCATAGTTATTGGTCCAACATCCATTGACAATAAGTATGGTTATCAGCAGATATCTAGGGTTTTCACCAATAACTATGGTTATCGGGTGGTTACCCTAGTTATTGTCAATAACTATGGTTATCTGATCAATATCTGCAGTTATTGGTTGATAACCGTGGGTATTGGATCAATTGTGCAAACAGCTTGCCCTACTGATCTCTGAGTCTCTTAACATGATGCAACATGAAAGAATGCAGGATGTACATGTATGTGTGCTCATCATGTTTTATTTTTATAATGCATTTTTCACCTCACCAGTATTTAGATTTCTATCAATATTACAAACTCAATCAGATTTTAGCTGCATTTTAGTTATTATTATTAACAGCATTGAAATAAGCAAGGTTATGAAATAAAATGAATTGATAAGCAGCCGATAACTTCCAGACTCCACAACAAAATCGCTTAGCTTGCAATATTAACATTTTGTATATGCTATTAACACAGTTAAATAAAAAAAAAAATTATATATTATTTGAATGTTAATTAGTATTGGAAATTATGAAAATATGTATTGATGTAATATTGTATATGCAAGTGAAAGTGAATAAACGGGGTTACCCGTAAGGGGCCTCAAAAAAAAACAACAAAAAAACAAACTTCCAGGCGTTCCATTTTTCAAATTACCTCCCTTTGAAAATGCAAAATTGATACAAAGGTTAATTGTGTTGCTATTATTCGCTCTGAGTACCAACTGCATTGTGGTTTGTGATCGGGATGAGATGCTCGGAGTGTGTTCAATAAATAGAAATGCATTTTTGGAGGTAATTTAGCATGTATTAGTTTTATTATTAAATATTTTTCTGGAAATTCACAAAATATAGTGTATTAGATATTTTACATAAATATATGAAACTTTCTGTAAACAAAGAATTATTTTTAAGATTATTTAACAGAATGAAACACACTTTTATGTTTTTGTCCAATCATGAGTTATTCAGTAAGAAATTCCAGAAAATAAGTCTTAAAAAGATTACCCTATCATGTAAAAAAGGTTCCAAAGACTTAAGTTAAGTTCACCTGAACTAGAGGAAGCCTGAATGTCTTCAAGACATAATATCACTTTTGTCAATTCTGTGGTAAAGTAAATTGATATTGTTGTTTTTAAATTATATATTTTGTAAACACTTTTATTAGATAAGCATTGGGGAAGAAGTTGTATTCTAAAGGGTATGGTAATTGAAACCCATAGTAGTCGTTAAAAATCATAAAATTCATAGAATATTGAATTGTTCTTAAAAATCAACAAAACATACATGTATCATACTTGATAGGCAAATAACATGTGGTGAGAACACTAATAAAAGTGAAAATAATGAAATTTGTAAGAACAAATGTGATATTGATAGGCAAGGTTTGAAATCAGAATGCATGTTGGATTGCTTTCTTTCAAAATATCATTGAAACAAATCAACAAATGAGCTAGATATTGCAATACGATTCTGTACAGTAAGTTATTGTTTTACTTTTTCTTGTTTAGAAATACGTCTAAGTGGCCGGTGTTGTCCGACATTTGCCATGACGGTCAAATTAGCCAAGAAAACCGTCCTTGGTGACAGTAAGAAATATATTAATATGAATTCCAAAAATGAAGTTGTGTTTTGGTCAAATAAGATTGGGTATTGTTTGCATTTATTGATTGTTTTATACACTTTATTAATAGAATGCTAAGACTAGAAACTGTTCGAATCATCACTAATTTAAAACTGTTTTGGCATACCTTTACCCTTTAGGTCAATGACTAACTTGAAGACAATATGATACTTTAATTTATAAAGCTTAAGTTCGAGTGTTATTCTGAAAATGGCTTGGTAGCTACTATTTATTACTTCCTGTTGCCATCATGACAGTTCATGCTTATAATTGCTATAAAACAGACACCAATGATTGTATAGATTTTACACCTCTACCTTGATACAGCAAATTTTGCAACTTTTGACTGTTGACCTCTATCATACTCAAACTGATATTTCTTGGCTATTTACAAAGCAATTTTTATTCTGCTTTCGTCTTAAACTCTGCAAACAATTAGCCTAAGGACTAATGAAAGTGTTTATACCAGTTATTTGCTACATTATAAAATTTTCACAAAGGAACACTTGTGTGCAGAACTTTTTTGTTGGGTATATATCCTTGGGATGATTGAAGTTTCGTTATGTTTTTTCTTTGCTTTCGGCCATTAAAATGTGTGTAAAGGTAGAAAAGGATATCGATTCTCTTCTTAAAGTCGCGGTGCAATTATCTACCGAGCTAAAGATAGGTTATAGACCACTAAATATTGGTGATCAGGCCTCTAAATAATTTTGTGCAGGGAATTTGCAGACCAGTAACAGGAAGTCAAGCCTGATTGGTAGAAAATAAAAAAATAATATTTTAAAAAGAACATTATTTTGATAAAACATAATGATTTTGTAGTAATTTGAATACAAATAGTATGAATTTGATAATGAAAAAAGTGCAATTCAACTTTAAAAATAGCTATCATTTAGGACGGAATGTCAACAAAAGTTCCGCAGAGACTGGGGTGATACACTTCTGGTTAAAATGCCGAAAAAGTCTATTGGTCATGCTATGGTAGAATTGGTATTTGACGGTGTCTCTAGGTTGGTTCTCTTGAGAACTGTAAGATTTTAAGGGCTTGACCAAAAAGTAAATTCAGAAATTGATGAAAAGTTATAACGGAAGTCTTTGGAAATTGAATCAGTGGTTTGTAACCTAAAGATAGCGAACTGCTACAACGCTATCGTATCAACGAACAACTCTTGAACAATAAAGGATGGGTTGTTTTTCTGTCGTTTACTCTATCTGTCTTTTAAAACATTATATTTGCGATATAAGAGAAAAGACAGGTATTAAACTCTGAATACAATCCCTTTAGATTATCGGGTCTTTTCAAAACGAAGGTCAAGAAATATAGATCGATTTTAAGAAAAAAAAACAACAAACGACGTCGATGTTTTTTCTTAATACACATAAGTACAATGTATAACGTGTTTAAAGTAGAAATTGTTTAACAATTTTGTCCGAGCACATCATATCCAACTTTGCTCATCAATCGGTTAGCAAAAATCGATAACGAATTTCTCAATAGATTATGAAGGAACAATTCAGTTTTTACTTTACTACAGTTTTATTTCTTAAACAGTCGAAAAACCCATAGTACAGATTAAAGATAAATTTCTGCCGATTCAGATGGTTGTTTTTATTTTAATATATCTTAACGATATTTTGGTCCTTTTTGACTTTGAATATAGCCACCCTATTTTCCCTATTATTTACATAGAAACTGTTGAGAAAGTGGGATTTTTTCGCTTATTCTTACATATTCTATTGTTAATATCTTTTATCCAAATTATAAATTTTAAAAAACCCAGGTTGCATATTTTGCAATAAATATTTAGCTATTGTTTAAACTAATTTTTATTAAAATAAATTTATAACATTTTGGTCCTTTTTAGCTTTTTCTAACACGACTATCGAATATTTTAAGTGAAATTTTAAGTCTCCCTAGATTTGCGAACATTCCCGATATTTAACGATCATTGACGGAAGATTGTTTAATTCGGCAGTTACGTGCAGAAAACAATATAGAGCTTTTACCTGTTTGATTTGTAAAAGTTTGAGTATTGTTTTGAAATTTTGTGATATTACTTTGAATATTTTACAAATTTCATAAGCGGAAACAAATACATACTAAATTATTCATGACTTTAGAAATAAGGCTGCTTTATATGTCTTTTCGATATAGTTGTAAATTAAAATCCGATAAATTTAATTAATCCAGACGAAAGTCTAAAAAGGTGGTGATTGTAACAACTTGCAATGAACCCCAGGTAATCAACAGGGGAGAAATATGTGACATTTTGTGTATTAACAATATGTCACATTGAGTTACAAAAAATTGTCAATCATAAGAAAATGCATAAAGAAATTAAAATCGTCATTTTATAGCCTCATCTATATACAAGCCTATCTAAAACAAAAACCATATATATATATTAAGATAACTTAAATCAGGGTCTATTTGATTAAATAGACCCTGCTTAAATAAATGTTACAAGTTTAATTATTTGTCAAATGCTTTCAATTTACAATTAAAAGTTAAAATGTAAATTTTATCCAAAAATTTATATCGTAAATTTTAAATGCAATCGAAAAAATGAAATTGTTAAGTTTATGGCATATGTCTAAACATATTTGAAACACAAGCACGTAATGATGTACTCACTTGGAATTAATGTTAGAACAAATAAAAACAATCGTAATCTCTTCAACATCTAGCAAGATTACATTTGTAAGATTTTTTCAGTAAAATATAATAATTCAATAAACTGTTATTCTTGAATTATTTTGACAAACAAGAGCGCAACAGTTAAAACGAATTCGGGATTTTATTAACTGATAAAAAAATGGATCATAAATTTTATTGTACCCCTCCCAATAAATGACACGTTGTAAAAACAAAGTTATCACAGATCAATAATAAATATGTTTTATGGTTTATTTCCTGTACCGTGCATAACAAGGTAAATGGTTCCTATAAACAATGAACCTAGCAAACGCATCGATTCCTTGAATTTAAGAGTGTACCGATTTGTTTTTCGGTGTAATGATTTATAGAAATCTAGAAAAGACTACACAATTCTGCCGCTGTTTTATTATGACTGAATTTGTAAATTCTTTTATTATGACTGAATTTGTAAATTCTTTAACGTATTAAGTTTATACACCGTTCCACCAATTTTACACATATAAAAATTGTTTTCCTAAAAAATAAATTTCTTCACTGGTGCAATAATAAGGTTGAAATGGAACGGGCAGAAGTTAAATATCGCGGGGCTTAGGATTGTAAAATAAATAAAATAATCGGACATCTATGTGCCCAAATCCAAATTAAAGAACTCGGCACTAAGTTGCACAGAACTGATAAAAACGAAGACATTGTAGAAAAGATATTAATACGGTCGACTCAAGCCTGTGTGTAACTTTTGCAGTATAGGAAAAACTGAAATAAGCATTAAATACTCGAAATTTCCTTATACACAAAGTTGTCTTAATTATAAATTATTGAATACTAGTTTTGTTATGTATAAAACTCTCAGAGATTTTTTTCATTTTCATTTTTTTTATTGCTTATTTATTTCTTTGTGTTACCTGCGTGATTATTTTTTCTCAAATCTTAAGCTTTAAAATTTTTGATAATTTTTGTAATTTTGAAAATATTGCTTTTACTCAATGATTTCATTAATCAATTAAATTTATCAATTATTGGCCGAAAATTTCTTCCTATATATTCGTTTCTAATATTCGTGTAATAGGTGAATATTAAGAAAAAGTGGTAATCGTTTTCTATCATCTTGTAATTACAGCATTTACAGATTCTGTTTTCCCTTGTAACACCCGTGTACCTTCCAGTGTCAATACTTAAGATACAACTATTATGAAACGAACTGAATGTTTAATGATGAAACAATTTTGTGCTATTTTATTGGTTTTCCCCTCCGGCGCAAATGACATATTTTATTGACCCTAGACTTCGTTAATCTCCGATAATCTGACGACTGATAAGGAGAGCAGATAATTGACAATACCACATAGTCAACGCCGTACACTCTCCCTTTATGAGATGATGAGCAAATTGCCATATGTTATTTTGAAAGGTTACACAATATTCGCAAAAATCATTAAGAAGTACAACGATTCTTTACTTTTTCTAACAGTTATTTTTATAGAACAAAAATTAAAAAAAAAAGAAAACCATCTAACATAATGCAATTAATTATTGAACGTGAATGTCTGGAATGCATAATACTGCGCAGAACGCGAATAGTAGTCTGCAAATTCGGGGTTCTTACATTGAGAACGGTTCTACAGATTGCATATAATGTACTTGACACTGCAAAATGCAGAAAAGTAATGAAAAATGCAAAAAAAATGCTGAATGAAATATTTCTGGCGCTTTGCTTGGCTTTCCCCGCCTATAGGTTATGCGTATGCATCGTGTAATAAATGGAAATATATATATATATATATATTAATATATATACTAAAGGATAATTAAAACGCTTGGTCGGGATAATAGCATTTTAAGAAGGAAATATATTTCTTATAAATATTGTTACACAGTTTCATAAAACGGATTGCATTGCGGTCATTTAGATAGCAAAATTCTAAAAAGTGATTGCATGATAAAAAGTTATTGCGTAATAAAGACAGTACCCCAAAAATCAAAAGTAACACTTTTGGCTAATTGTGACAATGAAGAGGGAACCAATTCATAGTCCTTGTAAGGGTCTACTGCATAAAGTCTCATGATGCAATGTGACGTACAATCCTGTCTGTGAATTTTTTAGGCTGTCCCGGCTAGCTCAGTTGGTTGCGTCGCCGGAATTGCAGTGCTAGACGCTGTCGTAGTGACGGTGCGGGATCGATCCCATCTAGAGCTCTATAATTTGTGTGTCCTAAACCAGTTAACAAAAAAGGATGTTTTGCCAAGATGGCCGAAAATATCACTGCTCTAAGTTGTTTTGTTTGTTGAAGTTTGAATGAAGAACAAATTAATTAAATTTAAATTTAAATATTTAATGTAAGTAGTCAATAACTATAAACTCGAACTCTTTATTAACGACACATCATTATCACCAACATAAAATTGTAATGTTGACATTCGTTTCAATATTTGATAGCTTTGACCTTGATATGCCGAACTCTGTTATGTCTTGGTAAAGATTACGTTGATATATTAGTTATTTTCACCAAAATACAGAAGGAGTGCACTAATGAACTAATATTGAACTGCATAAGAATCATTTAATTATTAATTTTAACAAGTACGCCGATAATACAGGGTTCCGGCTGGTCGGACAATTCTATCTTAGCAATTCTTTGGCTTTCCCCGTTAAATAGGTATCACCTGGAGTTCATATTAATTAATTCACACCAATGTATTATTCTCCTGGAAAAGGCAATACATGAGGTCACTTATGATTTCTCAACTTTATACACTTCGTTCACTCATAATTTCATAAGAGACAAGCTAAACAGTCTCATTGAAAAAACGTTTGCTAGAGAAAACAAAACCTTCATGGCTTGTTATGAACATAGGGCATTTTTACAGATGGTTCTTATGATAATTATACTTTATGGACTTGTCAAGACCTTATAGAGTCGCTAACTTTCTTACTGGATAATATTTATGTTAGATTCGGTACCTCTATTTATAAGCAAGTAATAGGCATCCCAAGGGGTACTAATTGTGTACCCCTTGTTGCTGATCTGTTTTTATACTGTTATGAAAAAGACTTTATGTTATCTCTTTCTACTGAACATCAAGATGATATAATTACAGCTTTTAACAACACCTCGAGGTACGTTGATGATTTATTAAATATAGATAATAACCATTTTCCATTACTGGTTAATAAGATTTATCCTAAAGAACTACAACTTAATAAAGCGAACACTTCAGAAAAGCAAGCAAACTTTCTCGATCTAAATCTGTCCATTGAAAATGGTTAAGTCACTACTAAAATTTATGATAAAAGAGATGATTTTAATTTTAGTATAGTAAATTTTCCGTTTTTTAGACGGCGATGTTCCCCGTGCAACATCTTATGGGGTTTATATCTCACAGCTTGTTCGCTTTTCAAGAGCTTGCAACGATGTTAATGATTTCAATGAACGTAATCTTTGCATTACAGAAAAACTTTTAAAACAAGGTTATCGGTATCACAAATTAAGGAAAACCTTTTGCAAGTTTATCGCCGATACCTAGATTTAATTCATAAATACAGGTGCAGTTTAACATCACTTTTGCAACAAGGTATTTCACAGCCATTTTTTTATTGATATTTAATTTATAAACTCAAGAAGATAAAAGGGAATGTTAATTTCTCCCGGTTATTCGTAAAAACCATCTGTAAATTTAAAAAGAAATGTTACCAACATGATATTTTACAGCGCTCTGCAGGCCTGGTGATTAACCCTTCTACAGTTGATCATTATGCTAACCTCTTTGGTTGCACGACGGTGGCAGGAGTTTAAGAGTTTAAGAAGGTTTATAGGGAAATCTTTTCTTAAAAGAACCTAGAAGCTCGATTTGTTTTTTTATCCCTGTCATCGTGTTCTTGCTGATTTTACTCTAGGAGCTCTGGTCTCGGTAAGATCATTAAGTACCCGCCCTTTGGCTTTGCAATGCTATTAGCTTCTTATGTTTTATATGTTTGTGTGCTTTTGCATGCAACATTGTTGAGCCGATAAGTGGGTTGGAGATTTTTCACCAAAACTTGTACTTGTTTTGTGTTATGAGAACCTGTTGGGGCAAGTGTGAGGTTGGTGCACCATAGAACCTGGTTTAAACAATTTGATTTGCCACTGACCGTTCCAAGGCGGTAACCCCTCGGGTTCTCATTTTTGTTTATTGTTAGTGGTGTCCTTTTTTTAAAGAAACTGATCATTTTATTAACCATGCTCTCTTCAGCTTACATATCTGCATAGACACATCAGGGTCTACACGGATTGCCATTCAGAACTAAGTACTTATTAAATACTAAATATTAAATTCCATTTGTCAAATCAAAACACGAAAGCAGTCTTAAGACTTTTTACTCTTAAAGAATAAAAATATATTATTATTTAATTATTATTACACTATTCTGCAATATTATCAAATTTGCATGTGATATTCATTTATAATTTTTAATATCACGGGACAAAATAAAAATAATATGAGTTGGTTATGAAAAAAATATTGAAATTCAGATAACTTACGTTGTGAGTTAATATAAGTTAGTTTTTTATTTATACAAGGTTCACTGTTTTTTTTAATTAAGGCAGGTTCAGATATAGCCAGGCGATGATTAGACTTAGCATTTCATTTACTAATAAACTGATTATGTGTCGCGGTCACACTTGATAGGATCTGTGAAACTGTTGTTTCATGGCAGTAATCACATAGTCTTAAAGTTGTTAGGTAAATGTTTAGAAATCTGATTTTATTTCGCCGTACCAAGGCGGTAATCCCTCTTAATCTCACTTTCGTTAATTGTTTGTGGCGTTTATTTTGAAACTGATTATTGTAATACCATGCTCTCTTTTCCTCTCTACTTTTAAGCTGTATGGGGAGGCTGTGTCTGCTGGATGAGGCTATTACCAATATGCATACTTCACTTGTTTGAGAAGTTTCAAAAATGCTGAAATAGAAATGAAAACAAAGGTTTCAATAACAGTTAGTGAATATATTTTTGTTGTGCATACAGTAATTATACATGCATATATTTTCAGTGTAGGAATCGTCATACAATTTCAAATCACAAATGTCAGTGGTTTTGTTTCATTGAATACGAGCTTTGACGAGAGAACGACAGCAATGTGTATCAATGTCAACATTCTATAAAGCTAAAGTTTTTTTTTAATTGTCACGGTAATGGCATATTTAAAAGCATATAGCTTTTATTAGCTGGAAAAAGATGGCTGAAAATAACAGAAAAATTGTAGCTGGATGAGCTACTCCTGTAGATGTGTAGTCACTGTCGCAGAAAGAAGCTTCATTGACGGACGGTAGTTCTCCTGTATACTGCAGTTCAACCATTTTGATGCCATTATGCATTTCCACATTCAGCACTTTGAATGAACTTAAAGACTTTAGAAGAACTTCATGTTCGTTGAATGGTGAATATGCAGACACTGAAACACCGAGCGCGTTTCGGATAGTGAAGAAAACTGGATCCACTTTGGGCAAAAACGACTGTGCGACAGAAGTAATAGTTGACGTACTGATGAAGTGATGAAAGCGGTACGAAGTGCCTTTTTGAAACTGGAAGGTGTTCTTACATCCTCTGTACAAAAGTGGGAACCTGGACAACCCGAGTCTCTGAATGCCATCGTTCAGTAAGTCTTCAGTGCGTTTCCAAATAGTTCCAGGGTTCCCTGAGCGAATATTTTTGTTTAGAATGGCGTAGAACTTACCACCTGCAACTTTGCAGTTTTGCGTGTATATATTTATTAAACCAACGGCATACTTTTTATTTTCGTCGTATTGGGGAAACTGTTCCATTTTGTGCTCGGCTTCTGTCACACAATCTGAGCTCATTCCTGCCTGCGATTGCAGATCGGTGAACAGTTTTGTTACATTTCTAGAGTACTGTGAGTTTACTACCCCTGTAAAATAGCAAAATTAGTAGCCAATATATTCAAAACGAGCACAAACTGCGGGTGCCATAAGTTTCTCTGTTTAGTATGTTTCACCTTGAAGACTATTGTTTGTTAATGTAAGTGTAGAAATGAAAAATTAAAACAATGGTGGAAGCGGTGGAGGATGAGGGACGAACATGATGACGCCACTCTTTTATTCATATTTATGTTGGCAAGTCTGCTTACCCACTGTTTTAATTTAAATTTTGTGTAAATGAAAAGATCCTGTGGACGGTGGATGTCATTCCGTAACATTTTGTTTGAGTAAAGTCTTGAAAAAATCTCTACATTAGTTGCAACATTATACTCCGGAAACTATAAACTTGCACAAATGTTGACATTTAGACTCTTAGTGTCACATTGACCTTTGAGATTGGCCCGTAGTTCTTGGACGCGACACTTCGTATGATTGAGTGGAGCATTCATTTGTGCACTTAAGCTAAAGCAGCTTATTTGTTTCCTGGACTATAATCAGGAGAATACTAGATTTTGGCAATTACAACAACTAATCAACGCTTTTATTATTTTTTTATCCATTTTTTGCGACCAGGAAATTAAACGTCAAACAAATTTTTACAAATATCTCATAGTGCATTGTTTTGTTTGACAAAAAGACCATTAGTTTTCTGTTGCTTAGTTTTTGTGGTCAGTTGCAAATAGAATTTTAGGGATTTTTTGTCTAACTATTTTTCTTTACTGTTCTATATTGTTCTAACTTTTCCTAACGTGTGTAAAATGAACATACGTTAATAATATTGATTTTTGCAAAGTTTTATTGAAGTGCATATTGCAGTTTAAGAGATTTTAATATAGTACTTTTTATCTATGACATAGCAATGGCGAAAGGAGTAAATCCTTATGTTAAAAATAACTATAATTCATTTATATGAATTAGGAATTATTTATTTTTTTAAAGTATACACACAAAAAACTAAACAATATACAGACACTTACCTGCATTTACTACTAAAAGCGTCAGAAGAAGCATCATAGTAGTTATTTCGGCAACTAGTGAGAACGTTCTGCAAAAGTGACAGGTAATGCTCTATTAGATACCGTCATAGCATATTTAATTAGCTTTCGAAAAATTCAACGTTTACGACTTCCACAAGAGCGCAGTCTGTTAGGGTCAAGGGCATTAGAGTGGAGTTGTTGGTTTTAAGAGGTCGCAAAAATTGCAAATGGCGAAAAGAGACTAAAATTTCAAAAATGAATATAATACTTATTGCCACCTAGATTTTAGTGAAGAGATGTATTTAGCTAAGGATGTAGTGAATGTTTGCAAGCTCAATTTAGTCTAATTCATGTTCTAATTACCAAGCACATACTAAAACAAAAGAAAAACCGTTTGAATGAGAACTCTGAATTTCATGGACAGTATGCCAAAACAACTCATACCTGAAATAAGTATATGCTGGTCTACAATGTTTAGTGCCAATTCGTCAAAATAATGTTAGGGTTTTCAAGAAATTCAAAGAAAACCTACTGCTGTTTTCTACTTTCGGTTTCGGTTTGAAGTCAAAATGTACTTCTTAAAATTTCTGAAATTATTTTGACAGATGACCGCAAAGTATTGTAAATAAGTGTTTACGTGATACCTATATCATTTTACTAGACGTTTTAAACAGCCATTCCAGACTTCTTGTGCAAACGGTATTTCTTTTGTGTTTGTGTCTGTTCTATGTAAATAAAGCATTTTTTTAAACAACTTGAGCATCCAAACTTAAATACAGCCACGTGACACTGTATTTCTTCACTTTTATTGGTCTGCCAGTGGGAAATAATGTCGAGTTTTGAAAAGGTACATCAAAGTGTTTGACTTCAAACTGAAAGCAGAAACCCGGAAGTAAGTTTTCCTTGAATTTCTTGAAAACCCTAACATTATTTTGACGAATTGGCACTAAATATTGTACACCAGCATATACTTATTTCAGGTATGAGTTGCTTTGGTATATTGTCCATGAAATTCAGAGTTCTCGTGCAAACGGTTTTCTTTTGTTTTAGTATAACAACCCTCCTTTTTCCTTTCGAAAAACAAATTAAAGACGTGCGTTATTACATTATCATTGCACTATAACTAAGAACTAAGTTTTGATAAACCTAGATTGCACACTTCTGAATCAGTGTTTTGTCAGTTAGTAGACTTAACACCGAGCGCTAGAACTTGCTCAGTTTTTTATAACCTATAATAATTTTGTTTAAAGCAAATGAATTATATAACACTTTAAACGCGCAATATACTGTATTTCAAAAGGCATATACATGTTGCAAAAGAGAAAATAATAATCAACACTAAGTTTACGTTTATTAGTAAGAAAAAAAAAGTTGGACAGTATCGTACAAAATTTTAAGAGGCTTATATTGGAAAACAAATAAAATGCAAATATTCATCAACATTGATCACCTCTGATATTTGAATACTTAAAACACAGACGGCTAACCATGTACGGAGTTTAACTAGGATCAACGAACATATTTTAGCGAAGGTATGACCCCAAGAAGTAAAAGATATTCGGTATTAATCGGCATTTTTTTCGCTTAAAGTAAACCTATCATATCACTAGTCAAATTTAAGAAAAGTTTAATGTATAAGGTAACGATCCAAACAAGTTTGTACGTTGCAAATTTTGGTATCGTTGTAATGTAAGAAAACATATAGAGTTTGATGAAGACATATGGATACGAATGATGACCCATTGAGATACGTAGAAACGTAATAGTAAGATCATATTAAGTGGGTGCTTATTACGACCAAGCAAAAACATGTATTCTGCTGAAATTAACGTTTTGCCAGTTAGCATGGATATAAGTTTTAAACTCATTGTTTACAATATCAAAGTTGTTTATTTCTATTTAAGGATCGTACACGAATAGTGACAAAAGCGGTGGAGATAATATGTTTTGGTCAATCTGAATCTTCTTACAGGAAGTCTTGATTTCGCTACACCACACCGATAGCCATTCAATCATCAGTTATCTACTTTGTTGTGTCGCCTGCGATAGCAGGTAGATGCATAGGGATCTTACGTGTTCCGTTGGGATCATTGTAGTTTCGCCTTCTCAACCTCTTGGGCGAGACAACAAAATGCGAAATAACGATGCGAGATCGCGCCTTCGCATCGTACTTTCGCGATCTCCAATCTTTTGGGGTTTTTTGTGTTTTACTCCTTGCATATGTGTCCTGAGGGCGACACCACAAAAACGCAAAAACAAGATGCGAAAACGCGAAACGAGAAACAACAATGCTAAGTCGCGAAAGTACTTTGCGCAGACGCGATATGAACGAATTAGACACGAGTAAATTTATAAACGAGCAGGGGGGGGGGGGGGGGGTTAACTTGATGCAGAAACAAACGAACATGGAGGCATCGCGTATGTGCTTTTATGAACATCAAAAGACTATCTCTGACATTGCGTAAAGTGTAAATAAATTAAGGTAACTCCCAAAACTACATATTGAACATATATGGAAAAGTATTAGTGTTCGCTGATCTTCGGGAGAGAGAGAGAGAGAGAGAGAGAGAGAGAGAGATAGAGAGAGAGAGAGAGAGAGAGAGACCACGAAAACAAGAAAACATTATGAGAGATCGCGTACTTTCGCGACCTCGTGTTTTCGCGATCCCACATCGTTACCTTGCATCGTGTTTTCGCGATCCCGCAGCGTGGTTTCACCTTCTCGCATCATGTTTTCGATTTTTACGGTCTCGCTGCCCTAAGGGTGAGATTACGAAAACGCGAATACACGATGAGAAACAGCTATGCAACATCTCGAAAGTACGATCGCGCCCTCGCCTAGTACTTTCGCTGCCCCGCATCGTGCTTTTGCTATCAAACATCGTGGTTTCGCATTCTCGCATCGTGTTTTCGCGGTCGCGCACAAAGAACGAATTAGCGAAACAACGATGACCCCATATAAATATCGAAACGTAGTTTAAAGCAACACTTAAACCTCCAGTTTTGTCAAACACTTCAAAACGTAGTTTAAAGCAACACCTAAACCTCCAGTTTTGTCAAACACTTTCAAACGCAGTTTAAAGCATTACTTAAACCTCCAGTTTTGTCAAACACTTCAAAACGTAGTTTAAAGCAACACTTAAACCTCCAGTTTTGTCAAAACTTCTAAGTCTGAACAATTAGCAATATAGATTAAAAGACATGTCCCAATCCCCTAGAGTAAACTGTAATAATATACTTTTTAGATTAACGAGTGCTTGAAGGAAGGTGCTTGTTGAGTTAAGTGTCTTCATGCTTTGTTCTGAAAAGTGTCATGGCTTTTATTTATTTGATCAATATAACGTTCAAGTCAGAAAGAATGTGAAGGGTTTTTTCCACGTCACGTACATTTTAAAATGTTTATTCCTGATTAAGTTCATGATGAACATTGTATTCCTTATTAATTAAATTATAAAAATGTTAATTCCAGATTATGTACATTGTAAAACTTTTTATTCCAGATTAAGAACATCATGGTAAAATGTTTATTCCTGATTAAGTAAACTGTAAAAAAATAATTATTCCTTATTACGTTCATGGTAGAAATGTTTTTTCCAGATTAAGTACTAATACAATGTCTATTGAAATTAAGTACATGGTACATGTACAAAAATTGATTTTATGTTAAGAACATTGTGAACATGTTTATTCCTGATTAGGTTCAAGTTATCAATGATTTTTCCTGATTAAGTTCAAGATAAAATTTTTTATTCCTGATAAAGTTAATGGTCAAATTTTTTATTGTCGGTCATCCTGATGACCGACATATTATAATCGACCAAACTTGAGATCTTTAGCATGAACACCGGTTAACAGCGACTCGCGGTCCAGAACGAATAATTAAGACTATGCCACCTGTTCCTTAGACGCATGCAAAAGGATAGTGTAGAGGCTGATGTTTGATTGCCTCATATATAGAGAAGCCCTTTACCGAAAAAGACATTAATGTAGATAATCATGTTTCTTGTATACTTTATTAATACTTTTATTCAGGACGTGTAGAAATAATGCAGTTGTTTAAGTATCGTTAAACGAGATGCCTTCTAGGTCATAGCGGTACCATAGAACTTTCCACAGTCGATGCGTATTTGTACACTTAGCAGACAAGCGATGCTTATTTACATAGTTAGGTCCGCAAATCAGGTCAGATCAGGTCAGTGACCGTTAGAAGACGGAAAGAAATGTATTCGTATGTTGGATGCATTTATTAATTTCACTTGAACTTTGTGCTGATCACATTGATTGTTTTTGTTATTGTTAAGACGATTTACTCTGAAACTGTTACAAAGAAAAATTATTTGTTTTTAATTAATTCTATGACCAAAATATTGTCATTATGTAACTGTTTTAAAGGTGTTTCACAAGTATTCCTTCTCAGCCAGAAAAATTCTTCAAAAGGTGGTGGTCTTAGTTTATTCTAAACGATCACCATTTACATGAAAATGTTATGATGATTGCTTGCGTTGTCTAATTTAATATATTTTGTTATTGTTTTATCATTGACTTCAGACCGAACAAGACCAGTGACATAGTGTGTAAATGTGGGGTCAGATATAAGGGTTAGGGGTTTCGCGGGTATGTTTTGCACGTACATGTATGAGCTCAAATATGATTTCACTCATGGGCACGTTCATGTAAATCTCAGTAATAGACGATCTAATTATTCACGAATAACAACACTATGTAAGCTTCGTTTTAACAGGGGGAAAAAGAACACATATTTAAAGTATAAAGGTGACTGAGCTTTATTTACAAGCCGACGAAACAATAATAACAACAGAAACAGGAAATAAAAAACAACATTTGTGACAATGGCTGCAAAAACCAGGCCAATGGCGCAAAAATCACATTTTCAGTTTATTGCATTTTCAAAAACTACAGCATGTATTTGGTATATCCTGAAAATTTCACACTGATTGGACAAATATTAGAGCGCCCATAGCACATTGAACTAACTAGGTGTTTTCCATGATTTCAAACAACGATGAGGTTGTTTTTTTTAAATCTTAACGAAATTAAGATAAGGCATACATTCATGTGCACATCTTATATTCAGTGTTGTAAGTATCATTTTTGTTACTTTACACAGATTAAAAATTAAATAATTTTTACTTACAGCCGTCTTTTCATGGGAATGTTTAACATGGTTACCATGGCAACCAGGAATACATATGATTTTCCATTTAAAACACACAAAAACAACTATAATAACTGATTTGAAAATGTTGTTTAATTCTTGACTTGAACGAGTTCGAAAAGTTTAAGTAAGTGTACAGTTTCGAGGGGCTCACAATAGAAAAAATTGAAATACCCTGAAAAGTGACATTCTAATAACACCACACCAACATTCTTTGTATAATAATTCATCAGACAAAGGAAATCTGGAGTAACACATCGAGTTTCTTATACATAATACAAAAGATACTAAAGTAGGAGTATTTAATGTATTTTAGTATTTAGCTGATTTTTGTTAAATGTAAAACATGAATTAAGTTACCATGGCAACCAAAAACAGTAACTTCCGTCTATGCATAAAATATCAAAACAAACAAAAAATGCAATCGAAAATATTAGTAAACCTTTATTCTTTCCTTTATTTTGATGTACTCTCATGTTTATTTGAATAAAACAGCTAAGTAACCTTTGTTAGCTTTCTTCAAACATTTCAGTTAGATAGCAAAGAAACTTAGCGGCTTCAGCATTCCTTTTATGTCCGAGCAAACATAAAATATTGTTCTTAATATACATGTATATAAACGTAAAATATGGAATACAATGGACTCGCCCTGTCAGAATTTAATTACCTTAAGTATACGTATTGCCGAGAGTTTTGATAAAAAAACACTGTAATTTATTAGTAAAACAAAGTGTGTTTATTTGATAAACACAATTAATACAGTTACCATGGATATATGCAACCAGGTCAAACACACGAACAAACAATTATTGCTATAAGAAAGTATTATATGCATATCAGGAATTGCCACACTCACAAAACACAATTGCAAACTTAAGCTTATGATCTCTTTTTGGTAAGCCATTGACGGCATATTGTTTCTAATGAAAATGATGTAAATTTAATAAATTAACTGTTGTATTTTTTCAGTTTCTTTCGATAAAACTGTGATAGAAAAACTGTTTGAAATGCTTAAATCTGATTTGAATTTCAGAACTACTTTCTATTGCTTCATCAGTTGTAATAGAAAGTTAATCGGCTATTATTTTGGGGCCCTCCACAGGGAACAAGAAACTCTGAGATTCCAGTTATTTACTGATTACTTTGTAAAGAAAACATAAAATAAAAAGAATTTTTTAATGAAATGTCGATTTTATTTCACTTGTGAACATCAGAAACTAGTATTTTCTCTTGTGGCTACGCTACAAGTGAACCTATATCAATTTCTGGAGTTCACTTTTAAAATAAAAATGATATTACACTGAATAAACAAATATCCTCTATGCATTCGGGCAGCTAAAAATAATTAGGCTCGCAAAACATAGAAAAATTGGGGTTAAAAACTTAGGGTTTGACCGCGGCGAAGATTCCGAAAAACGGTACAGCTTGCTTTGAGAAACGCGTATCGCAACTCGCCGTGTTAATTATTCATACGGCACTCTGCTGCAATATTCATGTTTCTCTTTCTTTTCAAAATAAATTGAATTTTATAAGAAAAAAAAAAACAATCAACAAGAATATCGAGCCTTCGGACAACAAAACTGTAACCTGTCACCTCATTTATGGTGATATGGCACTTTTCATTACACTGTCATTGACAAAAAAGAAAATAATCAAAATCTCTTTAACGGCAAAACGCAGTTCAATACAACTCTGCACAAATCAATGTTATTAATGTGTCATGTTTAACGTGTGTAAATTAAACTTTACATACAATCATAACATTTTTTGTGTGCAAAGTTTGATCAACCTGCATTTTGCCGTTTGAGTGACGGTCATATTTTTCTATTTTGTCTATGAGGTAGCAATGACGAAAGTAGCAACACCTTAAATTATCTTGCATGATCAGGCATTAAATAACATGTCGTAAATGCACATCCGTTTTGTGAAAAAAATGTTTGAAAATAGAAGTGAAAAAAATTTCTTCAATGGCGATGTCGGTTCTTACGAAATCCAGATTTTATTTCAACGTCTCTTTGTAATTATTACATTTATAATCCGCATAATTAAAAAAAAAACAAAAAACAATTTAACTTATTTCAAATACCGACATAGTTAATTCATGTATAATTTTGTTTTTGTTTATCATTCCTGACAAAAATATGACATTTGCTGTTTATTAATGCCCATCAATTAAATGCAACTTCAAAGAGGTTCTCGGCTCCTAAGGAGAATGAGTGTTTATTCGGCTTTGGCACAAAAACGTTTGATCTACCTGATTGTGTGTACGTGTCATTTTAGCTGGAGTAAATTGTTCGGTGATGCAAATTATTACTGAAACACAGTGTCTGTGACGTAGCGAGCCAAAATTTAGAAACAATTGTCAAATAATCCACGGCATCGTACGTACATAGTTTCCAACAAAAATTCATTAAAAATGTGCAGATTTTAGATTAAATATATTAAACTCTATTAAAAACTAAGCTGATGTTTACTCTTTGATAAAAATGTAACACTTTACAAGGGTGAAAGGGATTTTAGTTGAGGAAAATATTTTCAGGGGAAGACGCCGACTATCGGCGTCATCGTCATTTCGTTAAAGAAATTTTTTTTTTCCTGAAGTTAATTCATACTTTGACAAATATAAAATTATTAGAATAACTGTTGTGTTTCAACATGTATCAGTTACCGAAAGTCAATCAGTTTTAGGGCGAAAACAAACAAATAAATAATTATTATATTTATTATTTGTCACGCAAAAGACGACGCTTCTTAATTGAAATTTATTTCCGCGTCGTACCACGAAAAAGCGCTTTTTTCTCGCATGACGTCATTTGCGCAATTGGCCTGGTTTTCGCAGCCGACGTCACATTTATTTATGCAAGTTTGCGTTTCAGACAAATTTTTACCAATGCCAAAACAGTACTAGTCTTGTCTTATCGACGCCACCGGTAATCCATATAAGCGAAGCCTACATAATTTCAATACTTTATCAATCATGTAAAGGTTATAATATGGAAGTATTCCATGTGAGTGATAAGAAATTACCGGCAAAGTCAGAATACTTTATTGCAGAGTCGGGACTGGCCAGTTCACGCCGGTCCCCGGTTAATTTAAGTCGATCGGCATATACCTGCTTGAGAAGACAGACAATGCTTCTGTAGCTTTTTAAGAGATAAGTTTATAAATTGCCGACAGCATGATTAAGTTCGTGCTATAGTCCACAGACCAAATTCCATGAAACACAATTATTCCAAGTATTCTTATGTTTAAACTGATATTGTTATTCACTGAAGCTTTCTAGCCAAAAGTTCAAGCGGTTAATCATACGTTTTGTGTTTAGTTGTACCATTTCTCCAAATATTATCCAAGTGAAATGGTAAAACTGCGAGATTTTCAACAGACTAGCAGTCTTTAGATATAAAAAGTGAATCAGTACATTTGTCGGTTTGTTTGGGATGCACTGGTATTTATTTTTATGTTGGAGATAAAATCGAGCAGTCGAGATAGAAGATATTTAAACGAAAAAGGCACGTGCAAAATGCATTTTTGTTGACAGCTTGTAATACAAACACGTGCATTTGTACTTGACCAGCACTATCTTGTGTACTGTATTATTCGTTTTGCTGAATGAAGATTGTCACTTCGAATTTCATTAAAAGTTTGCATTGCACCACAAAGTCCGTTTTAATATATGAGAACTTTTTTTCTTCAACCGAGGGCCTCTTGTTGGCAGGGATTACATGTCAGGAAAAGAAAAGAAAGAAATTTCATCCATATATCTTATTTGATAAAGGTGGACTAGTGCCGGAACAGCGGATGTATATTTTTGGCACCGTATTTGCGATTCCGCGTTTGAAGTATGGTCTGTTTGGTTAGAGATCATAACTTTTCTTACAAGTAAGTTAACCCCTTGTTTGTTTTCGAATAGATGGAATGCAGATCTTCGCACAAATATATTGTTGTCTAGAAATTAAGATGATAGAAATCATATTCAATGTACCTTGAATATTGGGAATTTCAGCACTATGGGAATTGGAAATACTTTGGTTGAACCTACATTAAGTTCCAAATTCAAGCCATTTGAAAGGAACATAACTCTTAAAATAACGAAATAGGAGTTATCATTCTTATTGTCACTGATGGCTTTGTTCATACAGGTAATGTTTTCAAACAATTAAGATAATAGAACAAGAACTTTCAACATTATAGGCAACATTAAGTCTTTTAAAAGGGGCATAACTCAAAAATATTGAAACAGGGGTTATCGATCTTGTTGTCAGAGATGGCTTTGTTTGTGCAAATGAGGATATACATGTATTTCAAGTGTTAATAGGACAAGGACTTTCAATGTTTAATAGGCAACATTAAACTCGATTTTTAAGTACTTTGATAGGGGCATAACAAAAAAATATTATATTAACAAGAGTGATCATTTTTGTTGTCGGAGATGGCTTTATTCATGCAGAAGATATTGTTTAATTATTAAGTTTATATTTCAAATACTTACGAACTTAAAGGAAACATTAAACTTCACATTTAAGTTTATGGGCTACATGACAACGCAGCCGTCGCCGACGCCGCCGCCGCCGCCGCCGCCGCCGGACAATAGGATTCATACGTGTCTACCTTCTGATAAGCACTGTCATACAATGAATTTAACATCATTTAAAATCGAAACAAAAACGTGTGACGAGAATGAGCGACCATTTTTATTACAGGGCGGAAATTCTAAATAAATACCCACATTCTAACGAGAATTTTCTAGAACACTTCAGAGCCGTCTTTTGTAAAAATGTCACGCTAATGACCGACTAGCTTTTTGGAAAGCTAAAACTTGTTCATGGTTAAGTTTATAATAAAAATCTTAATTCCTGATTACTGATAAGTACAAGGTAGCATGTTTATTGCACATTAAGTGTATGGTAAAAATGTTTATTCCAGGTTAAGTACATTGTAAAAATATTTATTTCTGATTAAGTTCAAGGTCAAAATATGAATTCCTGATAAATTTAAACTTCAGGTAAATTAAAACTGTTTATTACTGATAAGGTTCATAGTAAAAATGTTTATTCCGTATTACTTACATGGTTAGCATGTTTATTCCAGATTAAGTGCATGGTAAACACGTTATTTCTAATTAAGTTCATGGTAAACATGTTATTCCTAATTGAATTCATGGAAAAAAGTTAAATCCAAAATAAATACATTGTAAGATGTTAATTACAGATACAGTAAATGTTAAATGTTGATTCCAGATTAAGAATACTTTGAAAACAAGGCTATCAGAGTATTTCACGCAATACAGAAGTCCCCTATACGTGAAAATCCCTATTTATAATTTGTGCAAGATAAAATGTATATTCGATGTAACTGACTAGACATTTGACCTGGTGAAAAATGTAATGTAGTACATCATATGGTTCTCTGTATGCCAAACTATATAAGTTTCATTACCATATCTTTTTTACGTTTTGTGTTTTTGAAAGATTAAGTTTTCTCAATTTTTAATAACAGTCACCTGACTCTAGACGTGTAGTGAAAAAAAAGGTTATGTATACTTGTCATATTGCTGTTTAAATTTATACACGAAGTTCTACTACTTCAAGTTATTTAGATTTATTATAAATTGTTTACGGTGTTCTTATTCCAATGACCGGGGTGTTGACGGATTGAATCTCTCCTAGACCAAAATTTGATTTGTGTAATGCAAAATGATACCATTCTGAAGAAATATTTTCATCTTTGAGAATGCAAGATGAGTGGAAATGTTAACAGTTATATTCATTTTCAAAAACCATTACCTTTTCATGACAGTTTCAAACAATTAAATTTAAGGTTTGAATCGATATTTGATGGTTTTCATTTGGGTATGAAAACAGTTGGGTTGTTTAAAGTGTGTGAAGCCCGTTGGTTAATAATTTATGATGGTAAACAGTGTAACATACCATTTTAAAAGGCGTGGCTTCAGCACGTTTTGACACGAGTTGTGCGGAAATGCGTGCCTCCATTCACTTCGCCGTCAGCATGGCTGTTCCAACATTCGAAAAAGCCGTAATATTACGTATTTTTCAAAAATTATTAAGTTCGGGCTTCACACGCCTTTAAAAAACCAGCTGTTTTTCATACCAAAATTAAAATCACTAATATATACATTCGATACAAGCAATCTTTTAAAAAAGAAACAATTGATGAAAGCATTTACTTACGTGTCCGTTGGCTTTCTAGGTGTCGATATAAATGCGGTTTGGTGGGTTTTAAATAAGGATTAGGCTGATAAGGAAAATTTATATTACTTTATCACTCATCGAATGTATTAAATAAATAAGAAAAAAGATTTTACTTTATTTCAACACTCTTATCAGTTTATTTGATAAATAATATATTGAATGTTTAGATAACCCCAAAGCCATACATTTACGGCCAGTGCCTAGACAACCATGCAAGATACGGAAACATCACATACCATCCATATTCCCCCACCAAACACAAACGGAAAGTTCAAGTACCAGTGATGGTTTTTACCGCCCAACCACGAAGTGGAACTGACATTTCAATTGGCGAACACTGGCTAAAATTTCAAATAATTATTCACAATATTTTGCTCTATTATTTAAAACTTGACATTATTTTGGCAATTACCGTAATATTGGTAGATGATAAGTGTTAATGCGAATATCTGTATCGTTTTTTGTCTAGACGTTTCAAACATCAATTCATGTTTTGATGCAAACGGTAGAGCTTATTCCTTTTTATGTGTCTTGCTTTTAAAATACAGCATTGAAGCGCTGAGTATAATTTTTTTGGTTTTTGAAAGAAAAAGCTATCAATGATTTTACCTTAAAACTGAAATTAGACATGATGGGAGTCTTTCTTGAATTTCTTACTGTTAATTGTATTTCATTTCAGTACTATCTCAACAAGCTATATAGTTTGGTATAATAAACAGCTTTTGCAAATGTTAATACCATCTATATAGTTAATGGATGCAAATGCTTTAACAAGAGAACCTTTGATGGATTTTTTTCTTAGAAATGTATTTTATTGTTAAACTTAAATCAGCCCATTTCATGTTAAACTGTAATAATATGCTGTATATATAGTGTGATTATTACACCGCTTAAAGGATGAAAACAAGTAAATTTTGAAGGTTAAAGAATTCGTTTAGTCAAACATCAACAAGTAATGAGAAATTGCATTGGTCTGTGTTTGCAAGCTGCAGATTCTTCATGCACTGATTATAAGTGACTCACAAGTGTAGTGTCTGGTTTGACATGGAAATGACGGTGCAGAAATCCTTCACAATAAAACTTAACCAAACTGGATATTTGTACAAGTGTATAGTTAACATCGATACACTTGTTATCTGCATAAGTTTTCATGTACAAAGTAAAACGAAAAAGAAGCATGCTATCAACCCTTAATTTGGTAACGACGTGTACCGCAGATAATACAATCATAATTTATAAACCGATATAAACTTGTTTGTTTATCTTTGTATCTGGCTGGGATTTCACTGTAAATTTCACTTACAGTGTTTTTATACTGGAGCGCATGCGCCAGGATTAAGTAACGAAGCCGAAAACACGGCGACGCGCGGTTCTTAACCATCGGTGTATCATTACCACCACGAATGCATTCAAGTAAGCGGGGTTTTGTGGTCACCACGAGAGCAGGCCAAAATGTTTTGCAGACGTTTCAAGCTCATTCAAGCACACCATTCCACAGAAGCCGAGTGATCTATAGTACATGTCCATGTAATTTTGGGGCGTCCATGCAAAAAACTCCAACGAACAAATGAAGAGTGAAATCACGTCCAGCAACGACAGTGAAAAAACCACTGCATGTGCATGAGTAGTTTACACTGTATATAAACCGACTGTATCATCTACAGGATATAGCGCACTGATTATCACAAAAAGACAGTAAACAGTTCAAAAATTAGGAGTTTTTGTATGTATTGTAATGAGTAATCCAATCGACAAATACATGCTCAACAGGCGATTCTCGTAACACTTGTTATGAAAGACGTTGTTACCTTTTTATGCGATATACTTTTTAAAAAATCGCTTAAATCACTTACACAAAGTACCGTTTGCACTGTGTACTGTTATAGAATCATCGTAAATGTTTATGTTTTAACAGGTTTTGATAGGGTATTCTCATGCTAGCGATGATGAAACATATCATTTTTATTCTTACAATAATAAGAATACCAAAGCTGATCAATTTAACATCAAAACATTAGACCAAACATGCATGTAGCTTCGACCCAGACTGTATCATCTATTGAACATGTTATCTCAATCATTTGTATGTTTCTAGTGATCTATGTGTATCAGTTATGGCGATTTTTGAAAGATGATTTTAGTATATGATTTTCGGATTGAAGAACAACGGCTTAATGTAAAAAAATGTATTAAAAGTGCTTCGTACAGAAATATGATACGTTATGAAATATAAGGGCCTCGGTGCCTTTATATACTGCGGCGACACGAAGCAATTGGATCTTCATTAGTTAACACACATGCCGCTCTAAGAACTACAATTTAAAACAAGCGATAATTAATGTCGTCCTAAAATGTTTTGGATTTGATAAACATAGTCTAAGGTTTTTTTAAAAGAAATAGTTTCGAAACTCAAGGTTCACGATTATAAATACATACACAGGTAGGCGTGACATACAAATTCTGAGGCAAAGCAAGTTATTTAAATACTGATATTTTTAGCTAATGATAAACCCTTTACTCAATGTACGACCAATGTAGATCATTGTCAGCTGAAACATCCATGCCATTTGATCGGAATATACAATGGTCACTTGTTTTCATAAATATTCTAATAAATGTAATAGCAAACAGTGTACAGCAAAAACAACGTACTCCATATCCCATCGAGTATAGGGTCAAATGGAACTTTAGCAAAGGAATCAATGTCTAGTTTTCCGCCCAAGGATTGACTATCACAAAGTCTTCCCTTGAGGGTCAGGTATGTTCCCATGCTGATTTCAGTTAAAGAAATTAACGAATTCGCTTTCTAACATATTCTCATAATACAGTTATACTAGCCATTAAATACTGTTTTGACAACTGATATGTGTAAACTATGTGTATGCCAATTTATCAGTTACAAAACAGTTTAAAGTTTATTTCGCGGTTTGTATGAAAAATTAAACGTCGCCCAGCTGCGTTGGGCCTGACAGTTTAATTTTTATACAAACTAACAAATAACAATAACCTATAGTCACTATTGTTGTATCATTCTGTTCTATGAAGGTTTATGGGGAAATCTTTTCTTAAAAGAACATAGAAGCTCGATTCGTTTCTTTTATCCCTGTCTTCGTGTTCTTGCTGATTTTACTCCAGGAGCTCTGGTCTCGGTAAGATCATTGAGTACCATCCCTTTTGCTTTGCAATGCTATTAGCTTCTTATGTTTTATATGTTTGTGTGCTTTTGCATACAACATTGTTGAGCCGATGGGTGGGTTGGAGTTATTTCACCAAGACAACTTGTACTTGTTTTGTGATACGAGAACCTTTTGGGGCAAGTGTGAGGTTGGTGCACCCTAGAACCTGGTTTAAACCCCCATTGGCAATTTGTTTTGCCACTGACCGTTCCAAGGCGGCATCCCCAAAGGTTCTCTACTTCGTTAATTGTTTGTGGCGTCCTATTTGAATTGACATACTTATATAAAACATGCTCTCTCTCTTCCTCTCTTCTTTTTCGCTGCGTTGGGAGGCTGTGTTTTTTGAGTGTGGCGATTCTTGATATGCATATTTTACTTTTTTATTATTGTAAAGTTCTTCTCTTCGTGTTTTTTTCTACGCCATGATTTATTATTTCTCTAAATATACCCGATTTGTATAGACAATATATGTAGATGAACTCCTCCATCTTACCTAAAAGCATAAACGTGATAAAATCAGCAAATGTGCATCTCCATAAGTGATGCAGATTATTGGAAAATCATTCAACGAAGATCGCACTAAATGATACAACAGAAATAGGTGTGTTTGCTATAAATGATTGTATGATAATGCTATAGATGATACAGTCCTGACGAAACACACCCCTCAAACATTTTAATAATTTACACTATCTATACATTTAAAGCAATATTGTAATGTAATAATCTTTATATTAATGTCATAGAGTCATATTACTAGAACGTATTCGTACACCAGAGCTTTTATTTGTAGAGAACAACAGTATTTTGATACAATAATGTGGGTCATTTGCCAGACTTCTTGTGATTAAATGCAATTTTGCAAGTTTTTTATCCCTATATATGCACAAAACAAATGTTATTACAACCAATAAGGACTATACAAAATACAACGTACTTGGTTTTGTTGAAGGTACTAAAATTGATCCTAATAATTCCGTTTTCAATGTGTTATTTACGAATTGTTTTTATCGCAGCCATGCAATCAGCTTGCTTTATCCGGCATTTGATACAATCGGTTTATAAACAGTGGTTTAGTTACGCCTTACAAGTTCCATAGTTGTGCGGCTTCAGAAAGTGCATATTAAGATAGTATATTTTATTACGAACGATGACGAACATTTGTAAGACAATGCGACAAAGAAAATAAGAAAACAATTTTTAAAAGTTAATGTTGTTCAAACAATAATGAAAATAATTTGTATATCAAAAATCCGATTATAAACAAACCGGTCGCGTGATCAGTGACGTGACAATACCGCTGTAACTGTATTCAGGTCAGCGAGAAACACATAAATACATGTATCTCTTTTTATCATGTTGTAAAATTGTTTTAGACAATAAACAGTTAAGCAATCTCTTATCACTCTGTTACATTGTAAGTGATTTCGTTGATCTCTAACCAAGAAATAACGTCGTGCTCATCTTAACATTGGCCAGTGGTAGTAATTAATGGAAATTACTCAGTGGAGATGTAGCAAAATGTTTACGCATCATTTTGTAACAAAGTTTGGCTGTTATAACTTGAAACTAATGAAAACACTTTTATACATGTGACATATCCTTTCCACGACAATAACGTATTTAAACGTGACAAAATTTTGACTTCTCAAAACCCGACCCTGATTTGCTGGAGGACGCCCGAAACGTATTTAAACGTATAAAAAAAAACACTTTTCAAAACACAACCCTGTTTTTCCGTCGGAAACCCGTCGATTTTTATTTCTTTTTATTAAAAAGTCCTTACTTTGGTGGCTATTTAGAAGAACACGGAATCATCGATCAGTACTTTTACACTATTAGTCCTTTGAACGCATCGCATATTTTCTCTCAAATATCATTTAGTAAGAAATTGTTTACATGTTACTTGGATTATCTGATAAGAAAATTCGTGATTTTAAAAAATCAAATTTTAAGAAAAAAATCTTATTACAGTGTTGCTGTTGCTTCATCTTTTATTGTCAAAATAAAAAAGTGGCTCCGAAACAGTTATCCATTATGTTAGAAAATACCTATATCTACCTAGTAATTACTTAAAAATGACATTTTTTGCAATGACATAAAAATTAATGACTGTTAATTAATAGGTTAATTGATTAACGCAATTTTCCGTTACCGTCTTCCACCGATAAACCGAATTTTTCGGTTTGGTTTCTCCAATTACGTAAAAGAGCGTTGAGATTCGGGATTTTAACGCACTATTTTTGATATGGTGGTACATTTTGATCAGTTAATTAATAACAATATATTAAAGGTTTTTAAGCTAGACTAAACAGATAGCTTTATGTTATTTAGTTCTCTTTTATTTATGACTATTCAATTTGCGACAGCAATATGAATAATACTTGAAATATTTTGAAGTTACATGACATCACGATCACGTGAATAAGAATCAATGACGTCGCCATTTTGTAGTGACACCTATGACATTCAAATTTAATTTGCGGAAAAATTTGCGAGATGACTCCGTCTTTTTATTTTATAGATGCATCAAGGATAGGTCGGAGATGTTTTTAAACAATAAAAACAACATGTTACCAGCCCGTTTTAAGCCATTTTCGAAAAAAAAATGTAACACTTTACTTTAAAAACGTATTGAATTTTTGCATTTCGTGTAATGCAGTCCGGAATAAATTTTAACATTTCAATTTTCAGCAACAAATTTCGTGTTTTGTTTTAAGCATTTCATTTCTCTTATCAAATCTGTTTTCAAATTTAAAATCGGTCAATTTTTTAGAAAATTATTGGGCAAAAACGAAACTTCGCCCGGCGAAAATCGGTTCCCGTTAGGTGGTGCTGTTTCCAAGGACGCGCGCGACGTCATTCGATTATTTTTTGTTGCCAGCAAGCGCAAAGTTGTAATATACATCTAGGTTAAATATCTTTTGATTCTGAGAAAATTTTCATATTTTGTACGTTTTCACATGAACCTGGTGAGCCATCTTAAATACGTTATGGACGTCCGTTCGGAAAACAGGGTCGGGCGCTGAAAGGATATAAGTTTTCTAGATGCGAATAATTTTTATCTTTTTTTTCGAAGAAGCGTCATCCAAAAAGTACCACAGGTTCAAAGGAAGCATTAAAATATTTAGGAATAGTACGAAATATCGTTGTAAAATCAAGAAAAGTTTGACATACTTGGTACGGCATCATGCAGAACCATGGCACCGCGTATTTTTTATAAACTCTGGATTGCAGTCTCTTTATAACCAATAAAGTCTCCATCTAGGGGTTGTAAGATCGATCCTTAACTCTTCCTTTGTATTTATATATTATTGCGAATAAGAATGGGTCCAGTGTGTTGGTGTTTAACGCTGGGTATCCAAAAGAACCAGGTATGATTCTAGAACCGAGGCATCTTCCCTATCATGCACTCTGCTAGGCTACGCACAGATGGGCGACGATAAATAAATGCAAATACAGTTAATCCAGCATTAGGTAAATCATTAAAAGTAATGGACGTCTGATGCAAATGTATACGGTGCCACAATTTTGAGTGCGGACCCATGATACGGTACGAAGAATTCGGTCAGTTTTCATGTTTTTGTGATTTAGTGAAATAATGAAACAACATTACGACGAGGTTCAATATTCATTGCATACATATCTTTGATGCTAATAGCAATATCAAATAAACATTTTATTTAAACCCCAGACAATTTTTATTTCAAATGTATTCCAAATGATCATTTTCCCAATCCCGCTCTAGCTGTTTTCATTAAACTCGTGACCAGGAAATTCTACAAGTCCTGGATAAAAACTAGGTAAAAACCTAACCTTCAATGATCATAATATTCCATAGACATACTAAATGTTAGTTCACTTACTTCAAAGGTGTGTCTTTTTGACGTTTTTTTTTATCACGGACTTGGGCTTTTTCACAGTTTGCTATGCCTAAAATGACGGTGATTACATCCAGTACATGTATGTTAAAATATCGGCGGTATGCGGAAAAATTATGCGTATACCCTTGACACCGTGATACTATGAATGAACATCCTCTACAAAATTCAAGTAGCACCGCCAAAAACGTGTTAATAAATGTAAAACGAATCATATCCTCGACTGGTCGACCACTGCTTTTTAATAAATCTTTGTTTATAAATAACACGTTCTTCTTCAATAAATAATTATTTCCAACAATATTGACCTGGCAGTAATCTTGCATTTGACCCTTTAATTGGTATTTTTCGTAAACTTTACGATCTAAAATGAGTGTGTATAACCAATTTTATAACTATATATATAGCGTGTATACATGCGCTAAAGTAAAATGCATTGTTTTATGATATTCTACTCAAAAATAAACAAATTGAACCAGTGAAATCTGAAAATAAATGTGAAACTATTTTACAAAATAAAAATATTAATTGGAAAAAAGTTTACTCCAACATATTTATATCAAGTATTGATACGGTATTCAGAAATTTTCAGTATAAATATTACGTAGAATATTACCCACAAATAAGTACCTTTATAAATGTAATCTTACTATCTCATGTGATTTTTGTAACACTCGTATTGAAACAAATGAGCACCTGTTTTGGAACTGTCCCTTTAGTCAACACTTATGGTCACAATTACAGTCTCAATTAAATACAAAAGGAGCACCTGTATCTTTTAATCTGGAAAATATTAGTTTAGGTATTATGAACCAAACAATAAAAGACAACAGCATTAACTATATTATAATTGCATGCAAATATTATATTTTTAAAATGAAAAGTAAGAAAAGTGTTCCAAATTTCGAAAATTTTATTTCATTTCTGAACTCTAGAAAAGAAGTAGAAAAAGAAGTAGCTTTCTTAAAAAAAAACAACTTGAAAGGCACCAAATGAAATAGTCCTTCTACAACTAATTTTTTCCTGGTACACTGAAAATGACCAAACTATTCCTTTTTTTCTTCATTTTTTATTTCCTTTCGTAATCACTTTTACTTATTTAAACATATATATTTTTTACAAGACTTTTCCTGATAGGGAGACTCCACACCAAAATCGCTAAGCTTGCAATATTAATATTTTGTATATGTTATTTATACCGTTTAATCAAAATAAAAAAAATATATATATTACATATTTGTATGTTAATTTATATTGGAAATTATGAAAATATGTATTGATGTTATATTGTATATGCAAGTGAAAGTGAATAAACGGGGTTACCCGTAAGGGGCCTAAAAAAAAAGTAAAATGCATTTATAGCCTAAAACGGTTGCACAATGTCACAAATAAAATTGTAGAAAAACTACCATTAAATAGGTATTCTAAAACCAGATATGGTGAAACGATTTCAAATGAATTATTACAAATAAATTTTAAAAATGTGTATTTTCAAAAAGTGATATTTGTTAGGATTCGAACAATAGACCTTTATGTAAACCAGTACACCACAACTCACTGGCGTGCGGATGGAAGAAATTTATCAATTTATTTGCTGGCTATTTACCAGTGTTTTTCCAATGACCTTTACGAAAATTAATGAGGTGCCAGATCAATATTGTTGGATAATAGGTAATGTGACAAGTTTTAGCTTTCCAAAAAGCTAGTCGGTCATTAGCAAATAAATTAATAGAATAAGTAGGTATGTATTCGTGCTTGTATTTACTTTTGGACCAATGGAAGTCAATGATATGGCCAGTTTTATGTCGATCAATGTCACACAGATTGTATCTGACAAACTATTTGTGAATTTAGTTGATGTTTCAAGTTTCAAGTTTATTTCCATTTACATTTCTCTTTATGTACAAAACATAAACAAAAATACATATATACATTGTACAATGCTCTTACTTTAAAGCATGCAAACAAAGTTAAATGGCTGATTTATTGAAACATGAAGAAGACGTGTACCGGCAAAAGAAATTGATATAAATAATCATGTCTCTAGTAGACGTAATTTATTATTTTATTCAGGACGTGTAGAAAATAATGACGTTATTTAAGCACCAACGAATCGGATGAATATGTTACATTAACGCGAATGCTCAAAGAGGTGCCATTGAACTTTCCACAGTCGATGCTTATTTGTACGTTGAGCAGAAAAGCGATGCTTATAATATTCAGTATTCATTACCAACATTAGTTGTGTCAGCAGATCTCGTCAAACTTGAAATAGAAGAGCATTAGTAGACAGTACACAATAAATTAGGATGCTGATGCATTTATTATTTTCACTTAAGCTTTATGCTGCTCATATCTTTTGTTTTTGTTTGAACGATTTTCTCTGAAACTATTACAGAAACTCAAGAAGCACTATTTGTATTTTAATTAATCTATCATCAAAGAAATTGTCGTTATGCCACTGTTCTGAAAATTCTTCACAACTATTTCTCTACTCTAAATGCTGGTTTTGCATTGCTTGCAGTATATTCTAGTAGATCACCCTTACATAGAAATGATAGTGCTTGTGTTGTCTACCTTACTGTACTTGTCAAAATAATGTTATTGTTTAGTATCCCAAGACCGAGTCCAGATCCGTTAGCGAATGCTGAGAACCATGTGGCCCGGCTTTATATATAGATCGTTGAGTAATGAACGGGAACCATGTTGTATGTACGTTAAGTTCAAGGTCAAGCTATTTATAACTGAGTATATAAATATAGATATATATATATATATATATATATATATATATATATAGATTATATAAATAGATCGATGAGTCGGTGTTTTCTTTTAATTATGCGAATTGAAAGTTTATTGTTGTAAGCAGTTATAGAAAGAGTGTACATGTAGTAAGAGACATTGTTCAGATAGTTATTCTTGGGTGATAGTGAAGTTTGTGTTCTGTTTACGAATATTGGCCATCCTATGACTTGATTTTTGGCGCGTGAGTGTGACCTATATATGATGGTTCTATGTTTACAAATGTTTCTGATGTTGAAATTGCCGGTTCTAGTGGGTTTCTGTTTTACAAGAAGGCGATTTCGTGTCTATAAAGTAAATAATGATTGTATAACCATTTTTTGTAGGTCTTTTTCTGTTGTTCAGAATAATTGTGACTCATCCCCCCCCCCCTGGTTTACGGGATCAAGATGCTGAATATAGAAAGTTAGTATAGATTTTTCATCCTGAAAGTACCAAAGGAATTGCCATGTACGTGGTAGGACAATTTTGAAAGATACTGTTGAATTTAAATAGAGCAAATTCATTGTAATGTGGTTAGTGCTATGATAATGTTTAACTTCCAGGTAACTCCTTCATGAAAATTAAATGTTGGCGTAACTGTCCACAAAGTGCAAGGTCTAACATTATCTTCAGCTGCTGTTGATATCGGGAATACGATATAACAAGGAGGAATGGCTTACATAGCTCTCAGTAGAGTATCTACTTACGAAAATCTACAATGACAATAATGAAAAATCAGTTACATTTATGAAATTTTGAGTGCTCTTAACGATCCACTACACTCCTTCTTGTTCGACCATCGATTTAAAACGAAAAGTATCAAACTAAACAAAATTAACATTCATTTGTGCAAAATTTCATTGAAAGGCATTTTGCCGTTTTTGAAATGTTGATACTTTTTTATCGATAAAGGTGCAAAGAGGAGTGTAGTAAATCTTTAAAATGTGAGTAATTATTTTGTATCCTAAACTGAATACATATCAACACATATAGTTCTGTAAATTCTTCATCATAATTCATGTTACTATAGCAACCATCTTTTCCACTATTTTCTAGCTAGTTTTCATTATATTTAAAAAGAAAACTTTTCAATTCTTTTGTTTTCAAATCATTCACTACATTTACTGCAAACTTGTAAATGTTCAGCAAACAAATTTCATCATAAATCCCATTCCATACCAATTCCGGTATACTTCATTTCAAACTGCACTCCTTGTATACAACGCGTTCCACAACTACATGTAATATAAAAAAGCACATCCTTCAACGTTCAATACCCTATGCCAATAAAAGACAACAATATAGTAGCACTTTAAAATTCTTTCTTTGTTTAAAAACAATCCATCACCTGCATGAACTCTTACACCCAACATCTAACTTCTTTTAAATGTCGTCCACATATAACACATCTGTGTTATACTTTTCTTGTTTAAATATTTTTTTACACAATGATTATTTCCGCGATAAAATTAACTGAAGCAAAATACATATAATACTTTGAAATGAATGCAGTAGAACTTAAAAGATATAAATCTTAAATATTTCCTTAAAAGCCGTGTGTCAGTGTGAATCTATAAATAATTGTAAACATCGCCAATTTAGCTTGGTCGACCTATAATATCATATGAACATCTCACATAAACAGAAGCTATCTGCTACACTTTTCCTCTATATAATATCATCAAAATATGTGTAGTCCTTGTTACATTACTATTAAGATTAAACAGTTAATTATTATCATATTTTATTTGATGTAAAAATTCCAAGACCGGTATTTGGCTGTGAAGGCAGCAGGCATAAGGTGGGGCGTGGTTCAAAGAAAATTTAACATATAACTTGCCTTCTGATGACAAACGATCCATTTTCCATTAACCAAAATATATAGAACTGTTCTGTTATAAAACGTTTTGCGAAATGTAATCTGTTTTAATTTTTTATTTTTCTTGCCGCCCATTGTTTTTCTCACCAACGTAATAACTAACGCAATCATTATTAATCAACTGACATACTTAACAATTACACCTTTTATCGTAAATTAGGTAGCCGAAACTGTGATAGTTGCAATCAAGAGGATGTTTAATTGACAGTGTGATGATCTAATCAAAACACATTAAAGTACCTCATAATCTCGCCGTATCCTCGCGCTCGCTCGGTTAATACATAGATAGCACGCAACAGAGCGTGCGAGACTTACAGCGAGAGGTCAAAGGTGACGAAATCGATAATTACCCTCGCGTGTTGTTTTACAGTGGAGTGTCATAACGTTTCCTGTTAATTGGAAATTTCGAAACTGTTGATTTGCCGGGCAACCAATATATGAATTTTAAGGTGGCCCGGCGGACACTCGCTGGAATTTTTTGGTAGTCCGTAGGGTCGAATGCGGTAACCCGCGGGAACCGGGCAATGGATTTGTCGTGCCCTGCGTTATATTGCAAGTTAATGCAGACATTGGGGTCAGGGTATTCCCGGAAATCTTTTACAAGTTAAACTCAGTTTGGATTGCAACTGCGACGAGTCCAACCGTTCACTATAGATCCCAAGAAGAGAACGCATAGATAGAAGCGGTTTTGCGAGGGAATAAGGGAATAAAAATAAATCAATTCGTATTTCGTTAATAATGCATATATTCAAGGGCAAGTTTTGAATATTATGGCGGCGGAAGTTTTGTAACATAAATTAAATATACTCAACAAAAAAAGAAACCTGACACTTTATATTTGGTGTATTTTCCTGGAATCAGATTTAAAGCTAATTGAATTGTGGTATGTAATAAAAATTGTGCATGTTTTGAACTTAATTATGCATTTTGATATTTTTGGTGCATGAAAAAAGTGATTCAGTGGTTATTTTCTTTTGGATGGTGCAAAAATATATAGATTTTGAATATGCACCTCATACTTATTCAAAGTTACAGTGTCAGGTTTCTCTTTTTGTTGAGTATAGTTAAAGTTTAAATGATAAAAATACAGATGCACGTATAGAATGGTTACCAAGTTTCTATTTTCAAACAATCGTTTAAGTTGTTTTTTTTTAAATAGATGAAAAGGGCACTTTGAAAACCACCGAAGACGAAAAATGTGAAAATATTGCAGGCTCGGTTTCATTGAGCCTGATAAAGACTTTTAAGCATTTCAAAAACATAAAATACCGCATCGTAATTAGTGCTCCAACTTGGATATCGAAAGGACAGGGAAAAAGATTGATCTCAAAAATATGTCACTTTGTGCGCAACAAGCTTAAAACTAGGCACTTTTATGCAAATCTTTGAGAAAGAGCATAATATATAAATGTCCCTCTGAATGGGTAATTGCGAATAAAAGATAAAATGTAATGTTCATAACTAATGAAGAGATGGGTAGTCATTAAACCAACTATATAGGTTTAAACTGTCGCAGCTCGGGTTTTAACATTCCAGTACTGCGCTCGTGAAATGCAAAATTATGAGGTTGATTAGCTGATAACAACTACATTTAGAATTATGGATTGAAATGATTTTTCAACATACTTGACTAACGAAGTACTTGTAACTAAGGTAACGTGTCGCCATTTATCCTATAAATTGATATTAGACAAGTTCAATAAACAAAATCATTATTGATGCTACCACGCTGAACGTGTAATCATAAAGTGCAATTAAGCACCATCCTAGTCGTTTATCTCTGTCGGCCGCAGCTAATTGATCGTATTGATGACTATCTTTTAGCGTGCCGCCGCCCCATTGACTACGCTTGTGATATTAGATAAAAATATTCCGCATGCTGATCTCCTATGTTTACTTTAAACAATGGACATGTTACATTCGCTAAACCTCCGTTAACTTCTGAGAACATTCACCGAAATTGCACTGGAAATCGCAAACAAATTGCAAAATCGCTGACCTCTTGTTTTTACTTTAAACAATGGTCACCTCACATTCGCTAAACTTCCGTTAACTTCTGAGAACATTCACAACATTTGCACCGGAAAGCGCAAAAAAGCAAAATCTCTCTTTAAAAGACAATATTTTGACAATTAAGCAAAGTTCTGAGCATTCGTTTCCTCCTAAATGCTTGTTTAAAACATCTCCTCTTTTGCTATAATCCTCTACTATTTCACGACCGTATGTTTGGTGATTTATACCACAAGAAAGAAAATTTTTAATTATAACACATGGGTAGAAGTCTTCATCAAATTTCAAAGTCAACGCATGGACATGAGTTTTTTTGAAACCCGCATTATTTCATCTAACATGGCATACACTGAAATTGACATCATTAAAATAAACAAACAAAAACAGGAAAATGTGCGAGAACCAGCAATATTACATGTTGAAGTTCAGCATTCTAACGAAATTGTTGAAGATCAGAATAGTAAATATAATAATTTAAGTCCCTCTCAGGCTGCTCATCCACCCACCCTAGGACAGTGACAAAATTTTGTAGTTGAACATAAACTCTAGATTTTGGAATACATATTTGGTAAAGTTTATGCTAATGGCCGACTAGCTTTTTGTAAACTTTTGTTTACAGACAGCCTTTCCCGCCAAGGTCGGATATTCATTAGTCTCTAAGGAAAACATAAAGAATGTCTTTCTTTTGACCAACAAAATCAATATAACGGATCGAATCTATTTCATATATTGGATCATCCTGAACAGTTGTTTGAGTCAAATAAAGTATCACTCTGTTCAACTTATAAGCAAATAATATTTTGCTATGAAGGTTTGCATCACGTGACTTTCTAAAAAAAGAAGCATACCATTATTTCTTCACCCTGTAGAAAACACACGTATGTTTATATAATTTAACATGTGATTATAGATCAGCTCAATTTCTGATTTGATGTTACTACAACGTCCAAATATTGTTTCATCAAAATTTAGAAGACTTTTCATGCAAATAGGGGGAACGGAATAGCATTTTCAAGCTTTAGACGGGCGGCTTTGTCTAAAGTGACCACGTCCGGTGCCGCTGTTAACCGGTGTTACCCTTCAAAGTTCAAGTTTGGTCCATTATAATATGTCGGTTATCAGGATGACGGACAATGATGTTTGTCATTTGACGATTTTTGAAAACAACGGAAGAAGCCGTACCTTCCGGACAATCGTCATGGATGTTGACTGTCGCACTGCGTATGTACATTTACCTACTTCAGTAGAAATTCGACAGTAGTAAACCAATTTTATATGGGAGAATCATAAGCAAGCTAAAGTTATCTATCCTGGAGGTTTTTTAAATATAGAAAAATCATTTATTTATAGATAAAGACTGATAAAAAAGATTCAAACAGGGATATGTGCGCATGCACGAAGACATAGCAGCTATGCGTAAAACCGATCATATTTAACTTTTATTGAAATCAATTACTTTCAGAAGGCAGTTATTGCATATATTAAAACATTATACATTACACCAAAAATTCTTTTAATGTTTTCCCAGTTAAAAACTGATCACAGCGTTTATCGTTTTCTACAAATGTACATAGAGAGCTTAATATACACAACAGTTATTCGTAACAAGATGAATCACTAATTTACTTCATAGCAAAAAAGAATCAAATTACTTTTATGAATGTTTTTATGAAAATTTAATTCTAAGTCAAATAAAATATTTAAAAAAAATCGCTATTTTATCATTTAGCTTTACTTGAAGTACATAAAACAAATTTTGAGCAATACTCTCTTGACATTTAAAAGCATCACGATCCATACTTGAAAACAACATTAAGGATTAATTTCGAAATCGTGTTTCTTCTCCCTTTTCTGTATCCTGGAATGTTTCGTCTCGATACTACATATTCAAATCCAAACTTACAAAAACATTCTAAGTTGTACATTTTATCTTTATTATGGAGAACGTGCTTTCAAGTGCAATCGACACTGGTTATAGTTCGGTTGTGAAATCTTCTTAGGTTTTTAATCTGATTGCAAACATATTTCTCGCGCCGACTTGATGCTATGCATCGAATGTTTTCTTGTGTTCCTCTGAAATCACATTTTCTCTGCATTTATATTAGCAACAAACTTTTAAATTGAAGTGTCCAGGCCTGTTAAGTTAACATTCATAGTATACGAGTTCCAAATGCAGAAGTGTTAGTGCTTGAGTTGATCTCAGAGCTGAAAAAATTATCTTGGAAATAACCTGTGGTCGTGAGCAAGCATCTGACATTGCAGTTTCTAGCGTGTGCACATATTAAACGATGTTAGCCAGAGTTGACATTCAGCTGCGTAGGTAATGTAATTCTCCGGCGAGACAGTTTTTCAACGCTTTCAGCGCTTTGATTCCTTCAGTTATCAGTTTGTGGCAGGATACTTTTTAATAATATTGACTTTATTAACTTTAACTTTTATCTCAAGCATTCGGCAAATGTTTGTCTTTGACTATGTATATAATACAACATAAAATACAGCAAGTACATAAATTTACAAACATAACATAGACATTTTAAATGACATAATCACAGAAAAGGACAGAAAACACAAGCAACAAAATTATGAAACATCAAGATTACTCAGTGTATCAGAACGTAGTACTAAAGCATCCCTTAGGTATTTACATAGTTTTAATTGTATTATGACACTTTTTGAGGCCATAATGGAAATAAATTGTTATAGTTGGCCATGCAGTAAGACCGAAAAAAATGTTAACGAATATCAGTATATCTTGAACAGCAGAGCAGGAAATGGTTTTCTGATTCGACTAAATTAAATATTTGTGGACAAGCCTTGCAAATTCTTTGATTCCTATCAATAGTATTACTGTGGTATCATTACATTTCGCGATGGTTTAATTTTCGGGTATTTCGCGCTAGATAAAATGCGCGAAATTTTACCCAAGCCAAACTTTAACGCGGAATAAATGATCTTATAAAAATTAAAAACTGCGCGAATTTATTTCCGCTTGAAAATGTCATTTATAGCGTCTGCGCGAAAAGTCAATTAAATTAAATGATACTACAGTATATCTTCCAGCTTCTATCTCTAGAAAGTGTGAGCATAATCTGAATTGGGTTAGTTGATTGCGTAGTTTTTCTGATTTTAAATTAAAGTCCCAGCCCTAAACTTATTAATCAGTAAGAATATACTATTGAAAAATCATATTTGTCCAAATAGACTCCAATATATAAACTCTCTAACAGAACACAAAAGGTCCGATCGAATTCTTTCTTAATAGACGGGATTTTCAATGATATTGTTAAATTATCGTTAACCAACTTTTAAGAAGCAAAATATAATGGAGACATAGTTACCACCGATTTTTGACGAAGAGACCACTTCATGCGCGATCTCGATTTCCGCGACGTTTCGGAAATCCTACTTTCGCTTTTAGTCGCGCGGACAAAATTTATTTTAGTAAATTAAAATTTTATTAGCCCGAACTAATGCTGCAAATTTGTGCCTATAGTTCCAAATCGAGTAATATTTCATACAAAAGCGGGTTAAATTGAAGTAATGCCGCTTTAAGGAGATAATCTTCAAAACAGAAATTTTAAATTTTCGGTAATTTTAGTCAAATTTAGATGATTATTGTAGGCTTGTAGACCAGTACTGGATATATTGATCACGTATACGTGTTCTAACAAAGGAAACAAAATTCTATTTATATCAAAATCGGCATTAAGATATGCATAACCGAGGTTATCTATATAAGTATTCATACGAGGGGCCCATGAGTTCCTATTAATAGAATTTATTAGGTTAAGAATTAACATTGCTTTTGATTTTAACCCAAAATATAATGGCCAAAGAATAGCAATCTACCCAGCTCACCCAACACTGCTGCATCAGGTGTTTGCTTTTTAACTCTAAGGATATTATAGCAAAAACGAATATGCAGTTTGTCTACCTCTTTGAAATTGTAAATACCCCACACTTCTGATCCATACAGTATAATTGGAGCAACAAAACAATCAAACGAATATAGTTTTGTTTTAATATCTAACTTAAGTCTGGTAAGGAGTGATAATAAACTATGATATGCCCTGAGAGCTTGTTCAAATAACGTTGTCATTGTATACCTTTAATTACCTGTGTACACGAACGTAATACCTAAATAAATAAAATAATCGACCTTTTCAACTATTTAATCATTAATATAAAAATCTTCAACATGATGTCGTCTTCTTTTTTCAGAAATATATACATTTGTTTTTCTTACATTAATTTTCAACCCCCATTTTTCAGAATATCTATATAAATTATCGATTTGATATTGCAGACTTACTGGATCCGTTGTTAATAAAAACAATATCATCGGCAAATAAAATCAAATACATTGATAACATATTTATAACATTATCGGTTAATTGTTCATAATTAATACTATTTACAATATCATGGACGAAAAGGATAAAAAGAAGAGGGGAGAGTGACTCCCCCCGAGCCTGACGTCAAAAAAGTCTGACACATTATTATTTATATCAAGTCTAACACAGGATTTAACACTGCTATATATTGCTTTAATCATTCTAAGCATTTTACAACTGACGCAAGATTCAACAAGTTTAACCCACAAAGGCTCGTGTATAACAATTATCGAAGACCCATTCGCAGTTTAAAAATGCATGAAAGTTTAGAATTACGTGCTAAAATCTTCTGAATAAGGGAATCAAGAATTAATATAGCGTAATTTATCTCGTAAACCATATTAAGCATCCATAAATACATAATTAGACATCTAATTAGATTCACACTATTTATTAATTCTGTTTCGCAATAGTAGTGAATATATTTTAGCAATGGTATATTGACTATTACATGTATGCCTCGATGGTTACATGATGTGGGTCCCCTTTTTGAATATTGGGACAAAAAAAACCCTTGCTTTATGATAAATCCCGGTGTCAAAATGTTTATTAAATATAATACATAAATAGGGACTGATAAAGGTATTTGCATCTATGATAAAAAAATCCGCAACAGTATTGTACAAATCACTACTTTTGTTCCCTTTAATGCACCGTAATGTTTTTTGAATTTCATCAATAATTATTGTAAATGGAGAATCTAGTTGGTCTACATGAAGAACCTCCTACGTTTATCTTTGGCAAAGATAGCTCTCTTCGCGAGAAAATTTAATTAATTGGCATCTGTTTAATTCTGATTAAATATCCTTTTACTGTTTAAAAAATTTCGCTTGGCTTCCCTGCATTCGTCATTAAACCATTTTGCTTTTCGTTTCGGTAAATTAGTTTTTTGTGAAAACGTTTACTGTAAGATTTAAATCATGGTATATCATGTACAAGTTTAGAAAAGAGGTTAATAAATTGATATATGTCTTCTTCGGACTCTAACTGGTTTGTTATTTCCTCAAAATTGGCTATATTTTGAAATTCATATAAATAATTTCGAAACATTTCCATATTGTTTTTGTAGATTTCTAAATAATTTTGTTAACATTCCTTTTAGTAGCTTTTAAATTTTGTGAGTGTTCATACTTAGTAGTAAATGTTAATGGGCTATGATATGAAAACTCAGTTAAATCGTAACAATCATCTCCGAAATTGACGATAAATTATTTATTCCTGTTAATACAACTGAACTTGAGATCGGTTTACCTCTGTAAATCGAATGAAACTAATAATCGTTAAAAATTTAACCAATAGTTTGATTTGCGGAGTGACAATGACAACCTTAACATATTTTGTGATTTCGGGTCAGTGAGTTTATTAATGCTGATTGCTGAGCAAATTCTCAGAACCTTCTTTATCATAATCCTGAATGGCAAGTGTTTTAGATCATTATGTGCTACATACTAGTTTCTGTGTTGATTTAAAAACAAGTATATGTCTATCTTATTTCAATGTTTACCTTACATGATAGTCTAGAATCCGATGTAGTTGAAACCTTTAAAAAAATCAACGATAAGAACGTAGTATTAGTTTGTTTTTCTACCTTTATCTATTTGACCGGACATACAGTTTCCGCTTTAAAATCGAAAATAACTTTAAGTAATTTTCGACCGGACAGTGAATACCGCTTATCATTTATTATTACAAGTTTTAGCTTTCCAAAAAGCTAGTCGGTCATTAGCAGATAAATTAATAGAATAAATATGTATTCGTGGTTACATTTATTTTTGGACCAATGGAAGTCAAGGATTTTTCCAGTGTTCAGTCGACCAATGTCACGTAGATTGTATCTGACAAACCTTTTGGGAATTTAGTTGAAGTTTCAAGTTTCAAGTTGTTTTTATACGCCCGTTTGAAAAACGGGACGTATTATGGGAACACCTGCGGCGGGCGGGCGGGTTCGCGGGCAGGTTCGCGGGCGGCGTCCACAGGGTTTCCGCTCTCAAAGTCAAAGAGTTTTCATGAGGTCTTTATCAAACATGGTGAATATGTTGGTGTGCATAATGTCTCGACCAAGTTCTATAACCAGCCACATCCCCCCAGGAACTCCTGAATTATGGCCCTTTAATTTTCCAAAATTTGGGTTTCCGCTCTCTAAGTCAAAGAGTTTTTGTCATGTCTTTATTAATCCCCCCGCCAATTTATTCCATCGCCAAAGGCGAAGGGGATATTAAAAATGCCCTTCGTCCGTCAGTGCGTCCGTGTGTCCGTGCGTCTGTCCGTCCTTCCGAAACAATTTTGTCCGGAGCATAAATGCAAAACTACCCGAGGGATTTTATTCAAACTTCAAACACTGACAGAGCACATTAGTAGGTAGTGCAGTGTGCAAGAACAATAATTCTACCTTGCCTATTTTTAGAGTTATTCCCCTTTATCATATTTACTTGATAAATTTTGTCCGGAACATAGCTCCAAAACTTCTTGAGGGATTTTATTCAAATTTCATACACTGACAGAGCACATTGGTAGGTATTGCAGTGTGCAAGTGCAATAACTCTACCTTGCCTTTTTTTAGAGTTTTTCCCCGTTATCACATTTACTTGATAAATTTTGTCCAGAGCAAAACTACTAGAGGGATTTTATTCAAACTTCATACTGAGTTGGAAAATCCTGCTCCCAAAAATGTTGTCATTAACATTGTTTTTACCAAAACTATGACGGGCGTATTTTGTGTCAGTTTGGCACTCTTGTTTCCATTTACATTTCTCTGTATGTACAATACATAAACAAGAGAACTGATAGTGCTTGTGTTGTCTACCTTACTGTACTTGTCAAAATAATGTTATTGTTTAGTATCGACAAAAGACCGAATCCAGATCCGTTATATTGCATGTGTATGGGGAAGCAGACATTGGGGTCAGGGGTATCCCCGGAAATCTTTTACAAGTTAAACTCAATTTGGATTGCAACTGCGACTAGTCCAGCCGTTCACTATAGATCCCAAGAAGAGAACGCATGGATAGATGTGGTTTTGAGAGGGAATATGGGAATCAAAATAAATCAATTCGTATTTCTTTTAAAATGCATATATTCAAGAGCAAGTTTTGAATATTGGGGCGACCGGAAATTTGTTACATAAATTAAATAGTTAAAGTTGAGATGACAAAAATACAGATGCACGTACAGAATGGTGAACAAGTTTGAATTTAAAAACAATCGTTTAAATTTTTTTTCTTAAAATTGATGAAAAGGTCACTTTGAAAACCACTAAACACGACAAATATTAAAATAATGCAGGCTCGGTTTGGTTGAGTCTGTTAAAGACTTTTAAGCGTTTCAAAAACATAAAATATCACATCGTAATTAATGCTCCAACTTGGATATCAAAAGAACAGAGAAATAGATAGATCTCAAAAACAGGCAGTTTTTGCGCAACATGCTCAAATCTTTGAGAAAGAGAATTGTATATAAATTTCCCTCTGAATGAGTAGGTCAAATGTAATGTTCATAACTAATAATTAATGAAGAGATGGGTAATCATCAAACCAACTAGGTTAAACGCTCGCAGCTCGAGTTTTAACATTCCAAAAGTGTGCTCGGGAAAAGCAAAATTATGAGGTTGATTAGCTGATAACAACTAATTACGGATTGAAATGATTTTTAACATACTTGACTAACGAAGTACTTGTAAATATTGGACACCAAAACTGAGGTACATGTAACATGTCACCATTTATCCTATAAATTGATATTAGACAAATACAATCAACACAATCATTATTGATGCTACCCTGGCACTCCGAACGTGTAACCAAAAAGTTCAATTAGGCTCCTGTGGCATTCCTAGTCGTTAATCTCTGTCGTTTGCAGCTGATTGAGCGTATTGATGATTGTCTTTTAGCGTTCCGCCGCCCCATTGACTACGCTTATGATATAAGATAAAAATATTGCCCATGCTGATCTCCTATGTTTACTTTATACAATGGTCATGTCACATTCGCTAAACATCCGGTAACTTTTGACAACGTTCACCAAAATTGCACTGGAAATCGCAAACAAATTGCAAAATCGCTGACCTCCTGTGTTTACTTTTAACAATTGTCATCTCACATTCGCTAAACTTCCGTTAACTTCTGAGAACATTTACAGCATTTGCACAGGAAATCGCAAAAAACAAACTCTTTCTTTAAAAGACAATATTTTGACAATTAGGCACAGTTCTGAGCGTTCGTTTCGTCCTAAATGCTTGTATAAAACATCTTCTCTTATGCTATAAGCCTCCACTTTTTCACGACCGTATGTTTGGTGATTTATACCACAAGAAAGAAAAATTTAATGGTAACGCATGGATAGAAGTTTAAAAAAAAAAACGCATGGACATGAGTTTTTTTAATCCCGCATTATTTCATCTATCACTGAAATAAACATCATTAAAACAATCAAACAAAAACAAGAAAATGTGCAAGAACCAGCAATATATTGCATGTTGAAGTTCTAACAAAATTGTTGAAGGTCAGAATAGTAAATATAATATTTTTAGTCCTTGTCATGCTTCTCACCCCCACACCCCACCCCGCCCTAGGACAGTGACAAAATTTTGTTGTTGAACATAAACTCTAGATTTTGGAATACAATTACAATTTGATTGTCTTGCTTTCTCTTTACTTTCTGACAAAAATTATGTAAGACGAAGTAGTAGAGTTTGACAAACCTAACCATAGGGAAGAAAGCTTTCGTTCCGTTGTTTAGAAACGTTCGCAGAACAATTTTCTCGCTTCACACGCGGTAACGGTTGTGCGCGTCTCCCCCAATCTCCCCCTCCACCCCCACCCCATCACCCCCAGAAACGTGACTATTGCTATTATTTATGAAGAATTGATTATTTTACTCTTAAGGCAATGCTAGATATGGTCTTCTGATGGAGATTATAAATATAGACACGAAAGCAATGCCACCGTGACCGTAAGTTTCTGTCTAAATTTTCAATTTGAAGATTATCACCTTTGCCTGTTGAATAATTCACTTGTGTCTAACCTCTTTAAATGCATTCTTTCAAAGGCATTTGTCTTACACACTTCATGTTTTAAGATAGAGTTTTATATTTCTTAGCTATATTGTCAGTCAGCATACACTCAACAAAAGTTCTTCTAATTGGTCACTTTTTGTCCGTATTTTTTATTAGAAAGACATTAAATTCATTCTTTGTTTATGATCATATGCTAACAACAGGCTTTAACTTAATTAATTACTTGTTTTGTTTTAAAAGGACCCCTCATTAGTAGGAAACACAGAAAACATGATTAATCAACAGCATATTTGTTTAAATAAACCCCGTTCAAAGTATCCAATTTTAAAATTACCTCCTTTTCAATTTAAGACTGTTCTAATTTTGACTCTGCGGTATAATTAAATGTTATTGGATTCATTTAAGAAAACAATCAATAAAGATTAAAAAGATATAAGATAATTAATTTTAAGACAAAACAGTTCTTTCCACAACCTCTCTTGACGTAGGGAAGAAACGAAACTAGCATACATTGAAAACATATACAATTAATGACCAATTAGAACTTTTGTTGAGTGTATGTTTATATTCACATTCTAGTTCCTTAACTATTTATTTTATTTCGTGTGTGGTGATTAGATGGCGAGATCACGACAACGCAATACATGATGCGATGTGATCGTGGTTTTGCGATCTCGCATCGTTTTGTGTTCTCGCATTTTCATGGTCTCGTCCAAGAGGTCGAAACAACAAACCCTTCAATTAGTTGCATAGCGCTGTGCCCCCTCGCTTTCACCATACGTTTAACACAAACACATCGCATTTTACGCCGTGTACTCCTTTTGCTGCATTAGCAGCAATTTTTTTACTTGTTTAAAAGTGGCTTCAAGTTTTAACGTCAGTGCCATGTGTTTTTTAAAAAGTTATGCTAATGACCGACTAGCTTTTTGTAAACTTTTGTTTACAGACAGCCTTTCCCGCCAAAGTCGATTATTTGTTAGTCTCTAAGAAAACATAAGCGATGTCTTGCTTTTGACGAACAATATCAAGATAACGGAACGAATCTATTTTTTAGATATGGCATCATCCTGAACAGTTGTTTGATTCAAATAAAGTATCAGTTCAACTTATATGCAACTAATATTTTGCTTTAAAGGTTTGCATCATGTGACTTTCTTAAAAAAGACGCATAACATTATTTCTATACCCTGTAGAAAATACAACACACTTATGTTTACAAAATTTAACATGTCGTTATTGATCAGCTCAATTTCTGATTAGATGTAACTACAATGTTCAAAATTTGTTTCATCAACATTTAGAAGACTTTTCTTGCAAACAGGGGGAACGGAATAGCATTCTCAAGCTTTAGACGGGCGGCTTTGTCTTAAGTGACCACGTCCGGTGCCGCTGTTAACCGGTGTTACCCTTCAAAGTTCCAGTTTGGTCCATTATAATATGTCGGTAATCAGATGACCGAAAATTATTTCTACACGTCCTGAATAAAATTATAAATTAAGTTTACAAGAAACATTATTATCTACATTAATGTCTTTTCCGGTGAAAGTCTACTCTATATATCAAGCAATTAAACATCAGCCTCTATACTATTCTTTTGCATGCGGAACAGGTGGCATAGTCTAAATTATCCGTTCTGGACCGTGAGTCACTGTTAACCGGCGTTCAGGCTAAAGATATAAAACAAAACTCATTGTGCAGTATTATGTCTTTACAAACAGAATGAAAAAGTCAGTATAACAGATTGAGCTGATCAATATTTTTAAGTTAAAGAAGTGAGTAGATTATTTTATACGCACAGATGAACAGTTGACGAAAAAATATTGATTTATTTTAAGAGAAAACAAATAAACAAATAAATATTTGAAACAAAAAATATAAATATATGTAAGCGGGCTAACCAGTTGTCATAACTGGTATTGCAGCCAAATTGGTTAGCAAGGGATTAATTTGATGTTCTACTGTACGTTTTTCAGCCAGAATCTCTGCAGGCGAAGTACCACGTTATGATTCAGCAGATGGACTAATTTTAATCTGGAACAGGTGTACACCTGTAATTATTTTATTAGCATAATAGATAAAAAAGACTAAAATAACACGTCCATTTTTCAAGGATCAAAGAAATTGTATGATCGGTTTCTGTTAAAATACAAAGACATAATTTTTGTATTGCTTTATTTTCCTCATCAGCATAAAAAAGTTAGACAGACACAATAACAACAACAACACAATGTACATTATAAATCGTTAAACACAATGAACGACCAGTTAATGTCACAGAAACGCTAGTAGACTTATTGAATAGTTCTAAATTTGTATACAGATCAGTAAATTGTTAAACGATTAGTCTCTATATCTTCTAATACACATGTACTTTATATTGATAAGGAAAATGACATAAAATAAATTAATTCAAGATAAATATGTATATTAACAACAACAACATAGTCCGTTATGGAAGCACCTTGTTAAAAGTTCGGTCGTATCAGGTGTTTAGAGATTATTTCCCGCCAGTACATGCACTACAGCCACAAGCAGTTGGTGCCGAGTATGTTTGTGTAATTGTTCTTCCGCTCTTGCATGTTAGAGTGATCGTTCTTGTTTCAGTTTTGGAGGACTGACAACAATTGCAGTTATTGGTGAATCCACGCATCACATGGCTGTAAGATGACCTTGACCCGCAATATCCCGAACATTCCTTGAGGTCAGGTATTGGTGAGAGATTCTTGCATATTTCTAGGTTGTCAAGTACACGGAAGTAACCGACACTATTGTCAGGTTGGCCGAACACAAGACGTGGTGCGCATGTCTGGCACGTGCTACTGGAGCCGTTAAAAGTTTGAGCTGGAATACAGAAACAGGGGTAAGTCGATGATTATCTCAGTTTTCCTTTGATAATTATTAACGCTAACTTAATTATTGCTGACCACTGTTCGTCTGTTGCATATATATGAAAAGAAATGTGCATAGTAGATATTCCATTTAATAAAAACTACCGTTTTTACTTCTGGACACCGACTTTTTAGTAGACAATTAGCTGATAATTAATTTACAAACCGTCCCAAATCAAAACTGTTTAAGGAAGTCTTCCCCTAATGGGAAAAATGCATACTAACTAAAACTTGCAATATTTGTGATGTATTGGCAATATCTAATTTAAATACATATTTAAACATTTTTTTACCGTGTGCTTTTTGCATTTTCACATTTTTTAATTCCCCGACTTCTCTTTTTGTGTGTGGGAAAAATACAATGGTATATGATTTCAAAAAAGTTTATTTTTTGTAGTTTTTGGACAAATTTCCTTGCAAAAAAGCATTAATTCGCTGCAGATATAATTGTTCTTATTATAAAAGTTCGTATCATGAGTGATTTTAGTAAAATTACTATTATTTTGGTGAAAACTTCAGTGACAGTATACATGAATTCCTTTAAATTCTCGAAAAACCAAAATTGCCGAAGTCACTTTAGCCTATCTTTTTTCAATCATTTAAGGTATATAAATCAATCAACATTACATAAATATTATCTATAATCAAAACCGAGTAACATGTAACAATTTGAAATATTTTTACCGTAGTTAACTTCAGAAATTAAGATTTGAAAATGACCACCCACTGTTTTGAGATATGATCAGAGAGCAAAACAAGACATAATATAAAATGATATTTTATCATTTTCCTAAACATTACTTCATTTAAAAGATGTTTATCTTAATAGATGAATATACTATAACACTGCAGTGATGTCTGCAATTATACAAGTACTATTTACCATAACACAGAGCACAAGATTGCAGATTTAATGAGAGTTCAAAGTACGGTGTGAAATGGAAAATACAGTTCTACCCTTAATTTAATTTTCAACATAAAATGTTTCTAACATTGCTTGTAGGGTCCTATTTAATATGCAAAAATAATTTTGAAGATATATTTTAAAATAAAGAAATTAAAGGTAGGACCGTGTTTTCCGTTTCCGAACTGCTTATAATACCTCTATATCAAATATTATATAATAAGTTGACAGATAAATTAAATTTAATGGATGCAGAAAACACAATAAACAAAACTACTTCTAGTGGAGCTAACCTTCTGAGATGCATTTCATGCAGCAACCAGTTGTATCGTATGATGATTCATTCTAAAATGAAACCAAAAGAACATAGATAAGAACAGTTAGTTATCAGACAACAAATCACAAACATTTTCTTGTTCTCTGTCAATAACTTGCAATGACCATGTCAGATATCATTAAACTTATATCTGAAACTTGTTCAGACAACAACAACAAAAATGCGTAAAAAACAGGTTAAAGCTCCTATTTCCCGCAAAAAATACTACACAACCTGAAATTATCACTCGTTTTTCGTTTCCGTTTCTATTTTTATATTTCCGTTACTATAAATAAACCCAAGGGAAGTAAGTGCATCAGCAACATGCTAATGTATACTGCAGATAAAAAGTTAGGATGCAGAAATTCAGAAAAATATAAAGCATCTCCATCATGACGTTACATGACCCAGACGACGGCCATCTTGTTACTATAAATAAAAACTCATTTGCATATGACGTAGCAACGTTACATCAGCTATTGTATTGAAAACATGCACAGTAAATATTACATCCTGACAAGTCATCATTACCTTGTAATTGTCAAGTGGGTACAATGTTCTGCATGCCAAGGTTGGGTACATTTGAGATTCTTACACCAGAAACATGTTTAAGAAGGAATTCTTATTAAATTTTCCCCATTTGTAAACAAAACTAAACAATTTGTAATGAAATTGGGACATTTTATATTCATTTTGGCATATATTTCACGAAACACCTTCTGTGTAATGTTTTAGTTATTTCTGTTTGAGCAGTGCCTTACTTTTGATGTGCAGTGTAAGTAAATGTTATATGCACGGAATTATGGGTAATTGGATATTATAAACAGAGGCAGACGCCATGTTTTGAAAATGAAAGTAGGTCAGGTGTAAGTGGTTTACTGATGTTAAATGGATTGGAAATTTAAAGATAAACTTTTGAAGTTCTTGTATGTTATAAACACTGTAACATTTGAATTCACAAAATATTTTTTCAATTGAGTTTTAAGCTGCACGATAATACGGGTTTCCAGCATATATGATTACTTTTGAGTCAAGCAAAGTTTTTACTATTTCGCATACAAAGATATGTTTTAATTACTTTTACGCTTAATTCAATGACTTTACTTGTCTCCAAGTACTTAGTTTGTAACATTAAACCCAGTTTATCATACATGTGCTTGTGTTTATTTTATTGTTTTTGTAAAGTTATTTAAACAAAAAAATATTTCCTCTTTAATGGTATTTGTATTTTAGTACTGATTGTCGCAATACCTGATTTGCATATATTTCGTTTTTATAGAATCATTGAAATGCTTACATGTGTGCATGTGGGCAGTTTGTCATAGGCTGCACATTGTATCTGGGTCTCAGTGGCGATATACATGTGAAGTGCAAAGTCGTAGTTACACTGTTTGGTGTAGCACTTCTTCTTGGTTGGAATACTTTCTCCATCTTATAACAACAATGGAAAGAAGGTAAATTCAGATAATAAACTAATTCATCTACTTTTTGAAAAAAAAATATATCTGGCATATTTGTAATAATGAAAATGCGAACAGTCATTTTATGATTGCTCAATAAAGCTATTAACGATTATTAACGATTATTAATCTCACTAATGATCACTGTTGTTTTTGCACAGGAAGAGTGGACCAGTCTAACCGAAATTATACATTTCGTTTAATAAATTTTGGAAGTGACGTCATCAATCGTGATATTATTTCCTCCTGCGGTTCCATTACACAGAGCACCTATATCTTAGTGCGAAAAACTTACATTGTATACTGTGCCTTTGACAACACATCCGATCTGATGACATTCTCCGCAACACTGACCTGGTTTTGGAACACTCTTAGATCCCTAAAAAGCAGTAATACATTTGATAAAAATATTGATAACAAAATACATTATATATATATATATATATAAAGCTAAATATAATGAACATTTTGTTTATTATATATTTGATTTCAATCCAACCATGTTTGCTGCTAGGCTATTTATATTATCAATATTTGTGAACCTCATGGTCACATGACTGCTGCTTAATCGTGAAATTTTATCTATGAATATTTGCTCAACAATTTTTGGAAATATAACTTAAGAACCTCAATGAGCATTTGGTTAACAGCTCAAGATATAACTCGTTAATTAATATGTTCCTGTAACTCATTTTCCCAATAAAAGTGTTGCTTTATAAATTTAATTCAATTAATTTACAAATTTACAGCTTTTAATGTACAGATGCGCAACGCAAACAGAAAACGTTCAGACATTTGCACAAGATTTATTGTTTGGAAAACCGCCATAGTTCTTTAAAAAAAACTGAAAAAAATAAATGAAAACAGAATAAGTACAATTCAAGTGAAGATTTGTTAAGATATTTATTCTTGCAGGAGTGCTTTATTGATATTATAATTATAAAACTGCTAAACTGGCAAATCAACACAATGATGGTATAGGCTTTTTTTGCTATTCTTTACACATAAATAACATATTATACTTTATAATTGAACTCCCGTTCACACCATGTCTTATTGAAACTTTACTGATACAATTGTGCACAGTAAAAATAAGGATTGTGTTCATCTTATCTTACCATCGAACAAACTGGACACGTTTCCTCGTGACAAGAGATCTCGGCAGATCCTGATCGCTCCTCGCACAAACATTGTCTACACAAACCATCAGACCACGTGCTACCAATCTGCATTCAAAGGTATATGCATATTAATGACGATTAAATAATACATGTCATGCATTAATGTCAGTTATACAAAGACGTGTTTTTATAATTAACGCAAGCATTATTTTAAATCAGTCGTGCACATTTTGTTGTCCGTCTATTACTTTGTATTACTATGCATTAAATGGTCAAATGAATATGTATATGTTAAATTAATGCGTGTATTACTATGTTTTAAATAATATGCACTCATGCTTAACATTCAATTACAAGCTAATTTTGTCTTGTTTTAAAATGGTGAAACAAAGAATATAAATCTCCCTGCAATTAGATTTAATCTAAACATAATTCTTGTTTTTTAACATAATGATTGCAGATTTGTCATGTTGTTTTGTAAATATATTCTTTTATTATGTACCAGGAATGATTTTAGCATAGTGCATCGATAATTCGCAAAATTGATACAGCTATTCAGATTAGAAATTCCGTATCAAACAATGTCCAGCTTCCCGTGTTCTATTTGATGTCATATTCTACGTCACACTAGGTTGTCGTAATTTTCCGGCACATAAAGAACTCCAAAAATAGGAAATTTCCGTCGCATTTTTGCAAACGTTACGGTATTTCTTCGCCATTCATAAATTTTCTAGGCCATTCATAAATTTACTGTCGCGTTACTATTTTTATATCTGCTATTATGTAAACTACGTTTTTGACTAAAATTTTGTTGTTTAGTTTATTTAAATTTGTTTTGAGCTAGAAGGGTATATAATAAAAGGAACATTATGACAGTATGCATTCTGTAGGTTCGTATTATTTCTCGTTGCGTATGTAACCACATCACGCTCGACATTCGGTCTCGCGCGATATTGTTTTCATACCCAACTCAAAAAATACAAACATACAGAATGCATACTGTCATAATATTCCATATTTATTAAATAAATTTAAACATATTTTGTAGTGGCCATCGAATAAATAATAGAAGTACACATGTTTATTGATTTGAATCGTTTATGTTTGCGAGAAGCCAAAATGCGGAATATCTTCCCCGTGTACTAGCGCTTGATTTTATTGTGAAACCCTTCAACCGGCTCCACTTATTCTATACCTGGTATGTCTGCTCAACCGGTGTAAGCAATGGCTGACTGGTACCATTCACCACAGCCATTGAGGCAGTGTATCTACAGGTTCTTGGTGGAACTGGTGATGGTGTTGGAAGTGGCTTGCTCACTGGATGAATTCAAAAAAGATACATTTCACTATGATCACGAAAAGTTGACATATTTATAGATAAAAGTATAGAAATTGCTTTTGAATTTCGTTCATAAGCCTTATAGTTTAAAATGTGTATATAATATTTTAATGTTGTGCAAGAACTAAAAATATTATGTGAACAAATGTTTTCTAATGAAAGTGCTAGACTGAGTACTGCCAAACTGATAAAGGTGCTAATGTTTTTAAGAGTTTGCGAAAATTCTGTGAAGGAAATACGTTTAAAAGAAATAAATGTAATAAGCCTATCAGGAATAGACACAATCAGAGCTCTAGAAGACTTACAGCATGCGTACTGTGTACAGTTACAAACTGTGTTAATCTCAACAGCCTCCATGCCCTGCAAATATGATAACGTTGTTATATTTCACGCCATTGAAAATTTTTCTTCTTTAAAAAATATATCATTTTCTTCGTTATTTTAAACTCGTGATACAAAGTGTGCTTCTTATGATTTAATATTTTGATTTTGTATAATAATTAACAGTTTTGAAATAGTAAACACAACACAATTATGATATTAGACTCGTTTAGATTTGAGAGATGCAATTCATAATAAGCAAAACGTGCCCCAATACTTGAAACAAACTAGAAACCAGTATAAAATCTCACGCATCTGATTGGTTTAACTGGAGATAAGTCTCTAAAGTCTAGCTTGTAATTGGCTATTCCGAGACAGCACGAATTAAAACAATGTGCTGCCGACAGTGGAGAGTGGTCTCCGGGTCATTCTCTAAGTTTTGAAAAAGTAAACTCTGAAACTTACAGCTCCACACTGCGGTCTGTTAAGTGTTGGGCAACTAGGTGGGCACACTGAAAGCAAAAACAAAGTTTGTGCTTACCGTATAAACAACAAATGCACCACAGAGATACATGTAAACATTCATTTTTAAAACACTTATCAATTTAAGTAGGATGAAATGTAAAACTGCCTATTCCTCAAAAGTTCATGAAACCAGTGTTTGAAAGAAATCTTGAATCTTTCAAATTAATCCAAATACCTAAGAATATAAAAGGATAAATTGTTACAATCAACACAACATACTGCATCGGTATGTAGGACAACAGTCGTGTTGGTTAGCGGGCTGCATGCTCATTGGTGGAGGGCATACAAGAGTGGGTGGGGTACACATCTCAGGTTTGCAGAACACCTCGTATCTCATACAACAGCCACGGTCATCTGACACCATTCGGAGAACTTCGCCTTCCTTGACCATTGGTTTGACAATTGGTGGACACTGCTCAGGAATACACGGTGCTTCTGTCACTGCAAATGAAATATTCAGATGCAGACAAAAACTTAGCAGTCGGATAAAACCATGGTAATTTCAATTTCGTCCTTTAGAAAAAAATGTTTGGATAACTTATTAAAAATTGTCAAACAATAAGGATGATACATTCACGGACCATAATTTATCGTTATTTCAACAGTTCATTATCGAACAAAATATATAAATGAAATAACCAATACCTGGTACAGCTGTATTGTGATTGGCCAGTGCTGGTGCTTTAGTAGTTGTATGCATTGTGGGTGGAGCTAAGGAAAAAAGATTATTGTTATGTATTTTTTTTTTTTAAAGATCTAAATCTAAAGGTCGATGTACTTAAACAACCTGTGTTTATAAATTGTCGTTATTGCCAAATAAAATTCAAAAACGACTAAGGATAATGAAGATCATTGTTACTGTTGTTTTCTGAAAATCTGAGCACAGTCTCAGAACTAAGTACTTTTTATAAATTGAGGTGCTAATTTTGTTTTTTAAGAATTTGCGAAATGATGAGCTTGAGATCTGAGGCTTGTTTTCACGATCAGTTTAATAATAATCGAGTCAGTGACTAGTATACTTAAAGTATTTACCTCCACATTCGCAGTAGTATCTAACTTTGTAGTCACTGCATGGTATAGGGAAGTTGTTGTTGTTCAAACACTCCAAACCATTGTTGATTGAACAGGACATTATTTCTCCGGTGCTGTAAGACGGAATGCCATCCGGGGTTTGACATTCGATTGCCGAGACACGCCCACCTGCGCAGAACACGCCCAGTTCCTCTGACGTCATGTGCTCAATATCACCATCTCCGGAATCTGGCTGGTCACGATTGATCCATTTAGACCAACGGGATTGTAAACAAGGCGGGGCTAGAGTGCTGAAGCCATTCACTCTAAGAGTGGGTGGAGCTACAATATCAAGACTTTCATTTAGACTCAATCATTTACACGAATCAGTATTTATGCTTTCTTTGCTGTTCTAATACTTAACCCTTAATTTAATTAATACTGATTTGAAATGTAAAGATAAAGTAGAATCCAATTCGAACAATTAATCAATATTTTCTTGAAAGCAAAAAGATGGAGTGTAAAAAACTGATTTTTATACATTTGCATGTACAACATTTAGACCTCGTCACTTAAACAAATGTTATACAATTTAGTAGAAAGATGACATATCAAAGATTGCATGCAATACCGTCTTAACGTTTTACTGTAATGAAGTTACAGTGTTGCATGCAATCTCCGATAAAATACAAGTTCTCATTTGTTCTTCAGTAGATTTTTACTAAACCTATGAGTCGGACTTACCTCGCATGGTCGTGGTCGCTGCCGGAGGTGCAGCAGTCGGAGGCTGACCTGTAACCATTGGCGGATGCTGGGTAGGTACTTCTGTAGTAAAAATGACATACACGTGTCAGCATAACAATATATGACGAGTTTATATATTTAAAACTCTTTTTAACAGCATATTTGCTACTCATATATGATCGCGATAATTGCGTGGCCAATATAAATATGTCCTTATAGTCATATGCAATTGCGAGATTTTATGCCCACGCGAAAATCTCATTTGTGGTATTTGTGCAAAAATGCATCTCTGCAAAATTAAATGTTACTACGGTTATCAAATTAAGCAAGAGAAACAAATGTTGTATATTTTGTAATGTTTCAATGGATATCATTTTATTAGGTTGTTTTAAAGTCTTACCACTACAAGTACAGAAGTATCTGATCTTGTAGTCGCTGCAAGGCATTGGGTCATTATCACTGTTCAAACATACAGAGCCGCCCTCTATGGTACACTGCATTATCTCCCCTGTGCTGTATGACGCAATACCATCGCTTGTGACGCATTCAATGCCGGTGATCTGTCCGCCAGAACAGAATGCCAGTTGTTCGGCCTTGGTCCACAACTGAAATAAAAGATCAAATATTCATTTCTTCTACTCTTAAATGTGAATTAGGTGAATCAGCAACAACATTAATCCATGTCTAACGTACTATTACAGCTAAAGATGTCTCTTGGGTTTTGAGTGCAGAACCGTTGTTATTGCCTTCATTGTTTATTTAGAGTTGCATCTCAACCCACAATATGGTGTATGCACAAACATATCATTTCTGACATACCATACTGCCCGCAAATTACATGATAATACATCATTTGTATAAACTTCTTTAACTGATTGTTTTTTTGCACAGTTCATACCAAGAAGCATTCCAATTGACAAAACTGAAAAACTTGGATTCCTTTTTTGTTTTCTCTGCAAAATAATTACAGGAAAATAATATTACTTAGCATTTGTGTTAACATCATATCAATCAGTTATAATTAACATTACAAACCTCTCTATCGCCGTCTCCAGTGCTTGGATTGTCCTTGTTCGACCATGATGACCAACGGCTCTGACACAAGACTGGGGCTTGAGTGGATTGGAGTAATGGCACTGCCGAAGTGGATCCTGAATCTACATGGTAAAACCAAAACATTTTTTAAAAGACCATCTTACTCACAGATTTTTTAAATTATTTCTAAAGTCAGGTCAGGTTGAATTCTATATTTTTATTCTACACGTGCGTTGCTAGGTTTCGGGTGTTATGCAAGATGGATTTATTTGCTAATTGCTTTTTTTATATGCTTACAAAATAAAAGTGTCATGATAAATATATGCATAAAAGTATAAGAATGGGACAGAAACACTGCTTTAATGCATAACTAAATAACTGAGATATTGTTGTTGTAATACAGTGAAACAATATAGTTTTCTCTTTTATGTTGCATGGTCGAAAACAACAATTGTATATACCTAAATAAGGTGGTCTCTGAGTTGGTGTTCCTGTGGGCACAGTGTTTGGTCCTAGTGTAGGTTGGGCTGTTTAAATATTAATAAATTAAATGATATAATAGTGCAAATATACAAATGAATCTCTAAATTCTGCAATGAATTAATAATAATAATAATAATATTATTATAATAATTGTAATAATTTATTATAATAATTTATTGATCAAACCTTGCTTGAAAAAAGAACTGAAAATTTTAAAATTATCTAGATGCATGCCTAAATCAAACACTCAGTGTGACATTTGAATACGATCATTAATATGATAATGTAAATTTTCTGAAAATGTTTTCATCATTAATGAAACAGTAAAGGTATAAACCACCCACCACTGCATGTACAAAAGTATCTGATCTTGTAGTCACTGCATGGCATTGGGTCGTTATCACTGTTCAAACAAACGGAGCCGCCCTCCACAGTGCACTGCATGATCTCTCCGGCACTGTAGGAGTCTATGCCATCAGTGGTGACACATTCGATACCGGTTATCTGTCCGTTAGTGCAGAATGCTCTCTGTTCTTCTTTAGACCACATCTAAATCAGAGAATGTTTCGATTACGGATTTATCATGTTCATGACTGAATAATCATAAGAAATAGTTCTATAAATGCTGCGCTTTTATTGTTTTCTTCTATTCTGCACAACAGCAGAAATAACAGGGTTGTGCAGTCAGTATTTTGTTAAAAATATCCTACTGAATATGTCGCCGTATTACAACTGTCAAATGACCGAAAATGAAACAAGCTGCAATAGCTTAGAATCCATAGCCTCTTTAAACGAGTAATAAACATGTCATGTTAATAAGAATGCACTACATGGACTACTATGTATTCGGTGTTTATTTATTTTACAAGTTTTATCTAAGACTAGAGTAGAGACACGGTATATTCGGACATACCTCCCTGTCGCCGTCTCCTGTGTTTGGACTGTCTTTGTTGATCCATGAAGACCAGGTGCTCTGACACAAGACTGGGGCCTGAGTGGACAACATGGACTGTATGGATGACGTGGTTCCAGCACCTTTAAAGCAGGTAAATATGATAGAAATAAATGACACCATATTTTGTAAGATACAATCTTCTAATGTATCGTTTAAAGCAATTTATACTGCAAGATAATTAAATCATTAGCACCTTTAAGGCAAAAGCAAATATATCGAAATTCGTGAAATCTGATATTGGTAAAATCACAATCATTATACGGCTTCCGGTAGTGTCTTACCTGCCTCTGAAATTCTATTGAACCTATGTTAAGTTTGACATATTTACCTTCGAGTGGTGGTTTCATTGAAGACGACTGTACAAGAGGAGGTCTCATTGTAGGAGTCTCTGTGGATACTCTGAGTGGGCCTAGAGTTGGCTGAGCTAAAAATAGAATTGCATAGTTTAAAATTTAATATTTAAAAACAAAATATGTAGTTTTCAATTTATTTGTAAGATTAATAATATAAATGATATTAATTGGGATATTCGAATTGCACAAACAAGTCAAGATACCATATTTCGTTTCTATTGTAGTTCAGCGAAAACGACACAAAATACATATTCAAGCGAGCATAAATTCGCGCAATTATTTAAATCTATTAAGATTTATTATAACATGGTTAAATTTCGTTTGAGATTAAAATTCGCGCGGGACACGCGAAATTTTAAAACGCACAAGATATAATAATACCACAGAAGTCGGCCTTCATTTTTTAAACTCCTATTTTATCATAAAACATTTCACCTACCACTACAGGTACAGAAGTATCTTATCTTGTAGTCGCTGCAAGTTACTGGTACATTGTCGCTGTTCAAACATACAGAGCCGCCCTCAATGGTACATTGCATTATCTCCCCTGTGCTGTATGACGCAATTCCATCGCTTGTGACGCATTCGATTGCGGTGATATCACCATTGATGCAGAAAGCATGTTGCTGTGCCGTTGTCCACATCTAAAGGTACAATTTGTGCTAATTTAAAGATAATGGTCAATTTATTTTTCTGATGTTTACTGAGATTTTTTATATTGCGAATTGTTTGTACCTTTTGATTGATTAAATTAACTGTCGAATTTTTAGAAGGCTTAAACTAAATAATCTTAAATTAAATTGTAACACCAATATTACGAACTGTTTCATTTAAGAGACTGTTTGTTGAAATGAATGTATACACAATACAAAAGCGAAAGGTATATTATTAAAGAGAAAGAAATTCAGTACAATTTAATCTCAAAATTACTGTTTAATATGCAGCAAGACTTGATAAAACAATAGCACAACAAAACAAACATCTTTGCAATAGTGATTTGGCTATATCAATTTTTTAACAGTTACCGTACCTCTCTATCACCGTCTCCGGAATCGGGCGTGTCGGTGTTGATCCAAGAAGACCACTGACTCTGACACAGAACAGGCGCTCTTGTGGACACTGTGGAACCAACAAGGTCGGTCAGTGAGGTCACTGGAATGAAAAGTAAACCAGATTATATAACCTTTGCTGTTAAAAAATATTTTAGTATGTATTGAATGTTAGGTTATAAACGCTGAACTCTTAATACTGGGTACTTTATTTACATAAATAGCCTTATTGTTTCGCTTTGTGTCAACATTAATGTAGCTAATTCTAGTGGAATGGTCAAAGATTTGAAGTACTAACCTCTAGGTGGTACTTGCGTTGATCCGGTTGGAGGTACCAATGATGGGGTTCCTGTCTCGACTTTTTGTGGTCCATTTGTTGGCTGAGCTGTAAAATTAGCGAAACAAGTTAGGCGCTGTCGCCGTACAGGTTCGCGTCCAGGTAGGGGCAATATCATTTTTTTATTTCTATATACTAAATTTACAACTTTAAGACTTCCGTTGAAAATTGACAATTACATTAAAATTAAATATTGAATTTTATTCAGCTAGAAATTATTATCACTTTTTAACAAAATAAGAGCCATTCCGTCACAGAATATAATCATTCTGCCCAGAGAAATTTTATTGAAAAACAAATGGGGCACGTCACGGGAAAAAGTTACTTTGGTCAATTGTTTTAAATTCAAGTTGTTATTATATTTGGAAGGAACTTCCAATCATTTATTATTTCTTCATTACTACTCTTATGATCATATATTCACACAATTTGACTTAACATTGTTATTTTTTCGCAAAGAGCATAATAAGCATTGTCGTCAGCTCAACTTTATAATGTCATTTCTAGGAATAACGTCATTTCCGCGAAGAAAACTTAAAAATTCCCGTGACATTCCTCAAATAAGAGAATGAACCAATGTCAATACCTTCACAAGTACAGAAGTATCTGACTTTGTAGTCACTGCATGTTATCGGGTCGTTATCACTGTTTAGACAAACAGAGCCGCCCTCAGTGGTACATTGCATTATCTCCCCTGTGCTGTATGACTGGATTCCTGGAAAGAAAAATATCGATGTTAGACATAAGAGATGAAATGCATTTATGTGTAAAACATTCGGAATACGAGAACGATTTATACGCTGTCACAAAGAAGCTCAAATGCATGTATGTTCGAAGTCGAAGTTTACTCAGTCTGTGAAATGTACACTTTTTTAATTATAGTTTTAAATAACTAAGCGTTTAACACCTTTTTGCTATTTATACTTTGTCTGATTATGGGAAGTAGAGAGTCACTCTGTTTATATGACCAATTGAAAAACTAACAAAATATCACATGTTCTGTATGAACTATCTGATTTCTTACCGAAACGTCCGGGGTATTTTATTTAAGTGCTTCTAAACAAACAAATAACAAATTTGCGCAAATCTATCATGAGCTGTTCTAAAAACATGTCTTATTTGAGTAAACGTACTATCTTCATGTTTTTTTTGTTTTAAAAAAGTTTCAGTTTCCTTTTGATGTATGTTTGTTCATTAAAATCTACTTTATTGATTGATGTTTATTTACTAAATTTACTGAATTGATTGATATATAATTTCTATTTGTAAACTCTACTCTACTGATTGGTTTATAATGTTTATTTGTAAAATCTTCTGTTTGTATTGATTGGTGTATAATGTTAAAAAAAAACATTGTAAAATAAATGGGGTTACCCTGAAAAGGGGCCTGAAACGAAAAAAAACGTACCGTCTGTGGTGATACATTCGACATCTGTGATCTTGTGCCATTGAAGCAGAAGGCGTCAAGCTCTTTCTTGGTCAGCATTTCCCGGCCACCGTCTCCAGAGTCCGGCTTGTCATTGTTAAAGTAAGCAGACCATCGGTCGTTACAAGGAACTGCTGGTTGTAAAAAAACGTTTTCAGATTATAACCAACGACAGCACCAAAATTATGATACGTTAAGAATTTACAGATATATGAATAATTAAAGACAAATGCTTCATACTTTTTCATACACCATTTAGGGTCAATACATCAAAAATCATCTGTCGTGAATAGGTAGAGAAATTGGCATTGTATGCCTAGGCGCTGCGCCGTACGGTGTCGTTCCCCAGTAGGGGCAATATAGGGGCAATATCATTTCCGAGATAGATGGCCGCTATTATTGTGAACCGGCATCATATTATTGTGGATTCAATAATTGCTCAATATCACCTTAAGAAAACAACAAAAAGCTGAATATATGCGTAGAATCCGGTATGTTTTTTTTTCTATAAAATGGCATGAAGTCTATTACTGTACTATACATACCTGGGGCTTGCGTTGAGTATTTATCATCAAGATGAGGCTTGGTCAGAGGTGACCCGTTGAGGCCAGTCTGTGGCTGGAGTGTAGGGATTCCGGTGTATCCCATAGGCGGAGTGAACATTGGTGTAGACACTGAAAATATTTAATGAAATATAATTGGTTATTATATTCATATGGCTTAGCTTAAAAGGTCCGAGGACTCTTCAAAAATTTGGTGAAATTAAAAAATATGCTATCTGATAACTTAAGCCATTTTTGACATACATTTATTATGTTCTTAAAACTTTTCCAGATTGATAATAAACGTATCATAAGGCTATGAAACAAAATATTATTTAAAAGTTAATGTGTATAAAAATATTATTTGAAAATAAAATAATATTATAAAAAAGATATCTTTCAAAAATGCAAAGTCCACTGTAACCACCAAAGTACGATGTCTATAATTAATTGTCCAAAAAAAATTAAATACTAGTTAGGATGGTAAAAAATAATTTTATTTAAGTTACAGGATTTTTGTAGAAAATAAACCCATACCACATCCAACTTCATCATCAATACAGTCAATTACGCCATCGCATCTCAGAGAGTTAGCAATACACATGCCGTTACTACAACGGAACTGTCCCACTGCGCATGTCTCACAACCACACTGACACGTGGTATTGTCTAGCGTCATAGAATAACCCTATCAAGGTAAAGCGTAATTATGTCATGAAAAATGTCCTGGTTAAAGGAGTAAAATTAATTTGTGTATTGTCCAACAACATTGACCTGGCACTCTTGCATTTAATCCCATATTCGTTAAATTTCGTAAACGTTACGATCTACGTTGAATCGGTAGTCCGGCATCTATTCCAATACACCACACATGACTAAGGTGTAAATTGAATAAATATATCGGCGTGTTCGCTGATACCCGTGTTTATCCAATGACCTTTACGAAAATTAATGAAGTGCCAGGTCAATATTGTTGGACAATAACTAGAGTGAGCCTCAAACCCAAATAAACAAAAGCAAGCGGTATAATTTATTAAACTAAACAAATATGTCAATTTTGTGTTTAAAACAAATTAAAGAATATTTGATTGCAATTTTGAGTGTATTCTCGTGTCAGCTTAGCTGACTGCGAAATACTAATATAAGTATGCTGTTTTGGATATCTTCAGAAATTATTTTAATAATTTGATATATATGTAAACTTAAACAACAAATACATTTCGATAAATTTATCAATCGAATGTTAGGTCATATAATTGAGTGTTGTAAAACTTACGCTGGCGCAAGCTGGGCAGCTCTTTGGTGTACACATAACCTCTCCTGCAATACATTGACACGTGTCACAATTACTGTTCTGCTTGAAACTTCCGGGCTATAAGAAAAAATAAATACAATTTAAAAGTTTTATCATTTTTTGTTGATACTGTACAATAAAGCTTGTAGAGGTGTCTGCTGCCAGAGAAAAATAAACGAATTCTCATATGGGGCGCGTCACGGAAAAAGGTACATTCGGTCATATTTTGTTACATTTTAGTTGTTACTATATTTGAAAGAAATTACAACTACATTTTAGTTCCTCACAACTAAGAAGTAATTTTCTTACACATTTTGACAATAAAACGACATTTTTAACGCAAAAAGCATAATAATTAATGTCGTCTGCTCAACGTTATGACGTCATTTCAAGGATTGACGTCAATTGTCCGAAGGTACCTTTTCCCGTGACGCGCCCCATATATGCAGCTTTTTACTTTAACATCAGAACTCTCATGGTAAAAGAGAAAACATATACTGCTATTCACGTTAAGACACACATTTTTCAATTTTTTTTTTTGCTTTTGGCTATTTGATTACCTTTTTTTTCTTTTTACTATTTATAAACTTATTTTTATTTGTTTCCAAGACAAATGTTATTTTATGCTGTCAGTGCCGAATGTTGTTTATGCAATTTCGCAAGGTCATGTTAAACTTGAATATACAATTTTTCATGGCTTGTTCACTGTATTAACCAGTAGGGATTGTCTTTGGATTTATACTAACCTTCACAATCTTGCCATCTACCAAGCACGGGCATTCGTTCTTTCTCACACACTGTATACCGTTGCAGTAGAATCCATCATGGCAACCATCTTTTGGACAAGCGGAAGTGTCCATGCCTTCGAAGCATGGAAGCACGCGGCTGGTTACCGTTTCTGTGACTGGACGAGTGGTTCCGTGTCCGGCTCCAGGTGTGGTTGGCACTGAATTGTTTTTCAAAATTGCGACATTATAGCTTCATGAATTGCTAAAATATTACCATTCTGTATATTTATCAGAACACTCATGGTGAACATTGTTATTTTGTTTTGTCGTAAGAACGTCTGCTTTGGAATTTCTGTTTTCTGAACAAATTGTAGGAATATTAATCTAATCTGATGTTGAATCGGAAAAGTTAAAAGGCTTAAAATTTCTTAAGCTCTGATTTTACCGATTTCAATTGTTAATGTATAGAAAACCCCAAAGCCACACAAATTCGACGGCAGCGCCTTGGCAAGCATGCAAGCGACAAGACTCTGTAAATCTTCTTCTATCTATCTATCTATCTATCTATCTATCTATCTATCTATCTATCTATCTATCTATCTATCTATCTATCTATCTATCTATCTATCTATCTATCTATCTATATATCTATCTATCTATCTATCTATCTATCTATCTATCTATCTATCTATCTATCTATCTATCTATCTATCTATCTATCTATCTTAAGTAAGTTTAAAGAATAATAAGGATAACACAGATCTAATTTTGATGTAAACCATTCTAATGTTAAAGAATAATACAGAAAACATACTGCATTCTGGTGTGTTCTTCAAGCAGCCTAATATCACTTTGTAGTCATAGCAGAGCGGGGCGTTGTCAGCATTGAAGCAGACGAGACCGTCCAGATTGCACTTAACGACCTGGCCTGTCTGGTCAGACGGAAGTTCGTCACTTGCGCGGACACATTCGATTTTCACGGGACTGTTGCACATGTGTGATACTCGCTGGACATCGTGGATTGGTTCGGAGTCGCCACCAGAGGTCAGGATTATGTGACCTTCGTTGACCCATTTGTCCCAGACGATGCAACTATCAGCTGTTTAAACACATTAAACAAAATGTCGGTGATCAGCCTCTTTTTCCGGTATGTATTATACAATGCGGAAAGTTGGTGATACTGTTGTATTTCTTGTATTGCAAATGTTGGTAAATTTTGATGTTAACTATTACAAATTACTGCAGTTATATCACATACGCGGAACACAAACATAGAAATGAATAATTCGCTGTAGATGTAATTGATATATAAAAAAAACTAATTTGGGCCACTTCACGGGAAAAGGTATGTTCAGTGATAGATGTATTTCAACCATTTTAATTGTTACTTTATTTAGAAAGAACTAACATTTATTAATTATTTTCTCTAAATGGTGGGTTTTTGGTCATATATATTTTGACTAAAAAAGGTTGGTATACCTTTAAATGCATTTCAAATAATGTCGTCTGCTCGTCATTGATGACATTGACGTCATTTTAATAAAAATGACGTCGATGTCTGCTTCCAAAAGACACTTTTTCCCGTGAACTGAACCATTTGTGACATGAACTGTTAATAATATGTTAATATTATTAATATATATCATTCAAGTCCTAAATGTTGACAGAGGTAAAAAGCATACCGATTTGAGGTCCCTTGCTTGGGGTGGGTGTTGGTGTCGGCTGTGGAGTTGGCGGGACTTCAGCTGCTCAGAAAAGCAAAACAAATACATTTAATGAACCTTAACGGCAACTCAAAGAATCTTGTTTTAGCGAACAGACGCGGTTTGTTTGATTTTAAGTAACAACTTGTTTCATGTTAATTTATGTTGGTTGTACTGACAACGTCATAACATTAAAGTTTTAAAGAAAACAAATTCGGGAAATATGAAAACTGGCAGAGGAACAAGTAATATTGTATAGTTATGTATTACGAATACACAAACCATACTTACTTGGGTTAGCCTGGAATCAGCCGAGAAGCTCGAGTCTCATAGCGATCACGCCCTGCCAGGTCTGTGGTACCACGCGGATATACTGGGCTCGGATTGGGTGGTCGAACCAGTTAGTAGCTCTCGAGTCAGAGTCGTGATTGGCCGGGAACACATGAAAATAGTTTCGGTTTTTACATTACTTACTTACATTATTTTGGTATCTTAACAGTTTTTATGAGCATCCTAGTTACCAGACTAAGTTATTATTTTTTTAAATGGACTGGCCAGAGAGAAAGTAGGAATTATCAACAAATATTGCTTATCTTACAAGTTTTAGCTTTCCAAAAAAAAGCTAGTCGGTCATTAGCTCAACCTTTTAACAAGACGGCAGAAAAGTTTGAATTTTAAGCCACTTTTATTGGATGCCATACAAAAATGAAAGTTTACTTTTAGGTATTTCCTCTTCCGAATAAGATGTATTTAACTTGTTGATAAATCTAACCCTGTTTGCGAACAAGTTAATAATTTCTCTGGAAGTAAACCAAAATGGAAATGTTTATCAAACAATATTTTTGTGTCAGAAAGTGTTAGAAAGCAACGATTATCAAGCTGTAAATATATATCAAAAGCTGCAGAATATGTTAAAAAACAAAGTGTTTTCACAGTCATAGGCTGGGAGAGAAAAGCGTGAACAGTCTGCCAGGGACTCACAGGTATGATAAAATTGTTCTTTCTGATCTAGAACAATATCGTTAGAATGATGGTATTTACTTAGTATGTCTCATGACTTCGAATAACAACCTAACGCATTGATTTCAAAAGTACGCACTACAGCGCCGTCTTAGTTAAAAGGTTATGCTAATGACCGACTAGCTTTTTGAAAAGCAAAATTTTGTATTGTCTATTATTGACAGTTGCATGACCCGATTTGATACTTCTGCAGAAGTATGTGTGTTCGCATGTTCCAAAGATTATTTTGTTGATTCAAAACCAAATTACATTTTTGCGTCTGGATACGTAACTCTGATTACACTTTGCCCGTTGATGCTTTACTGTTCCAATTTTGCCAAATCAGCGTAAGTAACTATGATTAAACTTTGTCCTTTGATGCTTTACTGGTCCAATTTTGCCAAATCGGGGTAAGTAACTCTGGTTTAACTTAAACCGTTGATGATATATTTATTTAATTTTGCAAAATCAAGGTAACAACTCTGATTAAACTTTGCCCTTTGATGATGAATTGATTTAGTTTTCCGAAACAAGGTAAGTAACTCTGATTACAGTCTACCCGGTTAGAGCTTGAAATAACCCGTTTTAATTGTTGCTCAGTAATGGTTAAAGTTACCTGGTTTAGTAGATGAGATATCATAAGAAATAGAAGAATTAATTCAATATTTTAGAATGAAAATAGCAACACTAATATCTATCATTCGTATATTGTTAAAATCAAACATGATGAGGCGAATTTTGGCGGGAGTGCATGCCAAAAATGATTTATTTTATCTAATTCGTGATAAAATGCCTTAAACTTTTATAGTTGTACAGTGTTTTACTTCCCTGCTGATCAAGATAACATACTTAAAGCTGATTTAACCGATTGTAGTATATATTTTGAACATTGACAAATAATCACTTCTTTTGTAAAGTACGTCTTTTCACTTGCATTTTAAGCATCTCTGGCTGTATGTCTGCAAGTTCTTGATGAATAAATATATTTAAACAAACACTGATGGTGTGTATGAAGTATTTGTTTTAACAAATCGCTGTCTTCAGTTTGTCTGCTGTCGGTTCGGCTGTATATCCGCAAGTCCATGAAAATACCCTGCATTTCTTTAGTTTTCTTACATGTAATCAGTTAACTACTGCACAAGGGAGCAAAGAACTTATTTTATTGTTTGTTTGTTTATTTATTTCACAAAATTTCTCAGTAAGTACATCGTACTTAAACAAGAGACAATCCTTATACAAACATACACACATACAAACGTGTCACTCAAGCATGAATACATAATTTATGAAAGAGGAAAGAAAATGTAAAGAAAGTAAAAACAGAAAACAACAAAAATCAACATAACAAATTACATAAACTATACATAAGAGGACAGCAAATTTAGCCGTATCAATGCAAGTATGAGTGAACAAGAAAAAGAAAACACCACGTTTTATAGAATGAGCGTCAACTACAGTTTGTAAAAAGTAAAATTTTGCTGTTTGTTTTGTTTCTGTTTTTATTTAACCTAATTAGGGGATATAAAAAAACCGGTTTGACGCGTGTATACAATTCGTTAAATTGGAAGATAATGTGTAATAATAAATCAGTCAGTAGGTAAAGATTTTATCACGTGTTTGTCGCGACGTTTCATTAATTTAAAATTGGATTAGTGAGTTATGGAATAGGACGAAAAAGATTCTTTCTTTGGATTTTATAGAGTGTTTTTATAAAATTAATACTAGTGTTAAGAGTATTATTTTAAGTGAACCTGTGCTACAAGAAAAAAAGAATTATGGAATATTCATAAATCAAAGATAGTTGGCGTTTTTGAAAAGGATTCCCTTTTGGAATAGTTATTTATAGTGATGGAATATTCTTACGTTTTGTGAGTTACATTGTCAAGTTTGGTTGAATGGGTTAGCGTTTTCGGTAAGTTTTGTTTAAGTTATTAAGTTTGTATTTAGTTCAGTATATAGAAATTGAAAATTGTTTTGATTTGAAAAAGAGAAATATTTCCAACACTGACAATGATTACAACAATGGTAAATACAGATTAATACACAGCAAAGGAAAATGACTAAGTTTTACGTTGGGACTTCATTTGTAGTTGAAAATATCAAAATGTTAACATCATATTCATATATAAAGTAGCTGATATGCACAAACTATACTTGGTTTATATAAACTTGAATGTATAAGCACATAAGGTTCGCAATTCCACATATCACACTTTAAATGGATAACAACAACAAAGAGAAAAAAGCAACAACAACATTCATGCCATTTATATACAATGTTTTCCTTATGGCGATTGTTTACATGCATAGTTGTTATCTGTGATAACGACCACCTGTAAACAAAAGCCATATGTGGAAAGAGACTACACTCCATCTGTCCTATTTATATATAAGAAAAAAAAATAAAAAAAATAAGTTCAATGTACACAAAGACTACCTGCCTTCCAAGACCACTTGGGTTTCCCCTGGGTGGTCTTTGAAGAGAGGTTTGACTACCTTAACAATAGTCTAAAATGATGTATTAAAAAAGGTTGCGTGCATATATTTGCAATGTTGTCATCACCTATTATACAAAGTTTTGCTCGAAACGAATTTAGCAAAACCCGTAAAGGTGATAGCTATCTTATATGTAATATATATAAAAAATAACATTTATGTTAGACAAACAGCAAATATTATAAGCATGTAATATAAATTAAACATAATATTGGTAATCACAAGTTATATATTTAAAACAACAACAACAACAACAAAACCCTGCAAATATGTTGGGATGTATAATACACGAGGTATAGTACTGATCACAAAAATTCAGATTTTAGCAATTTTCATTATAATGTCAATAAACTTACATAGTCGTATTAACACCATTTTATTTTGTGTATTAAACAGTTGATTCATCTTTAAAGTATTGGGATTATGGTAATAATATCTGCTTAAATATAGCTTCCGTTCGTTTTCAAAGTGAGTGCATTCAAAAATATAGTGATACTCATCGCCGACCGTATTGGTGTTAACGCATAAATGACATTTTCTATCACTCAAAGGAACACTATTCCATCTTCCCACTTCTACTGGGAGCCGATGGTTTCTTGTACGAAATATAGTCAATAATTTTGAATAATAATTAGGAAGTATTTCAAAATAATAGTTAATTTTAAACTCAGTCTTGAATATACGGTAAATAATACTGCTTGATGCTTGATTTAACATTCCCTCCCAAGTTTGTAGGTATTGATCGTTTATCTTTTGTTGGAATGCTTTTGGAAACCATTTTCTGTTGAAGTTTCTTTGATTTGTCCAAATGTTGCCAAAACCGTTTTTATTGATTATGTCTTTTATGTATAATATCCATTTTGAATTTATTTTTCCTTGTTCATATAAACCGTGAATAATGATATACATGTTGTTTGATAATTTTTCAGAGCTGGTATCTGATAATTTACTCCAAAAATTAATAATTCTACTATCAACATCTAGTTTTAAGGGTTTTACGCCTGTTTCTGCATACACCATAAAATTGGGGGTAGACTTTTTAAGATTTAGTATTAGTTTTAGAAATTTCAGTTGTATTCTTTCTAGAATGTCAATGTTAGAAAATCCCCACAGTTCGCATCCATAAAGAAGTATTGGTTTTATTATTTTATTAAACAATTCAATTTGAATATTGATCGGCAAACTAAGTGATCTTGTTTTCTTAAGTAAGGAAAACATAGCTTTGTTTGCTTGCTCTGCAATGTGTATTTTAGTTTTTAAGTAACTTTTAGTGCATGATAAAAATAGTCCCAAGTATTTATAATCTTTTACCGTTTCTAATTCTTTACCGTTGAATTTAAACATGTTGTCATATATTTTATTTCTTGATCCGAATACCATCACTTTTGTTTTACTAATATTAACTTCTAATTTCCATTTCTTACAATAATTTTCAAATTCTAGTAAACTAGTTTTAAGGCTTTCTGGGTTATCGCCTAATAGCACTGTATCGTCAGCGTATAGGATTACAAATAGTTTTAAATAAATATATATATTTTCATGATCAACTCTACATTCTATCCCATTGTTATTGCAAAAGTATGTCTCCAGATCATTTAGGTAGAATGAAAAAAGAAGAGGAGAAAGATTTTCGCCTTGTCTTACCCCGCTTAGGCATGGGAAGAAGCTTGAAGAACCTTGGTTTGTTTTAATCTTAGACTTAATGTTATTATACATATTTTTTATTATATTAAGACATTTTCCGTTAATATTGCTTTTAACGAGTTTAAACCACAGACCGTTTCTCCAAACGGTATCGAAGGCCTGCTTGAAGTCTATAAAAACACAAAAAAGTTTCTTTTTTTGAGCAGAAATCATATCGATTAAACATTGTAGGACGAAAATATTATCTGTTGTTGAATGATTTTTTCTAAATCCTGCTTGACATTGTCGAATTATTTCATTTTCTTCAACATATTTATTAAGTCTGTTATTAAGTATTGCGGTGAATAATTTTCCAAGACAACTGAGGAGTGTTATTGGCCTATAATTTTCTGGTTTACTTTCATCACCTTTATTTTTAAAAATTGGTATAATAATACCTTCTGTCCATTTTTCAGGGATAATTCCATTATCTAGGATGATATTAAATAATTTGCAATATACTGGTAGCATTATATCAGAAGTGTGTTTGATATGTTCATTAATGATATTATCAATCCCTGGGCTCTTGCCATTTTTTAAAGTTAAAATAGTTTTTAAAATTTTTTCCTCAGTTATTTCGGCGTTTATTTCTTCATTTATTACAATTTCGGTGTTTTCCTCAGTATCCAGATACTGTTGGTCTATGTCAAAATTGGGATTTCCAGCGTTTACTTCTTTAAAAAAAATTATATAGATCTTCTAAACTTGCTTTTGTTTCAGTTTTACTTTTGTTTTGCTATTGATTATCTTCCAAAATTCTTTTGGTTTGTTTGATTTGGTTGCTTTTAATTTGTTTATGTTTTCTTGTTTTATTCTTCTATTTACATTATTCATAGCATTTTTATATTCCTTACTCGTTTCCTTTAAAATAGTTTTATTGTTTTCATTTTTATGCCTATTGTAATTTCTTCTAGCTATATGATATCTGTTTCTTGCTCGATAGCAATCTCCATTAAACCAAGATATGCGTTTATGGTTTTTATTTGTAACATGTTTACTGACATTATTTGGTTTACCAAACGTTTTGGAGCAGGTATTTTGAAATACATTTTCTATATTTTGTACAATATTGTCAATGTCTACTTGGGAAATTATTGGTTTGCCTTTTATAGCGACCAATTCATTTAGAATATGAGTGACCTCATCTAGACTAATATTGTTTTGAAAATTACTATTAAGCATATTATCATTCGCCCATAACTTTTGGTTTTTCATTGTCTCATGATTTTTATGTTTTGATTGGGTTTCTTCAATAAATAGATTTTGTATAGTAATAATGACTGGATTATGTACATCTGAGATAAGACTTGAGAAGTTTTGTACTTCTAAATTTCTGACATAATTTAGTATTGGTGATGAGCATATGAAATAATCAATAGTGGATGTCCCTTTACATGTTGGTTTGGTATTAAGGTAGTCATTACCAATTCTGCCATTTAAAATAAAATAATTATTTGATTTACAAAAATCTAATAACATTCCGCCATATTCATTTGTAGTATCATCTACAGTTTTTCTATGATGAGGAATGGAGTATTTATCAAGTTCATTAATTATACCTGAACACTCTTCAATAAGATCATCATTTCCATATAGATGAAACAAAAAATTGTCACAAGATACAAAATCAGCTTTATTTCCTGTCCTGGAGTTAAAATCTCCAAAGAGTAAAATTCTATCAGTGTTTAATGAGTCTATTTCATTTTGGAGCTCTAAATATGATTTGAAAATTTTGATCTGATTGGTGGGATATATATGATTCCACATGTTATTGGTAAGCCTTTTTGAGAATTCAACTGAAACCAAAACACAAGCTTGCTTTTATTTTCAAGTATTTTAATGTTTTTGACAATACTGTTTTTTACCAATAATGCTATACCTCCTGATCTATATTTACTGATTTGTTTCCTATTGTGCATAAAAAGTGTATACCCTTCTATACTAATTGTATCTAGATCATCTAATTTGCTCTCTTGTATACCTATAATGTCATATTTGTTTATAAAGTTAATAAATTCAGGGTAAGCACTTCTTGCCTTCAAACCACACACATTTATCGTACAAATTTGCAAGACAGTTTTTTTTTGTTTTCATTGTCTGTACTTCGCTGGTCCTCTACGTTTCCCTATACTTCCTCTTGTGGTTCAATCGTATAGGTTCCTGGCACATGTGAATCTGCATTATGTTCCCTGTTAATTATTTCGTTAGTGTTATCATCAGTCATCTCAACACATTCAACATGGTCAGTGTTAACATCGATATCACCAGTGACATTGTTCACAGTTGAATCATTGTTCATGTCAATACATTCAACATTGTTCTCTTCATGACTCCTAACTAAACTATACTACTTTCTTTTCTTTCACTAGAGTCACTTTCTTCATCATGGCTGCAACTACTGTCAGCAATTAAACATGTGTTTTCCTTGTGCTTTTTGGTTTTCATGTTATTGTCTAATGGTGAAATTGCAGTTCTCTTTGAAAAATGTTGTTTACCTTTATGACTTACACTTTGTTCATATTTCAGTGGCTCATATCTGTTTGTATCAGTAAATGATAGATTTGATTGTTGCATTGATGTTGATTTGATATTGGCATATTGTCTTCTTCTGCTTTGGTAAAATACTCTACCCTTGACATTATCTGTAGATTGGTTTGTTTGGCTATTGCTTTTCCTGATAGTGCTTGGATCTGTCTCTGCTTCATTTGTAACAAATAACTCATTGTCTATGTAAAGCTTATCTCTTACTAGTTTCACTTCTGACCCTCTCTCTTTTGCAGCCTTCATTTCCTTGTATAGGGGTTTTCTTCTATCTTCTATTTCTCTTGGGAACTGCTCCTTTATCCCATATCTTGTACCTTGTAGTGCTCCAGGTGCTGAGTATTTTACAAGGTCTCTTTCTTTGTTATTTTTAAATTTTGCTATAATTGGTCTTGGATTTATTTGATCTTTCTTCCTTTTTCCAAGTCTGTGCACATTTTGTAATTCAACATCAATGTCAATTTGCATGTCTTCTTGTAGGAATGTTTTAAGTACTTCCTCTGTGTCTTCATATTCATCTGGGTTAAGCTCAAGATCTGCCATCCCAAAGAAAAGCAGGTTGTCTTGCATACTTCTGCATTGTAGATCAAGTATAGTTTCATGATGTTTAGATTCATTATCTTTTAATGCTTTATTTTCAATTTTCAATTTCTGGATTTCTTTTTCTAACATCACTATTTTACTTTCTTCTTTTTTCTTTCCGAAGATGATTTCATCATATTTGTCACTCATCATTTGTGTGCTTGCTTCAATACTTTTAATAGCTTGATCTTGGTCATTAATATAGTTATTCATGTCAGTGATTTTATTGTCTATACTTGTGACTGCATTTTTCAGCTTTGGTATGTATTTTATTTCTAATTCAAATTTCTCAATCCTGTTGTTTTATAAATTGATGCCAGTTTCAAGGCTTTTTAAACTTTTGTTTTCATTGTCAAATTGTTTCTCTATTTTAATTAGCCTGCTTTCTAATCTTGCTTCAACTCCTTGTAAAATATGGACCCATGGTGGTGTGTCAGTTTGTATACTTGGTTCCAGGGGTGGCGGGGGTGGCTGGGATTGAATATAGGGTTGTTTGTATCCATATAGATCTACACCTCTGCAAGGGTTATATTGGTTGTATTGGTTGTACAAAATGTGATTCTGTCCCTGATCTCTGGGGTCTCTGGGGTTATTTATACCAAATACAGTCTCTACAACATCAACTCTCTTTATAATGTAGGACTGACTACAATGCTTCAGTTTCAGCAAGACACCCCATGTGATAGCACCCTTAACTACAGAGTAAAATTTGCTGGATTCTTGGATGCACATCTGTCTATTGTACTACGTCAGTCACGTTTCACTGCAGTTAACCATAGAAGGTTAAATGCATTTTCGTTTAAAATCATATGATATCCTAGACACAACAAGTCGCACTGAGCTTTCCGAAAAAAGCATATATTTTAATTTTTGTGTTCCAAATTACTTAAATATATTGCTCGTTATGAAAATATGTATTATTCAAATAACCTTATTTACGACAATCACATGATTTTACATTTTAGAAACCCGAATATTCCAGTTCAGACTTCTCAGCCACCACTAACTTGGCCAGAATACAACATGGAGACCCAATGGCATCTGACGTTCGATCAGAAGGATAGGGTAGGACAGTATCTTTATGCCAAAGAGTTTGATTTCTGGAGGAATATTCAACGCCCGGTATACAATGAATTAACCCACGCACAGACTTTGACTGCACTATACGCTAAAGAAGGAGAAGGAACGTGTGACAAAAACGGCACCTGTGACTGATAATGACTATTACTCGATCAGTTTCAATTTTAGAACCATAGAGTCAAAGGAAATATAAAAAGTATATCCATAATAGTTTATGAAGAATATTTGACTGTGAACAAATGCTTACATTTGGTCGCGTTTTTTTAAAGTAAACAATACTGTTACTGGTTTAAGTATTAATTTGATGTTTACTGATAATAGTGTTACTATTTAAGTTTATTATATACCCATGTTACTATGACATTTATTATATACCGATGAATGATTATAGCATAGTACTGCCGGTATCCACGGGAATGATACACTGTGTTTGATAATCAAATTCGTATTACATGATGTGGTTTTCCGACTCTGTATCATTACAGTCGTATGTGTTATATGGGGCGCGTCACGGGAAAAGGTAGCTTCGGACAGTTGACGTCAATCTTTGAAATGACGTCATAAATTTGCGAAGACGACATTATTTATTATGCATTTCGCGGTAAAAATACCATTTTATTGTCAAAATGTGTAACAAAATCACATTTTAGTTAGAAGAAATTAATTTATAGTTGTAAGTTTTTCTTAATTTAGTAAAAACAATAATGTTACTAAAATGACCGAAGGTATCTTTTCCCGTGAACGTGCCCCATATGAGAAGGCGGAACTGCTTAGTGTATTCTGATCGTAATTTTAAGGAATTCCAATGCACGTGCCAATCTCAAAATACCGACAAAGCAACTAATCACGTTACTGTCTTTTAACCTTTGGTAATAAATTACTATCGTCTGCTGCGAAAAAAATATTTTCATTTATTTCAAATTCTTGTTAACGTTTTGTTTTGAGTTATATCCGTGCGTTTTTAAAACTTACTATAGTTAAAACTAGAAGGAGCTGAAACTCACAAACTGCAATATCCGTATTATTTATACTACAACTGTTACAGTTTTGTGAAACAATGTTTAAAAAGTGTTAAATCAGTTGGTTGGGCAGTGTAAGTGTTTGCAGATAAGTTCATTTGGTAATTATTTTATTGTTGAAATTAGTCTTACCATTATGTCCACATGTAAAATCCATATCCGTGCCTTCCGATCTGGATCTTTACTGTCCGCTTCTTGGTTAGAAATAACCTAATTTTGAACAGAACAGAACATCTCTTTATTTCAACTCAAGCCATATAATGGCGCATGAGCATACAATGCATATAACAGTTTAACAATGAAACTATCTACACTGTTAGCCGATGAAAAACTTCCATACGCTACATACGCTGTAGAGTAACGGGTTGACTATCTATCGTCTCTTTTGTTTACTGTTTGCGGATTCTTAATTTAATGTAACTCTTTCTCTATTTTAGTGGCAGTGCAGGAAGGCTGTGTCTTCTGCATGTGCTATACATTTACTTATATATCCTTTTTTGGTTAATCCATTTCAATTAAAAAAGAACAAAATCAAACTCTTAATTTGCACAACCAAACAATATTATTTTTTATTTCATTTTTAAATAGATACTGAACACGAAACTTCTATTTTAAACATGTTAGTGATAAAATTCCACCTAGATATTTGAATTCATCGACATCAGTGATGTATTAGGAGTTTCCAATGTTATTTTGTAAGGTTTCTTTTTTATTCAGTATGTTGCTGATAAAAGAGCTATTTCTTCACTATTGTAGCATTACTAATGGTATTTGCGATCAAATAATAAATGTTTGGAAGAGATATACTTAAAATGCGATTAATCTCAGTTTTTAGCATATACATGTCAAACAATTTCCATTTCTCTTAAATGGTCACATGTTTTGTTGGATATATTCTGGATTTATATTACTTGGCTGAGTATACCAGTGTTGGCTGGGATTGGCTTTTCGTAAAGGACCTCATGCTTGTATTTAATAATCTTCCAGAAATTTAGTTTTTAGCTAAAATATTGCTAGCATTTTAAAGAATTTATGTAAATGCTGTCTGTCATAATCGATCCTAGAATTTTGACTTCATTAGGTTGTGTTTTTACTGAAATAATTGGTTAGCCGATGGGTGGGTTGGAGTTATTTCACCAAGACAATTTGTACTTGTTTTGTGATACGAGAACCTGTTGGGGGCAAGTGTGAGGTTGGTGCACCCTATAACCTGGTTTAAACCCCCAGTGGCAATTTGTTTTGCCACTGACCGTTCCAAGGCGGTAACCCCCCTGGTTCTCACTTTCGTTATTAGTTTGTGGCGTCCATTTCGAATCTGATTATTGTAATACCATGCTCTCTTTTCCTCTCTACTTTTTGGCTGTGTGGGGAGGCTGTGTATGCTGGATGTGGCCATTCCTGATATGCATATTTCATTTTTTTCGTACATTTTGTTCTATACCTTATATTTTTATTGCATACGTATACCAGTGATTCTTGAGCAGCTACTGGCGCCCAGGCTATAACCTGTTTTATAAAAACGATCAAAATGGAACTAACACTTGTCCAGCGGAATTAATAAATTTTAATGTCACAAAATTAAAAAAATAAACATTGGATAACAATTATTGAACATTGATTGTTAAAATGAAATCTTAAAAAACTATAAATCATTGATATAATTATTGCTATCACATTCTGAAAAGATCTAATTGTATCATTTAAATTAAACAGTAGCACTACCAAAGTCAAATTTTTCAAGTCCAAGAATTCATCTAAAATTCCTTGCATGGAAGTCTGGCCGTACATGTCAGCAGGTACACGCAATTATTCGCTGCGTACTTTCCACCTTCTGCATCTCCAAGGTATTGCTTTCGCTCCCCGATATTGGTCAAATCGATGACATCGCAGGACGCCAGCAAATCATCGTTAACTTCAACTTGAGCAATTTTAACCTTTTCCATCCCGTTCGCATAGGCTTTGGCAACTTCGAGTGAAGACGTGAAGGAAATGTACTGAGAGGAGAAATTGGGTTTCGAGCCACAGTTAACAAATGACAGCACCGATTCGTTTCCGGAAGGAAATTTAGCCTTCAGTCCTTCGTAGCAGTTTTCGTCTGGTCTAAGCACTCGAAACAGAGTTTTGGTTGTCGCTACATTCGGGCAAGTTGCGTTTATCAAAAGAGGTTCTGTATCTTTAACATCACATGGTCGCGCGTCAAACTGAGACGCACATGGCGCGTATGTCGAACTGGAACAACCAATTGTGTCAGTCCTACTGCAACATTCCTCCTGTCCTCCCACAGTGCAACAAAAATGGTTAATATCGCAACAGCCGTTTCCACAACACGTCCAGCCACGCCCGTAGCAACAATAGTCGACACAGCACACTTCTAATGGCCTGCAGCAACTTATACCGCGCTTTATGTCTCCATGAACTTTCGACAAAACTCTCCCAGGTATTACACGTTTGGCTGTTATTTCATTTGTTTGTAGCAGCACCAGAGCAACTGAACACACGAAGACCACTTTATTCATTGTCGTGTCTGAAATAAGTTTACTCAACTTATTAGCCATGATTCAGCGAATATAAAGCAAATATAAGATAAAGGCGGTGTATCGATTCACGGGTGTACGGCATGTTGGGCCCAGCCACACCCCCTTCCCTCACACTACTACATTGTATTTCTTCGAAAGAATGCATAGTTCGTACGTAAAGCCATGTCGATATATGGTTTTACTTATGTAAATTTGGCCATCACGGATAGGCGAAGTGTTTGCTACCGACTTCCACGGAAAGTAAATGATTTCTGTGATTGTTTGTGCTAATACATCTATCCCACGAAATATGAGCCACAGTTTGTGATGATTGAGCAGTATTTCAAAGAGTTATCTATAGGGCTCAAAGCAGATAGATATGCATTTTTCAAGTGAAGGTACCTACCTTGTTATATATATCAATAACACAATTCTGTAGAGTTTTTTTTTCAAGGGAGGGTAAAATGTGTGAGGGAAGGGGTGTGTGACTGGGTCCCACATGCCGTACACCTGTTGATCGATTTACACAACTTCATAGAATAAATAGAAAAGCAGTGATAAGTGCGGTGAATTGATTTGCGCAGCACCGTCGCCATGAATGAAAGAAATAGACTTTAAGTGCAATGCAACTAGTCGCAAATTTAATGAAATTAAATTTTAACTGTAAATAAAAGTGATTAAATCTTGAAAATAAAAAACAAAACTAAGGTTAATTAAACATTCAGGTTAATTTGAACAACTTCATTAAAAATTAAAATGACAGAAATAAACATTACCTTTACGGATATACGGGTATTTTACCAATCGCATGTCAATTTGGGTTATGGTTTTTACAATAAGCCTTTTTATAAGCGATAAAAAATTATCACTCTTTTAAATTACTAATTATTTCATTGTTTAATTGTTTAAATTATCACTATTTTATCACTGTTTTAACTGACCTTCCTTTTTATATGATTTTGTTATCATTCACATGCTATGGAGACCGTGTGTTTTACCGCTGAATTTTTCTACGGTCAGGATATCGCATTCAAAAAGAATGATCTGTATTGTCCAAGACTCGTGACTGGGTAATGTATATTGACATTTATTGCACGTCTACAAATTATGCTACATAATTTGCACGAGTTTCAAACAAATCATTTGCTGAAAGTTTATACGGTCATTCAGTTTATCGCATAAAATGCGCATTAAACTTTCTGATAGGAAATACAAAGCAGTAACCGTTTTTTTTTCAGAACCTTTTCCAAAAATAATCCGTTGAAAATCCACGAACTTCGCGTGAATTAGTTCTAATTAGGCAGTTTTTATTAACAGAGGAACTAGCTGTCAAGCCTAAAATCGACAGAATGTTTTTTTCTGTAGTGGCGGAGATCATTTTATTTCAGTTTGTAAGGGATTAAACGGGCGTAACCAATCCTTAACAACATTTTCAGTTCCTAGCTATGCTATTGTTATTGTAACATAAAACAAAAATATATTTAACACACCAAGACTGGAGGCTGAAAGAGAAATTATTATGGAAAAAAACAATTGTTTTCTTACACATCGCAACAGAGCGATCGTGATTGTAGGACCATAATCTCCAGTATTGCTTAAACCTCTATGGCTGTGAAATTTGAACCCCATAAGATGTTGCACGTCGAATATCGCCATCTAAAATGGAACATCAACATTAAAAAAGTTCTGATGGAAACGCAAATGTCTTTCGTATTACATGTAGCGTGTCCTTGGTAGTTAGACCGTTATTTCGTCTGAGAAGAGCAATGTAAACGTAAATGCGCCCAAAGGTGTATTCATTCGTCATTAAAGTTTTGCAATTAGTATATTTTCCTAAAATGCATATGTTCTTTTAAAATTTAAGCTTTTTTTGTTTATTGCAATGTCATCCTCCCCTTGAAATTAAGACGATTATCTACTTCAACAATAACTGTACAAACAATTTTTATTGGACGAAGAGATAACAGTTTAAAGTAATAGTCTTCCGGCTTAAACTGGGCCATGGTAAGAGATACTTGCACATATTGTAAACATGTGATGTGCACTTTGTTTATTAGACGTTTGATATTAATTAAACAGTGACGGGATTTTTAACATGTTGTGATATAATGTTTAATAATGTTTTTTATGATTTTTACCATTAAAAATAAAGTTTTGTAAAGCAAAGTATGAAGCTGAAATTGGTTTTCAATTTAAGACTTTTTGTGAATAAAACTGGTATTTTCACTGTTTTGCCAAACAACTATTTTAACTTAAACTTCCGTTGCCAATTCATACCGATTTTTCTCAACAAATTATTCGATGATATCCGCTAAAATATGTATATGGCATAAATGAGAGCTGAGGTAACTTATTTTGAAACAGTTTAGATTTAAACTTATCACCCTTACATTTTTGCAACTAGTCCCTCTTACTGTTTGTTAATTTTCATGTTTAATAGCGAAAATATTATGCTCGCGAAACAAAACATTATACGGTAATTGATCGTTTCATAAAATTAGACTCTTTTTCTCTCTATTTCACTGACTGTATTTAAAAAGTAAACTATGCATATCAGGAATGGCCACATTCAGCAGAAACAACCTCTCGACACGGCGAAAAGGTAAAGCGAGCATGGTTATGCAATGATCCGTTTCAAAAGAGACGCCAAAAAAAAAACAATTTAAGAAAGTGAGAAACCAAGGGGTTACCGCTTTGGAACGGTCAGTGGCAAACAATTTGCCACTGGAGATTTAAACCAGGTTTTTAGGATGCATCAACCTCACACTTGCTCAAATAGGTTCTCGTATTAATAAACAAGTACAAGTTGTATTTGGGAAATAACTACAACCCAGCCACCCACTCAAGCTGCATGCAAAAGCACACAAACATATAAACCATAAGAAGCTCATAGAATTGTAAAGAAACAGGCGGGTACTCAATGACATTACCGGGATCAGAATCCCTGGAGCCAAATCAGCAAAAACAGGATGACAGGAATACAAGAAACAGATCGGGCTTTTAATTTTTTTTTTACAAGATTTCCCCATAAAACTTCATATACTTAAACCCCTCCCATCGTCGTGCAACCAAAGAGGACGGCATAAAGATCAATTTTAGATGGGTTAAAAGCATGCAGAGCGACGTAGCATATCATGTAGGTAACTTTTCTTTTTGATTTTTTAGATAATTTTTACATATATATATTATAAACACTAATGACTACATATTATTGTATTTAAATCAATAACTTATGATATCGACATGTCACTGCTATGCAGCCAAAAAAATCTCTTTCGCGGCCCCATTAATCAAACCGCTCCTACGCGCCTGGAACAGGTGAACACCTGTTATTTTTTTTAAAAGTACAGTCAGATTAAAAATTAAAAGGTTAAAATAACACGTCTATTTTTCAAGGATCAATGAAATGGTGTGATCGGTATTCTGGCTTCAATTTTCTTTAATTTCTGTTTAAATACAACAACATTATTTTTGTATTGCTTTATTTTCCTCATCAGCATAAAATAGTTAGACAGACTCAATAACAACAACAACAACAACAAAACAATGTACACTACAAATCGTTAAACACAATGAACGCACAGTTTAATGTCACAGAAACGCTAGTAGACTCATTGAATAGTTCTAAATTTGTATACAGATCAGTAAATTGTCAAACGATTAGTCTCTCTATCTTCTAATACACATGTACTTTATATTGATAAGGAAAATGACATAAAATAAATTAATTCAACACAAATATGTATATTAACAACAACAACATAGTCCGTTATGGAAGCACTTTGTTAAAAGTTCGGTCGTATCAGGTATTTAGAGATTATTTCCCGCCAGTACATGCACTACAGCCACAAGCAGTTGGTGCGGAGTATGTTTTTGTAATTGTTCTTCCGCTCTTGCATGTTAGAGTGATCGTTCTTGTTTCAGTTTTCGAGGACTGACAACAATTGCAGTTATTGGTGAATCCACGCATCACGTGACTGTAAGATGAGCTTGACCCACAATATCCGGAACATTCCTTGAGGTCAGGTATTGGTGAGAGATTCTCGCATATTTCTAGGTTGTCAAGTACACGGAAGTAACCGACACTATTGTCAGGTTGGCCGAACACAAGACGTGGTGCGCATGTCTGGCACGTGCTACTGGAGCCGTTAAAAGTTTGAGCTGGAATACAGAAACAGGGGTAAGTCGATAATTATCTCAGTTTTCCTTTGATAATTATTAACGCTAACTTAATTATTGCTGACCACTGTTCGTCTGTTGCATATATATGAAAAGAAATGTACATAGTAGATATTCCATTTAATAAAAACTACCGTTTTTACTTCTGGACACCGACTTTTTAGTAGATAATTAGCTGATAATTAATTTATGAACCGTCTCAAATCAAAACTGTTTAAACATCACAAAGAAAACAGCTTAATAATATAATACCTCTATATCAAATATATAATAAGTTGACAGCTAAATTAAATTGCAGAAAACACAATAAACAAAACTACTTCTAGCTTACCTTGTGGGATGCATTTCATGCAGCAACCAGTAGTATCGTATGATGATTCATTCTAAAATAAAACCAAAAAAGAACATAGATGAGAACAGTTAGTTATCAGACAGCAAATCACAAACATTTTCTTGTTCTCTGTCAGTAGCATGCAATGACCATGTCAGATATCATTAAACTTATATCTGAAACTTGTTCAGACAACACAAGTTTAAATATTGGTTTAGTATGATTATGGCTCATGTATGATTACTTTTGAGTCAAGCAAAGTTTTTATTATTTCGCATACAAAATATTTTTTAATTACGTTTACGCTTAATTCAGTGACTTTACTTGTCTCCTAGTACTTAGTTTGTAACATTAAACCCAATTTATATGTTTATCATACATGTGCTTGTGTTTATTTTATTGATTTTGTAAAGTTATTTAAACAAAAAAATTTATTTCCTCTTTAATGGTATTTATATTTTAGTACTGATTGTCGCAATACCTGATATGCATATATTTCATTTTTATAGAATCATTGAAATGCTTACATGTGTGCATGTGGGCAGTTTGTCATAGGCTGCACATTGTATCTGGGTCTCAGTGGCGATGTACATGTCCAGTGCAAAGTCGTAGTTACACTGTTTGGTGTAGCACTTCTTCTTTGTTGGGATACTTTCTCCGTCCTATAACAACATGGAAAGAAGGTAAATTCAGCTAAATAAACTAATTGATCTTTTTGAAAAAAAGTATACCTGGCATATTTGTAATAATGAAAGTGCGAAAAGTCAATTGATGATTACTAAATAAGCTAGTACCGATCATTAATCTCACTAATTATCACCGTTGTTTTGCACAGGAAGAGTGGGACAGTCTAACCGAAATTATACATTTCGTTTAATAAATTTCGGACGTGACGTCATCTATCGTTACATTATTTCCTCCACCTGTTTCATTACACAGAGCACCTGCATCTAAGTGCGAAAAACTTACATTGTATACTGTGCCGTTGACAACACATCCAATCTGATGACATTCTCCGCAACACTGACCTGGTTTTGGAACACTCTTAGATCCCTGCAAATTGTCATGCATTCAATTAAAAGAATAATAAAAAAGAGGTATACAAATAACTAAATATAATGCATTTTTGTGTATTATAATATTTTTGTTCAACCATTTTGTTGTTAGACAATAAAAATAGGTCCCTGCATATTTTCTCAAATTTTCTAAAAATTCTCTCACATTACTGCTACTTAATCGTGAAATTTTGCTTTGCTTATTTGCTAAATAATATGTTTGCTGTATAAATGAAGTAACTAAATAAATGTAAAAATTGAGACCATCTTATCTTACCATAGGACAAACTGGACAGGTTTCCTCGTGACACGAGATCTCGGCAGATCCCGATCGTTCCTCGCACAAACATTGTCTACACAGACCATCAAACCACGTGTTACCAATCTACAGTCAAATGTATATGCATATTTAATGGTTATTAAATAATAAAGCATGTTCCATTTTTTCTCGTAATGCGTAATTACTAATTATGCATAAAAATGAGGATATTCATTATATTTTAGTAGGTCTGAGTAATCTTTATAGTTTTAACATGTCAATGCATATCCCCGATTAAGGCCATGTGATAAATGTGCACATATTAAATTGTGCATTCAGTTTATATGATTCATGGAAATAAGTGCATTACAATATGAATTAAGCAAGTAAGAACAACATTATGATTTTCTCATGCACCTATTGTTGTGCGTGTATCAACACATCAACAGTAACTATGCATTATATTGCAAATTTGTGTGTGATAAATGAATGTATGTTCTGCCATATACTAAACAGTATGCACTCCTGCTAAACACACATGAAATCTGAAGATGAGTTTTTGTTGTTGATAAATCCCCTTTGCCATAATAAATATACACATTTATGTATTTTAACTTATATGATAACCGATTGGTAATGTTGTTTTCTAAAGATATATTAAACATATTTTTGTATTGTTCATCGAATCAACAAAATACATATACCGAAATTATGGGTTGTCAAAATGCGAATATATTACCCGTGTATTAGCGCTTGGTTTTATTTAAAAAAAAACAACCTTCAACCGGTTTCACGTGTTGTTTACCTGGTATGTCTGCTCAACCGGTGTAAGCAATGGCTGACTGGTTCCATTTACTACAGTCATAGAGGCAGTGTATCTACAGGTCCTCGGTGGAACTGGTGATGGTGTTGGAAGTGGCTTGCTCACTGGATGAACACAAAAAAAGATACATTTCATTATGATCGCGAAAAGTTGGCAAATGTATAGATTTAAGTATTAAATTGCTTGAAGTTCGTTCATAAGCTTTATACTTTTAAAATGTGTATATTATATTCTGTTGCTGTGCAAAAACTTAAAACATTATGTGCAAAAATGTTTTAAAATGAAACTACCAGACTGAGTACTTTTATAGATAAAGGTGCTAATGTTTTTAATATAGATGAAAAGGGAACTTTGAAAGCCGACGAACACGACAATTATGAAAATATTGCAGGCTCGGTTTGATTGAGCCTGTTCATGGGCAGTAATAGAAATGCATATTACTGCCCACGCCGCCTAGCCCCGGGTTGAGCACAACTCAATATTTACACCAATAAAGAGTACAATTTTGATCCATCCCAAACGATGAAATGCATATGGCGGTGAACATGGAACCTTTAATGCGGTATTTTCAGATTAATACCATTCCATGTTCAGCGGCTTATGTTCCCAAGATGAAAGAATGGGTTTGCCCTAAACAAAATTCTGTGCAGGAAATACTCATAAAAGAAAACAAAATGTAATAAGCCTATCAGGAATAGCGACAACCAGAGCTCTAGAAGACTTACAGCAGGCGTACTGTGTGCAGTTACAAACTGTGTTAATCTCAACAGCCTCCATGCCCTGCAAAATATGATAAAATTGTTATATTTCACTCTACTGAACATTTCTCTTCTTTAAAATGATTACATTTATTTCGTTATTTTAAACTCGTGAAACAAAGTGTGTTTCTTTTGATTTAATACAATATTTTGTAATATTTTTAACAGTTTTGAAATGGTAAACAAAACACAAGCTCTTTGGTATTAGACTCTTTTAGATTTGAGAGATGCAATACACAATAAGCCAAACTAAATATTATAATATGAAACTAGAAACCAGTATAAAATCTCACGCATCTGATACGTTTAACTGGAGATAAGTCTCTAAAGTCTAGCTTGTAATTGGCTATTCCGAGACATCACGAATTAAAACAATGTGCTGCCGACAGTGGAGAGTGGTCTCCAGGTCAAGCTCTAATAGTTTTGAAATAGTAAATACTGCTTAAACTCTGAAACTTACAGCTTCACACTGTGGTCTGTTAAGTGTTGGGCAACTAGGTGGGCACACTGAAAGCAAAAACAAAGTTTGTGCTTACCGTATAAACAACAAATGCACCACAGAGATACATGTAAACATTTATTTTTAAAACACTTATTAATTTAAGTACGTTTAAATGTAAAACTGTGTATTCCTCAATAGTTCATGAAACCAGTGTTTGAAAGAAATCTTGAATCTTTCAAATTAATCCAAATATCTAAGAATATAAAAGGATAAATTGTTACAATCAACACAACATACTGCATCGGTATGTAGGACAACAGTCGTGTTGGTTAGCGGGCTGCATGCTCATTGGTGGTGGGCAAACAAGAGTTGGTGGGGTACACATCTCGGGTTTGCAGAAAACCTCGTATCTCATACAACAGCCACGGTCATCTGACACCATTCGGAGAACTTCACCTTCCTTGACCATTGGTTTGACAATTGGTGGACACTGCTCAGGAATACACGGTGCTTCTGTCACTGCAAATGAAATATTCAGATGAAGACAAAAACTTAGCAGTCGGATAAAACCATTGTAATTTCAATTTTGTTTGGATAACGTAATAAAAATTGTCAAACAATTAGGATGATATATTCACGGACCATAATTTATCTTTATTTCAACAGTTCATTATCGAACAAAATAAAAACATAAAATAACCAATACCTGGTACAGCTGTATTGTGATTGGCCAGTGCTGGTGCGTTAGTAGTTGTATGCATTGTGGGTGGAGCTAAAAAGGAAAAAGATAATAATGTTTTTTTAAAAAAGATCTAAATCTAAAGGTCGATGTACTTAAACAACCTGTTTTTATAAATTGTCGTTATTGCCAAAATAAAATTCAAAAACGACTAAGGATAATGAAGATCATTGTTACGTGTTAGATCCTGGAAATCTGAGCACAGTAATAGAAGTAAGTTTTTATAAATTGAAATGCTAACGTTGTTTTTTTAAGAATTTGCGAAATGATAAGCTTGAGATCTGAGGCTTGTTTTCACGATCAGTTTAATAATAATCGAGTCAGTGACTAGTATACTTAAAGTATTTACCTCCACATTCGCAGTAGTATCTAACTTTGTAGTCACTGCATGGTATAGGGAAGTTGTTATTGTTCAAACACTCCAAACCATTGTTGATTGAACAGGACATTATTTCTCCGGTGCTGTATGACGGAATACCATCAGAAGTTTGACATTCGATGGCCGAGACACGCCCACCTGCGCAGAACACGCTCAGTTCCTCTGACGTCATGTGCTCAATATCACCATCTCCAGAATCTGGCTGGTCACGATTGATCCATTTAGACCAACGGGATTGTAAACAAGGCGGAGCTAGAGTGCTGAAGCCATTAACTCTAAGAGTTGGAGGAGCTACAATATCAAGACTTATATTTAGTCTCAATCATTCACACAAATCAGTATTTATGCTTTTTATGCTGTTCTAATACTTAACTCTTAATTTAATTAATAATTATTTTAAATGTAAAGATAAAGTAGAAACCAATTTGAACAATTAATCAATTTTTTCTTGAAAGCAAAAAGGTGGAGTGAAAAAAAACTGATTTTTATACATTTGCATGTAAAACATTAAGACCTCGTCACTTAAGCAAATGATATACATTTTAGTAGAAAGATGACATATCAAAGATTGCATGCAATACCGTCTTTACGTTTTTACTGTAATGAAGTTACAGTGTTGCATGCAATCTCCGATAATACAATATTATAAAAGTTCTCATTTGGTCTTCGACTGATTTTAACTTAACCCATGAGTCGGACTTACCTTGCATAGTTGTGGTCGCTGCCGGAGGTGCAGCAGTCGGAGGCTGACCTGTAACCATTGGCGGATGCTGGGTAGGTACTTCTGTAGTAAAAATGACATACACATGTTAGCTTAAGATTTATATTTAAAGCTCTTTTTAATTCGAAATTATGAGACGTAAAGACCTCATCAATTTACAGCGTATGCTCTGCTCACATATCGCAATAGGGTAACTGAGCGAATTTTAACCACAGCGAAATTACACTATGTAATCATTAAATAAATTAATAAAAAAGTCTTAATAGAAAAATAAAATTGCGAGAATTTATTCCCGCGCGAAAAAAAAAACATATGTGGTTTTTGTGCAAAAATGCGTGCCTGCGTTATTAAGTAATACCACAATACTCAAATTATATCAAGAAAATTGGGGGTGCGGCCTTTACTCGGGTGCGCGGATTACTTGAGGATTAAGGTAATTATTGTCTTTTTTGTTGTGTTTGCCTCGATATCATTTTATTATATTGTTTCAAAGTCTTACCACTGCATGTACAGAAGTATCTGATCTTGTAATCGCTGCATGGAATTGGGTCGTTATCACTGTTTAGACAAACAGAGCCGCCCTCTATGGTGCACTGCATTATCTCCCCTGTGCTGTATGACGCAATACCGTCACTTGTGACGCATTCAATGCCGGTGATCTGTCCGCCAGAACAGAATGCTAGTTGCTCGGCCTTGGTCCATAACTGCAGTAAAAGATCAAATATTAATTTCTTCTGCTGTAAAATTTGAAAAAGGCGAATCAGGAACAACCTTAACCACGTCAACGTTCTATTACAGCTTAAGATGTCTCTTGGGTTTTTGAGTGCAGAACAGTTGTTACTGCCGTCTTTTCACACTCAACAATCTCCTTCGCAGAGTTGTCGTTCCTTACACTCATTTTACATCGCTGCGAAAGGCTCAATTTCAAGATTTGTGACCAAACTCGACAGCAATATTTTATACAGTCATAAATTATGAATTTGAAAGCTTGAGGTAAAACAAATGACTGAAATCTTCACTATCTTTCATTAAAACCGAAGAAACCAAACCTATTGTAAATGTAATTGGTAAACTATTTCTTTGAGTTAAAGTAAAAGTAGTTGAAAGTAGTCCCAGCCTATAACAGAGGTGAATGTAATGAGCCGATAGTGTAAGAGAGTGTACACTTAACACACAGTAAGGCGTATGAACAAACGTGATAACATTTCTAGACATATCACACTGCCCACAGATTACATTATACTCGTAATATATCATTTTCATAAATTATTTGAATTGATTTGTTGATTTTGCACATTTCCTACCATGAATACAGCATTCCAAATGACAAAAGTGAAACACTTTCATTACGATTTATTTTCTCTGCAAAATAATCATAGGAAAATTATTATATTAGTTTGCATTTATATTAAAATCATACCAATCAGTTATAAATCACATAACAGACCTCTCTATCGCCGTCTCCAGTGCTTGGACTGTCCTTGTTCGACCATGATGACCAACGGCTCTGACACAAGACCGGGGCTCGAGTGGACTGAAGTAATGGCACCGCCGAAGTAGATCCTGAATCTACATGGTAAAACAAACTTTTTTAACAGACCATCTTACTAACCGATTTTTTTAAATTACTTCAAAAGTCAGATAGTTGGATTCTATATTTTATTCTACACGTGCGTTGCTAGGATTCGGGAATTTACATGTATGCAAGAGCTGGATTTATTTGCTAATTGCTTATTTTATATGCTTACAAAATAAAAGTGCCATGATACATGTATGCATAAAAGTATTAGAATGATGCATAAAAAAACACTGCTTTAACGCATATCAAATAACTTATTTATTGTTGTTGTAATACAGTGAAACTATATAGTTCTCTCTTGTATGTTGTTTTGTCGAAAACAACATCTGTATATACCTAAATATGGTGGTCTCTGAGTTGGTGTTCCTGTGGGCACAGTGTTTGGTGCTAGTGTAGGTTGGGCTGTTTAAATATTAATAGATAAATTGATATGATAGTGCAAATATACATTAATATAATAATAATAATAATAATAATAATAATAAAAATTGCAAAAGATATTAATTGTAATCATTGTAATTATAATAATTTATTAATCAAACCTTGTTTGGAAAAAAACTGAAGAAACAATAAAATTATCTTCTTGCATGCCTAAATACTCGTAATTCCAAAAAGTTTGACATTGGAAGATGAAATTTTGTATCATTTTGTATATTTGCTGAAAAAGATTTTATCATCAATGAAATAAGAAAAGTATAGTTCGCCTACCACTGCAGGTACAGAAGTATCTGATCTTGTAGTCGCTGCATGGCATTGGGTCATTATCACTGTTCAAACAAACGGAACCGCCCTCCACAGTGCACTGCATGATCTCTCCGGCACTGTAGGAGTCTATGCCATCAGTGGTGACACATTCGATACCGGTTATCTGTCCGTTACTGCAGAATGCTCGCTGTTCTTCTTTAGACCACATCTAAATGGGAGAATGTTTCGATTACGGATTTAACATGTGCATGACTGTATAATCATAAGAAATAGTTCTATTAAAGCTGCGCTTTTATTGTTTTCTTCTATTCTGCATAACAGCAGAAATAATAGGGTTGTGCAGTCTAGTATTTTGTTAAAAATATCCGAATGAATTTGTCGCCGTATTATAACTGTCAAATGGCCGAGAATAAAAAAAGCTGCAATAGATTAGAATCCCTGGCCTCTTACACCAAGTCGTGGACATGTCATGTGTATAAGAATGCACTACATGGACTACTACGATATTCGGTGTTTATGTTTTTTTACAAGTTTATTAAGACTAGAATAGAGACATGGTATATTCGGACATACCTCCCTGTCGCCGTCTCCAGTGTTTGGACTGTCTTTGTTGATCCATGTAGACCAGGTGCTCGTACATAAGACCGGGGCCTGTGTGGACAACATTGACTGTATGGATGAAGTAGTTCCAGCGCCTTTAAAAGCAGGTAAATATGATAGAAATAAATGACACCATATTTTGTAAGATACAATCTTCTAATGTATCGTTTAAAGCAATTTATACTGCAAGATAATTAAATCATTAGCATCTTTAAGGCAAAAGCAAATATATCGAAATTCGTGAAATCTGATATTGGTAAAATCACAATCATTATACGGCTTCCGGTAGTGTCTTACCTGCCTCTGAAATTCTATTGAACCTATGTTAAGTTTGACATATTTACCTTCGAGTGGTGGTTTCATTGAAGACGACTGTACAAGAGGAGGTCTCATTGTAGGTGTCTCTGTGGATACTCTGAGTGGGCCTAGAGTTGGCTGAGCTAAAAATAGAATTGCATAGTTTAAAAGTTAATATTTTAAAACAAAATATGTAGTTTTCAATTTATTTGTAAGATTAATAATATAAATGATATTAACTGGGATGTTCGAATTGCACAAACAAGTCAAGATACCATATTTCGTTTCTATTGTAGTTCAGCGAAAACGACACAAAATACATATTCAAGCGAGCAAAAATTCGCGCAATTATTTAAATCTATTAAGATTTATTATAACATGGTTAAATGTCGTTTGAGATTAAAATTCGCGCGGGACACGCGAAATTTTAAAACGCACAAGATATAATAATACCACAGAAGTCGGCCTTCATTTTTTAAAATCCTATTTTATCATAAAAAATTTCACCTACCACTACAGGTACAGAAGTATCTTATCTTGTAGTCGCTGCAAGTTACTGGTACATTGTCGCTGTTCAAACATACAGAGCCGCCCTCAATGGTACATTGCATTATCTCCCCTGTGCTGTATGACGCAATACCGTCACTTGTGACGCATTCAATGGCGGTGATATCACCATTGATGCAGAAAGCATGTTGCTGTGCCGTTGTCCACATCTAAAGGTACAATTTGTAATAATTTTAAAGATGATGGTCAATTTATTTTTCTGATGTTTACTGAGATTTTTTATATTGCGAATTGTTTGTACCTTTTGATTGATAAAATTAACTGCCGAATTTTTAGAAGGCTTGAACTAAATAATCTTAAATTAAATTGTAACACCAATATTACGAACTGTTTCATTTAAGAGACTGTTTGTTGAAATGAATGTATACACAAAACAAAAGCGAAAGGTATATTATTAAAAAGAAAGAAATTCAGTACAATTTAATCTGAAAATAACTGTTTAATATGCAGCAAGACTTGATAAAACAATAGCACAACAAAACAAACATCTTTGCAATAGTGATTCGGCTATATCAATTTTTGAACAGTAACCGTACCTCTCTATCACCGTCTCCGGAATCGGGCGTGTCGGTGTTGATCCAGGAAGACCACTGGCTCTGACACAGAACAGGCGCTCTTGTGGACACTGTGGAACCAGCAAGGTCGGTCAGTGAGGTCACTGGAATGAAAAGTAAACCAGATTATATAACCTTTGCTGTTTTTAGAAAACAATATTTTAGTATGTATTGAATGTAAGGTTATAAACGCTGAACTCTTAATATACTGGGTACTTTATTTACATAAATAGCCTTATTGTTTCGCTTTGTGTCAACATTAATGTAGCTAATTCTAGTGGAATGGTCAAAGATTTGAAGTACTAACCTCTAGGTGGTACTTGCGTTGAGCCGGTTGGAGGTACCAATGATGGGGTTCCTGTCTCGACTTTTTGTGGTCCATTTGTTGGCTGAGCTGTAAAATTAGCGAAACAGGTTAGGCGCTGTCGCCGTACAGGTTCGCGCCCAGGTAGGGGCAATATCATTTTTTTATTTCTATATACTAAATTTACAACTTTAAGACTTCCGTTGAAAATTGACAAGAACATTAAAATTAAATATTGACTTTTATTCAGCTAGAAATATTTATACTTTTTAACAAAATAAGAGCCATTCCGTCACAGAATATAATCATTCTGCCCAGAGAAATTTTATTGAAAAACAAATGGGGCACGTCACTGGAAAAAGTTACTTTGGTCAATTGTTTGAAATTCAAGTTGTTATTATATTTGGAAGGAACTTCCAATCATTTATTATTTCTTCATTACTACTCTTATGATCATATATCACACAATTTGACTTAACATTGTTATTTTTTCGCAAAGTGCATAATAAGCATTGTCGTCTGCTCAACTTTATAATGTCATTTCTAGGAATAACGTCATTTCCGCGAAGAAAACTAAAAATTTCCCGTGACATGCCTCAAATAAGAGAATGAACCAATGTCAATACCTTCACAAGTACAGAAGTATCTGACTTTGTAGTCACTGCATGTTATCGGGTCGTTATCACTGTTTAGACAAACAGAGCCGCCCTCAATGGTACATTGCATTATCTCCCCTGTGCTGTATGACTGGATTCCTGGAAAGAAAAATATCGATGTTAGACATAAGAGATGAAATGCATTTATGTGTAAAACATTCGGAATACGAGAACGATTTATACGCTGTCACAAAGAAGCTCAAATGTATGTATGTTCGAAGTCGAAGTTTACTTAGTCTGTGAAATATACATTTTTTCAATTATAGTTTTAAATAACTAAGCGTTTAACACCTTTTTGCTATTTATACTTTGTCTGATTATGGTAAGTAGAGAGTCACTCTGTTTATATGACCAATTGAAAAACTAACAAAATATCACATGTTCTGTATGAACTATCTGATTTCTTACCGAAACGTCCGGGGTATTTTATTTAAGTGCTTCTAAACAAACAAATAACAAATTTGCGCAAATCTATTATGAGCTGTTCTAAAAACATGTCTTATTAGAGTAAACGTACTATCTTCATGTTTTTTTTTGTTTTAAAAAAAGTTTCAGTTTCCTTTTGTAGGTTTGTTCATAAAAATCTACTTTATTGATTGATGTTTATTTATTAAATTTACTGAATTGATTGATATATAATTTCTTTTTGTAAAATCTACTCTACTGATTGGTTTATAATGTCTATTTCTAAAATCTTCTATTTGTATTGATTGGTGTATAATGTTAAAAAAAACATTGTAAAATAAATGGGGTTACCCTGAAAAGGGGCCTGAAACGAAAAAAAAAACGTACCGTCTGTGGTGATACATTCGACAGCTGTGATCTTGCCATTGAAGCAGAAGGCGTCAAGCTCCTTCTTTGTCAGCATTTCCCGGTCACCGTCTCCAGAGTCCGGCTTGTCATTGTTAAAGTAGGCTGACCATCGGTCGTCACATGGAACTTCAGGTTGTAAAACAACGTTTTCAGATTATAATAAACAACAGCACCTAAGTTATGATACGTTAAGAATTTACAGATATATGAATAATTAAAGACAAATGCTTCATACTTTTTCATACACCATTTAGGGTCAATACATCAAAAATCATCTTGGTAACATAATTGTCGTGAATAGGTAGAGAAATTGGCATTGTATGCCTCGGCGCTGTGCCGTACGGTCTCACCCCAGTAGGGGCAATATAGGGGCAATATCATTTCCGAGATAGATGGCCTCTATTATTGTGAACCGGCATCATATTATTGTGGATTCAATCATTGCTCAATATCACCTAAAGAAAACAACAAAAAGCGGAAAATATGCGTAGTATCTGGTATGTTTTTTTCTATAAAATGGCATGAAGTCTATTACTGTACTATAAATACCTGGAGCTTGCGTTGAGTATTTATCATCAAGATGAGGCTTGGTCAGAGGTGACCCGTTGGGGCCAGTCTGTGGCTGGAGTGTAGGGATACCGGTGTATCCCATTGGCGGAGTGAACATTGGTGTAGACACTGAAAATTCAATGAATTATTGATGGTTTATTATCTTCATATGAATAAGCTTAAAAGGTCCGAGGATGCAGTCAACTTGTAACCACCAAAGGTCGATGTCTATAATTAATTTTCCATAGTTCTAAAAAAAAAATTAAATACTAGTTAGGATGGTAAAAATAATTATATTTAAGTTACAGGATTTTTGTAGAAAATAAACCCATACCACATCCAACTTCATCATCAATACAGTCAATTACGCCATCGCATCTCAGAGAGTTGGCAATACACATGCCGTTACTACAACGGAACTGTCCCACTGCGCATGTCTCACAACCACACTGACACGTGGTCTTGTCTAGCGTCATTGAATAACCCTATGAAGGTAAAGCGTAATTATTTCATGAAAAATGTCCTGGTTAAAGGAGTAAAATTAATTTGTGTATTGTCCAACAACATTGACCTGGCACTCTTGCATTTAACCCCATATTCGTTAAATTTCGTAAACTTTACGATCTACGTTGAATCGGTAGTCCGGCATCTATACCAATACACCACACATCACTGGGGTGTAAATTGAATAAATATATCGGCGTATTCGCTGATACCCGTGTTTATCCAATGACCTTTACGAAAATTAATGAAGTGCCAGGTCAATATTGTTGGACAATAACTAGAGTGAGCCTCAAACCCAAATAAACAAAAGCAAGCGGTATAATTTATTAAACTAAACAACTATGTCAATTTTGTGTTTAAAACAAATTAAAGAATATTTGATTGCAATTTTGAGTGTATTCTCAGGTCAGCTCAGCTGACTGCGAAATACTAATATAAGTATGCTGTTTTGGATATCTTCAGAAATTATTTTAATAATTTGATATATATGTAAACTTAAACAACAAATACATTTCGATAAATTTATCAATCGAATGTTAGTTCATATAATTGAGTGTTGTAAAACTTACGCTGGCGCAAGCTGGGCAGCTCTTTGGTGTACACATAACCTCTCCGGCAATACATTGACACGTGTCACAATTACTGTTCTGCTTGAAACTTCCGGGCTATAAGAAAAAATAAATACAATTTAAAAGTTTAATCATTTTCTTGTTGATACTGTACAATAAAGCTTGTAGAGGTTTCTGCAGCAAGAGAAAAATAAGCGAATTCTCATATGGGGCGCGTCACGGGAAAAGGTACATTCGGTCATATTTTGTTACATTTTAGTTGTTACTATATTTGAAAGAAATTACAACTACATTTTAGTTCCTCATAACTAAGAAGTAATTTTCTTACACATTTTGACAATAAAACGACATTTTTAACGCAAAAAGCATAATAAATAATGTCGTCTGCTCAACGTTATGACGTCATTTCAAGGATTGACGTCAATTGTCCGAAGGTACCTTTTCCCGTGACGCGCCCCATATATGCAGCTTTTTACTTTAGCATCAGAACTCGCATGGTAAAAGAGAAAACATATACTTCTATTCACGTTAAGACACACATTTTTCAATATTTTTTTTGCTTTTTGGCTATTTGATTACCATTTTTTTCTTTTTTCTATTTATAAACTTATTTTTATTTGTTTCCAAGACAAATGGTATTTTATGCTGTCAGTGCCGAATGTTGTTTATGCAATTTCGCAAGGTCATGTTAAAATTGAATATACAATTTTTCATGGCTTGTTCACTGTATTAACCAGTAGGGATTGTCTTTGGATTTATACTAACCTTCACAATCTTGCCATCTACCAAGCACGGACATTCGTTCTTTCTCACACACTGTATACCGTTGCAGTAGAATCCATCATGGCAACCATCTTTTGGACAAGCGGAAGTGTCCATGCCTTCGAAGCATGGAAGCACGCGGCTGGTTACCGTTTCTGTGACTGGACGAGTGGTTCCGTGTCCGGCTCCAGGTGTGGTTGGCACTGAATTGTTTTTCAAAATTGAGACATTATAGCTTCACGAATTGCTAAAATATTACCATTCTGTATATTTATCAGAAAACTCACGGTGAACATTGTTATTTGGTTTTGTCGTAAGAACTTCTGCTTGGGAATTTCTGTTTTCTGAAAAATTTTTAGGAATATTTATGTAATCTGATGTTGAATCGGAAAAGTTAAAAGCTTAAAATTTGTTTAGCTCTGATTTTACCGATTTCAATTGTTAATGTATAGAAAACCCCAAAGCCACACAAATTCGACGGCAGCGCCTTGGCAAGCATGCAAGCGACAAGACTCTGTAAATCTTCTTCTATCTATCTATCTATCTATCTATCTATCTATCTATCTATCTATCTATCTATCTATCTTAAGTAAGTTTAAAGAATAATAAGGATAACACAGATCTAATTTTGATGTAAACCATTCTAATGTTAAAGAATAATACAGAAAACATACTGCATTCTGGTGTGTTCTTCAAGCAGCCTAGTCTCACTTTGTAGTCGTAGCAGAGCGGGGCGTTGTCAGCATTGAAGCAGACGAGGCCGTCCCAAAGATTGCACTTAACGACCTGGCCTGTCTGGTCAGACGGAAGTTCGTCACTTGCGCGGACACATTCAATTTTCACGGGACTGTTGCACATGTGTGATACTCGCTGGACATCGTGGATTGGTTCGGAGTCGCCACCAGAGGTCAGGGTTATGTGACCTTCGTTGACCCATTTGTCCCAGACGATGCAACTATCAGCTGTTTAAACACAAAGAAAATGCCGGTTATCAGCCTCTATTTCCGGTATGTTAATATGTATTATACAATGCGGAAAGTTGGTGATACTGTTGTATTTCTTGTATTGCAAATTGTTGGTAAATTTTGATGTTAACTATTACAAATTACTGCAGTTATATCACATACGCGGAACACAAACATAGAAATACATAATTCGCTGTAGATGTAATTGATATATAAACAAGAGCCAGTCGGAAACGACTGCAAGCTCGACTATTCGAAAAGTCAGAATTATTAAGCACATTGTAACTGGGCTTCATTTAAACTGGGGAGTGATTCAGGAGTTTATGACACCTCCAACAAACACACATGAACAAAAGTTTCTTAATCCAAGTTAGGAAATAAATAAATTACACTTAATTTATTATTGTAGATTTTTTTAGGGTTAACACAACCCAGCCCATAAACCCCTGATCCGACACCCATCAACCTACTATCCCTGCCCACCTAAAGTGGTGTGGCGTGGTGAAGTACAGTATGGTATGCTGGTTGCTGGTGTTGTCATTGTTGGTGTTGTTACTGGCGGTGGTAGTGTTGTTGCTGGTGGTGGGGGTGTTGGTGTTGTTGTTGTTGTTGGTGGTGGTGGTGTTGATGTTGGTGGTGGTGTTAATGTTGTTGGTGGTGGTATTGGTGTTGCTGGTGTTGTAATAGTATAGTAATAGTAATAACATAGTAATAGTATAGTAATAGTAATAGTATAGTTATAGTAATAGTAATAGCATAGTAATAGTATAGTAATAGTAATAGTATAGTTATAGTAATAGTAATAGAATAGTAATAGTATAGTATAGTAATAGTATAGTAATAGAATAGTAATAGTAATAGTAATAGTCTCGGTCTCGACTAGGTCTGGGTCTCGGTCTGGGTCTCGGTCTGAGTCTCGGTCTGGGTCTTGGTCTCGGTCTGAGTCTCGGTCAGGGTCTCGGTTGAGGTATCGGTCTCGGTTTGGGTCTCGGACTCGGTTTGGGTCTCGGTCTCAATCTCGGTTTGGGTCTCGGTCTCTGTTTGGGTCTCGGTCTCGGTTTGTGTCTCGGTCTCGGTTTGTGTCTCGATCTCGGTTTGTGTCTCGGTCTCGGTTTGGGTCTCGATTTGGGTCTCGGTCTCGGTTTGGGTCTCGGTCTCGATTTGGGTCTCGGTCTCGATTTGGGTCTCGGTCACGGTTTGGGTCTCGGTCTCGGTTTGGGTCTCGGTCTCGGTTTGGGTCTCGGTCTCGGTTTGGGTCTCGATTTGGGTCTCGGTCTCGGTTTGGGTCTCGGTCTCGATTTGGGTCTCGGTCTCGATTTGGGTCTCGGTCTCGATTTGGGTCTCGGTCACGGTTTGGGTCTCGGTCTCGGTTTGGGTCTCGGTCTCGGTTTGGGTCTCGGTCTCGGTTTGGGTCTCGGTCTCGGTTTGGGTCTCGGTTTGGGTCTCAGTCTCGGTCTCGGTTTTGGTCTCGGTTTTGGTCTCGGTCTCGGTTTGGGTCTCGGTCTCGGTTTGAGTCTCGGTCTCGGTTTTGGTCTCGGTCTCGTTCTCGGTTTGGGTCTCGGTCTCAGTCTCGGTTTTGGTCTCGGTCTCGGTTTTGGTCTCGGTTTGGGTCTCGGTCTCGGTTTGTGTCTCGGTCTCGGTTTGGGTCTCGGTCTCGGTTTGAGTCTCGGTCTCGGTTTGGGTCTCGGTCTGGTCTGGTCTGGTATAGTATAGTATAGTATAGTATAGTATAGTATAGTATAGTATAGTATAGTATATGCCCCCACCCACCCCACAATTTCTCAACACTTTCAACCAAAGTATGTAAAGTACATGTGTTTTAAACATTTTCTAAAGCATTACATATGAAAAACACTAACATTGAACCTTTAACAATTATTTATAAGTCTTAATTCTAATTTCAAGTGAAAAGGGGCAAAAACCAAAAATTCTAAGTCGAAAAAGGGCAATAATTTGAACAAAATTGAAGTTAGAGTTATGGTTCTTGGCATACAAACTTCAAATATGATGATGAACAAGTGTTGAAAGTTTTAAAGCTGTAGTATAAGTAGTATGGAAGTTATGGGTTTGTACAGTAGCTTGCATGCAAACTTTAACCTGAAATTCTAAGTCAAAAAGGGGCATAATTTGAACAAAATAGAAGTTAGAGTTATGGTTCTTAGCATACACACTTGGGATATGATGATGATCAAGTGTTGAAAGTTTCAAAGCTGTAGTGTAAGTAGTATTGAAGTTATTAGTTTGTATAGTAGCTTGCACGCAAACTTTAACCTGTAATTCTAAGTCGAAAAAAGGGCCATAATTTGAACAAAAGTAAAGTCAGAGTTATGGTTCTTGGTATACACACTCGGGACATGATGATGAACAAGTGTGCCAAGTTTTAAAGCTGTACTATTAGTAGTATTGAAGTTATGAGTTTGTACAGTAGCTTGCACGCAAACTTTAACCTGAAATTATAAGTCAAAAAAGGGCCATAATTTGATCAAAATGAAAGTTAGAGTTATGGTTCTTGGCATACACACTCCAGACATGATGACGAAGAAGTGTGCCAAGTTTAAAAGATGTAGCTATAGTAGTTTTTAAGATATAGGTAGGTTGCACGTAAACTTTAACCAAAGCGGGACGCCGACGCCGACGGCGACGCCGACGCCGACGCCGACGCCCAAGTGAGTACAATAGCTCGACATATTCTTCGAATAGTCGAGCTAAAAAACTAATTTGGGCCACTTCACGGGAAAAGGTATGTTCAGTGATAGATGTGTTTCAACCATTTTACTTGTTACTATATTTAGAAACAACTAACATTTATTAATTATTTTCTCTAAATGGTGGGATTTTGGTTATATATTTTGACTAAAAAAGGTTGTTATACCTTTAAATGCATTTCAAATAATGTCGTCTGCTCGTCCTTGATGACACTGACGTCATTTTGATAAAATTGACGTCGACGTCTGCTTTCAAAAGACTTTTTCCCGTGAACTGAACCATTTGTGACATGAACTGTTAATAATATGTTAAGGCTATCATTTAAATCTTAAATGTTGACAGAGGTAAAAAGCATACCGATCTGAGGTCCCTTGCTTGGGGTGGGTGTTGGTGTCGGCTGTGGAGTTGGCGGGACTTCAGCTGCTCAGAAAAGCAAAACAAATACATTTAATGAACCTTAACGGCAACTCAAAGAATCTTGTTTTACCGAACAGACGTGGTGTGTTTGATTTTTAGCAACAACTTGTTTCATGTTAATTTATGTTGGTTGTACTGACAACGTCATAACATTAAAGTTTTAAAGAAAACAAATTCGGGAAATATGAAAACTGGCAGAGGAATAAGTAATATTGTATAGTTATGTAATACGAATACACAAACCATGGCGTACTTACTTGGGTAACCCTGGAAGCAGCCGAGAAGCTCGAGTCTCATAGCGATTACGCCCTGCCAGGTCTGTGGTACCACGCGGATATACTGGGCTCGGATTGGGTGGTCGAACCAGTTAGTGGCTCTGGAGTCAGAGTCGTGATTTGCCGGGAACACCTGAAATTAGTTTTGTTTTACGTTAGTATAATTCACGTTGGTGTCTTAACAGTTTTACGCTTCCTAGTTACTAGACTAAGTAATTAGCGGGGGGGGGGGAGGGGGGCTATTTATTGACAATGGACTGGCCAGGGAGAAAAAAGTAAAAAAAGCAATCCTGCTAAATAATGTGAATCAGTCGTCACGTTATGTGAGATTGACGTCACGTAATGTGATAGTGGCGTCACATAATGTGAGAGCGACGTCACATTATGTGAGAGTAATGTCATTATCAACAAATATTGTTTATCTTTTAAAAATAGATGAAAAGGGAACTTTTATGATCACCGAACATGAACATGTCAAAAATGAAAATAATGCAGGCTCGTTTTGATTGAGCCTGTTCATGGGCAGTAATGGAAATGCATAAATACTTTAATGATCGGAAACTAAAATAGATTTTAAGTGCAGCTCTTACCTTATCAATACCGTTATTTTGGTATGGTGTCCAGTGGAAGCCATCAGTGGAGTAGTAGATCTTGTATGACGTCACGTATGAAGGAACACCATGTCTGCCCTGAGTGATCACCCCTGTCAAGAGTTGTGGTACAAGGAGATTAACCTGAAATAGTCAATGCGAAGTTAAATTCTATACTCACAAGTAGTTATACAAAAAGATATTAAGGACGACAGCGGTAGTTTCCGATTACACATATTATGGATTTTCATGAGCACCGTTTTGCATATTTGATGTCCTTTTTAGAGTGTTTTTGTTTCAACGAAATGTTAATCTGTTTGCAAGGGATAGACTTTCTTTCATAAATCAAATCTGTTTAATGACTGCGTTTGGCAAATTCGATTGTGTCATCCAAACGGTGAACACGTAAGATTAAAACCTTGTGAAAACGGAAACTACCGCAACCGTCTTTAAAAAGCGAACAATCCTGGTCGTAGTTTAATTCGTTAATACATGCATATTAGGATATAGTTGTTTGTTAAGTATAAATTATACAGCTGGTTATAAAAGTAATATAAATTAAACAAGTACCTGAATATACTGGTTCTTGTCATTGGTATTCGCGACCCAAGCACTTGGGCTGTTGAGTCTCGCGTATTGTGGGTTGATGTTACCATCTCTAGATGAGGACACTGAAATCATCTCGTCCCTAATGTAGCCGGCTTCCATTCCCATCTTCTCTTGGCAAACAACTACAGATACAAATTTAACATGGAAAAATATGAGCAAAGCCAATTCATCAAATAATAATATCGATATCGGAGAATGATCTTCAATCTCTGTTGTCAGATTGGCTGTAATTGTGCGTTTCTCAACTAAGATAGTTGTGTAAGCTCCAAAATTATATTAAAATTTTATAAAAACACACAATTTGTGTATTATCTTGGTAAATTGATTTCTTATATTATTTTGAAATAATTATTATTAAAAATTCATATGTTTAATTGTTAGTGTAACATACGACAAAAATTAGTGTGCGACCAGTAAGATCCAGATCAACTGGCACTAAGATATGATCTCGATCTACACTGGTCGGTTCTTGGTAAAAAAAAGCCTAATAAATCTAAAAGCAAACAGTACAGATCCTTATCAGACGGCACGAATGTGACGACTGATCTGGATCTAAAATGTTCGCCCATGGAATTACAGCCAAATCCCATTGAGTAAAGTGTCAGAAAGATGGTGTACCTGGGAAGTTAAAGTTTGGCGTTGGCATCATGGTTGTTGTTGTTGGTGGAAGTCCTACTGTTGTTGCTGAAACAATTTTATAAAAAAAAAGATAAAAAATAACACTTTGTTAGTCAATTGCACTCAAAGATATTTCAAATTTTATGGTATTTGTTTTCACTTAGATCGATTTTGATAAAAGAACTAGCGGACAGATTTTACTTCGATTTGTCTATTATTCGCAACGCATTTTTGTGTATGCGCATGCGCTAACTTGCTAGCTGGTTTATAGGTAGGCGGGATCACTGATTTAAATAGTAAACGCTATTATTTCGCTCAATTGAATTTAATTTGAAAATACTGTTACAAAATGAAATATCAGAGGTGTTTAGATTCGCGTGATTTTCAAAGTTCGCGAAAATTAAAGCTGTGCGAAATTTAATGATTCCACAGTATTATGAGCCATCACCAACAAAACTAGAAAAAGCCTTACTTGGGCATTCTTCGCATTGATATCTGACTTTGTAGTCACTGCAAGGTATAGGGGCGTTATTGGCATCCTCACACAGTAATCCTTTTTCGATGCTACACTCTAAAATCTAAATCATAAAAAAATAATGTTCTATGAAGTTCGCTGCCAACATAATCTGCATATTTAAAAAAAACAACTTGTTTTTGACTTAACTGATTACAGTACGCAAGGCTAAGTGCCAAACGGACTCGCATAATATGATATCAATTCTGCTATTTTATAAATTAGCTTGACAATGTGCTATTGTGTTTGTTTTTTTTTTGTTTTTGCTTTTAATAAAAATACCTGCAAAGTAATTATTTTCGCACAAATAAATATAACGAAAAAAAACAACAAAAAAACCCCGAAAAATATATCATCTTAGCAACTGAACAAAGTACACAAGGCTGTGAGCCTTAGAGACTAATATTTGCCAATTCTGCTGTATTGTGCTTGCGTTCTTTCTTTAATTAGAAATTATATAATTAACAAAACAATTACAATTTTATACAAGTCGATATTTTCGAACAAATAAAAATACGAAATAAAACAAAACGAAACGATTTTCTCACCTCTCCAGTGCTGTAGCTCTCAATGCCGTCCGTTGTGACGCATTCAATCGCTGAAATCTTTCCATTTCCACAGAAACCAGATTTCTCCATTTGAGTCATGAATTCCACCTCTTTGCCATCAGTTGGATTGTTGTCCCTGTTGATCCAGCCTGACCATCTGGTAAGGCAAGCAGTGGGGCTCTGACCAGAGACTGGAACAGGGGCGGCAGTTGGGGTCTCACCGGGCTGGAGTCCTGGGTGAGCAGATGGTGTTTCTCCGGAATGAAGTCCTGGTTGGGCTGTTGGTGACTGGCCTGGTAGAAGTCCTGGTTGGGCTGTAGGTGACTGGCCCGGTAGAAGTCCGGGTTGCGCAGTGGGTGTTTCGCCGGAATGCAAGCCTGGTTGGGCAGTTGGTGACTGGCCTGGTAAGAGACCTGGTTGAGCAGTTGGTGACTGGCCAGGTAGAAGTCCTGGTTGGGCTGTTGGTGACTGGCCTGGTAGAAGTCCTGGTTGGGCAGTTGGTGACTGGCCTGGTAGGAGTCCTGGTTGTGCAGTTGGTGACTGGCCAGGTAGAAGTCCTGGTTGGGCTGTTGGTGACTGGCCTGGTAGAAGTCCTGGTTGGGCAGTTGGTGACTGTCCTGGTAGGAGTCCTGGTTGTGCAGTTGGTGTTTGTCCGGATACAAGACCAGGATGAGCTGTGGGGACAGCCGAACAATCTACACCTTTCGGCTCACAGAAAACTCTGATTTCATAGTCCAAGCACTGGCCAGAAGGCTGGTCGAAGGGGAAGCAGAGGAGACCACCAGATGGGATATCACACATGACATTGACCTGGCCTGTCTGATTAATCATTTGGTGTGTAGTTACAACCCGACATTCAATGCCTTGGATATCCGTGTCCTGACAGAACTGGTGCTTGAGTCTGAGATCAGCAAACGTTTCGGACTCTCCTGCAAAGTCATCGGGTTTATGTCCGTCCATCCAGCCAGTCCAGCCACACAGTGTTGGGCCAGCTGTGGGGGTCTGACCTGGTAACAATCCAGGTTGAGCTGTTGGTGTCTCTCCTGAATGCAAACCAGGTTGGGCAGTTGGTGACTGACCTGGTAGGAGTCCTGGTTGAGCTGTTGGTGACTGCCCTGGTAAAAGTCCTGGTTGAGCTGTTGGTGACTGACCTGGTAAAAGTCCTGGTTGTGCGGTTGGTGACTGGCCTGGTAGAAGTCCTGGTTGGGCTGTTGGCGACTGGCCTGGTAGAAGTCCTGGTTGGGCAGTTGGTGTTTCGCCAGATTGTAGGCCTGGTTGAGCTGTTGGTGACTGACCTGGTAGAAGTCCTGGTTGTGCTGTTGGTGACTGGCCTGGTAGAAGTCCTGGTTGAGCTGTTGGTGACTGGCCTGGCAGGAGTCCTGGCTGAGCAGTTGGAGACTGTCCTGGTAGAAGTCCTGGTTGAGCTGTTGGTGACTGACCTGGTAGGAGTCCTGGTTGAGCAGTTGGTGACTGGCCTGGTAGAAGTCCTGGTTGAGCTGTTGGCGTTTCACCTGATTGCAAACTTGGTTGAGCTGTTGGTGACTGGCCTGGTAGAAGTCCTGGTTGAGCTGTTGGAGACTGGCCTGGTAGAAGTCCTGGTTGTGCCGTTGGTGTTTCACCTGATTGCAAACCTGGCTGAGCTGTTGGTGACTGGCCTGGTAGGAGTCCTGGTTGTGCAGTTGGTGACTGGCCTGGTAGGAGTTCTGGTTGGGCTGTTGGTGATTGACCTGGTAGGAGTCCTGGTTGTGCAGTTGGTGTTTCACCTGATTGCAAACCTGGTTGAGCTGTTGGTGACTGACCTGGTATGAGGCCTGGTTGTGCAGTTGGTGACTGGCCTGGTAGAAGTCCTGGTTGGGCTGTTGGTGATTGGCCTGGTAGAAGTCCTGGTTGGGCTGTTGGTGACTGACCTGGTAGAAGTCCTGGTTGGGCTGTTGGTGACTGCCCCGGTAGGAGACCTGGTTGAGCAGTTGGTGACTGCCCTGGTTGAAGTCCCGGTTGAGCTGTTGGTGACTGACCTGGTAAAAGCCCTGGTTGAGCTGTTGGTGTTTCACCAGATTGCAAACCTGGTTGGGCAGTTGGTGACTGACCTGGTAGAAGTCCTGGTTGTGCAGTTGGTGACTGGCCTGGTAGGAGTCCTGGTTGAGCTGTTGGTGACTGACCTGGTAGGAGTCCTGGTTGAGCTGTTGGTGACTGACCTGGTAGAAGTCCTGGTTGAGCAGTTGGTGTTTCGCCAGAATGTAAACCTGGTTGTGCTGTTGGTGACTGACCTGGTAGGAGTCCTGGTTGAGCTGTTGGTGACTGACCTGGTAGGAGTCCTGGTTGAGCTGTTGGTGACTGACCTGGTAGTAGTCCTGGTTGAGCTGTTGGTGTTTCACCTGAATGTAGGCCTGGTTGGGCTGTTGGTGACTGACCTGGTAGGAGTCCTGGTTGAGCTGTTGGTGACTGACCTGGTAGAAGTCCTGGTTGAGCAGTTGGTGTTTCACCTGAATGTAGTCCTGGTTGAGCAGTTGGTGACTGACCTGGTAGAAGTCCTGGTTGAGCTGTTGGTGACTGGCCTGGCAGGAGTCCTGGCTGAGCAGTTGGAGACTGTCCTGGTAGAAGTCCTGGTTGGGCTGTTGGGGACTGGCCTGGTAGAAGTCCTGGTTGAGCTGTTGGCGACTGGCCTGGTAGAAGTCCTGGCTGGGCTGTTGGGGACTGGCCAGATATAAGGGCTGGTGCGACCGTTGTTGCTTAAATTGAATAATAATTAGTTAAATAAAATTATGACATTATGCAAACACTTTCTGTAACTCAAGAATGAGGTTGAAACATTTAACAGCACCTAAATATTTTGCTGTATAATGTAGATATCATTGTGTTAGATGAGTGCAAAAAAGTTGTTGTAACTCCATTCCTTTTTTATGAAGAGGCAACACTGTTTGCACTCAGATCAAGAAAGGCTCGGACCGTGAGTTGAACCAGAACCTTCACGTCAACACATGCTGCCAAGTGTGAAACTCTTCCTTCCAAAGAAATCGTTTCAGAAATAACGCTGATGATTACTCTAAATATCAAACTCTTGACACTTTGTACCTTAAATCTCGCAAAAAGAGGTGATGCGGTTTTATAATTATTTAACATCAATAAACAACTGTTTGTATAAATGTCAATTATTCCTAAGAAAACAACACTTACTGGACGTTATGGATAAGTAGAATGTCTAGTTACACACTTATTGTCAAAAGCAAATTTGTTAAACAAAAGCTAAATCTATAATATTTTAATGATTGAACTCTCAAAATTTTAAATGAAAAACAACCGTAGTAAGCGAATTCATGTGTAACAGTAGTTTAATTTTTTATATTTTCTGCGAGTCTACTATCACCTGATTTTCTAGTTACCTTAAATCAGTTACACAGAAAACCTTTGTTCTAACTGACTATAAGTAGTAACAACACTGATTCGAAGTAAGGATCAACATTTTGTTCGATCACGAAATAATTAATAATAACTGTAAAGTAGTTCTTACAGAGGCAAGGACAGAAGAAGCGGACCTCGTAGTCGGAGCAATCTCCGCTGTTATCCCAGTTCAAACACTTAAATCCTGTGTTCAGGTCACATGTCACTTTTTGATGAATATCCTGAAACAAAGAATCGTGGCTTTAAGTGTAGAAGAATGTTTACATTATCATATTTTCATAGGCATCAAATCAGCGACTATTTTGGTGTAGTTTATACTCCAGTCCGTCTGAACTTGGTCAAAACTAACCCAAACAATCTTAAATCAAACGGTGTAGACCCTGATAAGACGGCACTAGCTTGCCGGCTTATCTGGATCTACACTGTCCGTGCATAGCTAGCAGTCATATCTCAATCGTGCAGTATTTAGGTAGCAATGACATTTTGACAACGCAAACAGCAACACGAGTTGGACAGAAGTTTGTGTAACGGGTTTAAATCGACATATTGAGTTTGATGTGGTGCTTAAAGCCCCTCTATAACTTCAAATTTTTCAATAAAAAAGCGATTTTCAAATCGAGCATGTCATTTTAAATAATTTAACAATTTCGTCCTCCACAGAAAAAAACATAGCTTTGTTAAATCTCGTTACTATTGACCCGGTGATTACAGAACGCTTGATAAATATAATAGTTAAACATCAAGTTGTTGAATTGTATTGCACACATGTTTTCTTGTTTTCGGCAAAAGCCAAGTTTCGAGATTTACTGACGTAGCTGAACGCAATCATGTAGTGTCTACAATTTGTGTTATGTCTATTGTAACGATAAATAAAATAGGCGTGTGATACCTTAACCGGTGTTCTGGTATGTACATCCCTGCATTCAATCATGGCGGGCGCGTCACAGAACTTGTGGAGACGACGAATTTTGGAGATAGTTTCAAGGTCTCCGCTGCCAACGTTTGGTCTGTCACTGTTGATCCAGGCAGTCCAGCCACATTCTGGATGTGTGATCATGGGTTCTGGAATAATATTTAGTTGATAGATAGATAGATAGTTTATTAAGCAAAAGACCTTTATGGTCCATCAGCATATATACATTAAACAAATGAAATAAATAAATTGATATGGTAATAATATATCGAAGCAGTATAAATATATCATTTCTTAGTAACTGCAAACATAGATCACATTTTCTCCGGGAGAGACTTAAGAATATGAGTAAAAGTATCATTTCTGTATATAAAGAATATACATGTACATTTCGTAAAATTTTCTAACAGATGATTGTATATAATGAAAAAAGAAGAAAAAAACAACAAAAAACATACAATGAGTTACATACAGTAATTGATTTTAGAACAATGCTAAACATTTATACAGAAAATAATTTTTATATGTTTATTTGGACTATAAATGCCGGTTTAGTAACTAATTAATGTAAGTATAAAATTTTCATTCTAACATTGATTCCGCTTTCTTCCGGTACCGCCCGTACCGGACAAAACCATCTCGCTAACCTGACTTAGCTGCGCAAGTCTAACGTCACCACGAAACGTAAACGAACCAGGCAAATGAATATCTGAACTGGGATTATTCCTTGCAGGTCAAATATCATAGGGTCAGCAGCCCAAAATACCCGAAATTTAAACCCGCGCGAAATATTATACAACAATAGTTGAACTTACTGATTGTTGGGACACTGCCATTGAACATGGGTGGAGCTATGGTTGTTGTTGTAGTGTGCGAGACTGCGGAACAGTTCTCGTACTTGTTGCATCGCACCTCGTTGTTAGCACACTGGCACAGTGAACAGTCGTCTTGTGGATTGAGCCAGGTTTCGTAGGCCTGAAATTAACAATAGACAAACTTTGATCAATCTAATTAACATAATATAATGAAACCGCTACGCTACCACAACTTCCGTGAGATTGGGTTCCGATAAGTTTCAGTCTTTCGCATTAAACTCGGTAATAATAAATATATACATGTATATTGATGATCTCTACTAAAATTATTCAAATCATTTTCTTCTGTCACACAGACTTCGTACTTTGTGGGGGTTAACTCTATTTTCTATATGTTATGTAGGCCTAATGAACCTTTATTTTCTACAGTGATCAACCAGATTTTGACACGGACTTTTTACCATATTGAAATTAAGTCATTGCTGAAGAGTTGTTTTTAATCTTGTAACATTATCTGTCTCCCTACTGATCTACGTGAAAAGGACTGTAATTGTGGGCAATTGATTGCGGCCTAAGGGTCATTTTGTTGATGCTTGTTTATACAGTTTTATAACTTACGTTTTTTAATATATTTAAAAAACTCGGTACCTGAGCTATCGTTCCGTCAGGTTTAAGGCACGGACACATGTCTTTCTTCACACACGTGTATTTGTCTTTCAGGAGCTCGCCAGCGGCACATGTGGGTTTAGTGGCTGGGTTTCGGCACATGGGTACACATGGATTTTCAGTGTTACAGAGGTCGGTGGTCTGAGCATAGCCGGCACACAGCTCATCGCACTTGTAAGCGCACGACTCCCAAACCTCACCAGGCGGGCAAACAGCTATGAAAAGTTAACAGAAACGTGAGCTATAAAATATATTTTAATTAAAAATTTTCTGAGATAAGTCTCAAAAAAGTTGAAGTCATTCATTTCTAATCACAAAACTGAAGAAATTATCGTTCATACAATTCCGTTGGTGAACGTAAGTTTAATCACAGTCGTTTTTTGTTGTTAAATCAATGCTTTAGGATTCATTTAATCCTTGTTATTACGGCGCAACCTATGCATATTCCAGTCGCCACACGAAGAACTTGAATTATAAACTTCTACATCTTCTTACTTTCATGTAAGTTTTGAAAAGAGAATTTTTGTCTGCAAACTCGCATATATTTTATTTAGAATAACAAGATTCAATCTGCTTTTCGAGTTTTCATATAGAATGCCGTACCTGTGATAAGAATCGGTGTGACAGTCTGGCCTGGTTCCGGCGTTGGACCGGTGTATGCGTTACATTCTGGGCTCCAGCATAGCACGCTGACTTCATAATCGTAGCACATGCCGCCAGGCTGGTCCCTGTATTCAAATGAAAACACTTAAAAACCTCAAATAAGTTCTCTAGAGCAAAAATCATCTTGTCCCGTCGACGTATCGTGGTCATAATACTAACCTTTTCCGTTCGTCACATTATGGGGCCGTCACACCATGACGTTCTGGCCAGCGTTAGCGGATGAAAGGTGACATACATGTACTCGTCTTGTAACATATAATAAATTATAATTTTCAAAGAGCCAAATAAGCATATTTCAGAATTTTGCGTATTTCAGAATTAATCATATTAAAAATTTACACTAGCTAAGTTACTCCTCCTGTATCCTCAAACTCAAATAAGCTTACTTGAGAAAAAAAATCATACGTCTGCAAAAATTATCGCAGCCGGCGCTCCTTAGTTTTAAATAACTACCACTCAATACAACTAGCGGATTTGGACGGCGGGAGTATGGGGAGGTAGGGGGGGGGGGAGGGGGGGGGCGAACTCCTGTGCGCGCCCCTTCTAAAATTGTATGTTAACGTTTTATGTCAGTATTAGAGAAGAAATATGCATACAATAAACTAATATGCATTTTTTTAATGGAAACAAAATGCTGCTCCTTTGGAAACGGTCTTAAACATTTACATTCTAATTTAAAAGATCTATTTGTTAGTTTTACTTATTGGGGACTAACATTCTAAGTTGCGACTTCACAAGTCCGCCCCCCTCTCTCATAACATCCTGAATCCGCCCCTGAATACTGACCTGTTGTAACAACGAAGTCCGTTCACTGCATCACAAAGCACGCCCATCTGTCCGGCAGCAGACACCGCCGTGTTGGTGTTGGCAACTCTACACTTCACGTCCACTATGTTCTTACACAGACCGAATTTCGTCTTGAGCCCGGCAATTGTCTCTAGGTCTCCGACGTCCGTGCTGCCAAAGTTTGGCCTGTCTCCGTTCAACCACGGGGACCAGCCACAGGCAAGGTGAAGTGTTGGTTCAACTTGGACCAGCGGAGGTTCTAGGGTCGTTGTTGGGGCACTTGTCACGTCTGCAACCAATTAATCAATTATTATATGAAAAGAACTAAAAATGACATTTCATGTTTCCCTGCAGGAGCATTGTCGATATATCTTGTACTCCTGCGAAATGAATATTACAATTAATAACTTTTAATAGCTCATCTTTACCACAACACTTAATTATCTTATAGAACACCACCCTTCCTAGTAAAATGTGTTAGTATACTACTCGAAATTCGGTAGGGCCAATTTTTAAGTACTTAAGTTCTCTCACTTAGATCATTTTTTTATTTTACACTAATGTTTCAATTTAACAATTTAATGACTAATTCATCGATTTTATCGAATAAACAATACGTCAAACAAAATTTAATGTGTCATTAACAATTCAAAATGATCACATAAAGACTAACAACTACAGCCTACAAAAATGACCCTTATAAAATTTTAAGTAGTATATTATCTTTTAACTTTGACAGATGCGAAATATGCAGTACAATTAAATAAAATCAAATACTTATCATATAACACACTGACATATTAAGGTTGACATTAATAAATGGATTTTTCAAACTGAAAATAAAACTTTACTCGCCTTGACACTGGCAGAAATATCTGATCTTGAAGTCGGAACAAGGTATCGGGAAATTATCGGCGTTTCGACAAGCAAAACCATCGCTGAGTTCACAGGAAACTTTCTCCCCGGAGCTAAAGTGACTGATGCCAGTGTCAGTAACACATTCTATAGCGGAGACTGTACCGCCCACACAGAACACACCAAGCTCTGCTTTTGTGAGTGCTTCATAATCACCGTCGCCGACGGATGGGTTGTCTTGGTTGATCCATGAGCTCCAGTGGCTCTTGGTACAGGTATTAACTGATGGAGTTTGTCCAGAAACCAGTCCTGGGTGTGCCGTGGGTGTTTCATTAGGATTAAGACCTGGCTGAGCAGTTGGTGTTTCACCTGAATGCAGGCCTGGTTGAGCAGTTGGTGACTGGCCTGGTAGGAGTCCTGGTTGAGCTGTTGGTGACTGACCTGGTAGCAGTCCTGGCTGGGCAGTTGGTGACTGCCCAGGTAAAAGCCCTGGTTGGGCTGTTGGTGATTGACCTGGCTGTAGGCCTGGTTGAGCAGTTGGTGACTGGCCTGGTAGAAGTCCTGGTTGAGCAGTTGGTGACTGGCCAGGTAGGAGTCCTGGTTGAGCTGTTGGTGACTGACCAGGTAGCAGTCCTGGCTGGGCAGTTGGTGACTGTCCTGGTAGGAGTCCTGGTTGGGCTGTTGGTGTTTCACCTGGTTGAAGGCCTGGTTGGGCAGTTGGTGACTGACCTGGAAGGACTCCTGGTTGGGCTGTTGGTGTTTCACCAGGTAGAAGTCCAGGTTGAGCAGTTGGTGACTGACCTGGAAGGAGTCCTGGTTGAGCTGTAGGTGACTGGCCTGGTAGGAGTCCTGGTTGAGCAGTTGGTGACTGGCCTGGTAGGAGTCCTGGTTGAGCTGTTGGTGACTGGCCTGGTAGGAGACCTGGTTGAGCAGTTGGTGACTGCCCTGGTATGAGTCCTGGTTGAGCTGTTGGTGACTGGCCTGGTAGGAGTCCTGGTTGGGCAGTTGGTGACTGGCCTGGTAGGAGTCCTGGTTGAGCTGTTGGTGACTGGCCTGGTAGAAGACCTGGTTGAGCAGTTGGTGACTGACCTGGTAGGAGTCCTGGTTGGGCTGTTGGTGTTTCACCTGGTAGAAGTCCTGGTTGAGCAGTTGGTGACTGGCCTGGTAGGAGACCTGGCTGGGCTGTTGGTGACTGGCCTGGTAGGAGACCTGGTTGGGCAGTTGGTGACTGACCTGGTAGGAGTCCTGGTTGGGCTGTTGGTGTTTCACCTGGTAAAAGTCCTGGTTGAGCAGTTGGTGACTGGCCTGGTAGGAGTCCTGGCTGGGCAGTTGGTGACTGACCTGGTAAAAGTCCTGGTTGAGCAGTTGGTGACTGGCCTGGTAGGAGTCCTGGTTGGGCTGTTGGTGACTGGCCTGGTAGGAGACCTGGTTGGGCAGTTGGTGACTGACCTGGTAGGAGTCCTGGTTGGGCTGTTGGTGTTTCACCTGGTAGAAGTCCTGGTTGAGCAGTTGGTGACTGGCCTGGTAGGAGTCCTGGTTGAGCAGTTGGTGATTGGCCTGGTAGGAGTCCTGGTTGGGCTGTTGGTGTTTCTCCTGGTTGCAAACCTGGTTGTGCTGTTGGTGCTGAAAGAAAATGTAAAAAATTGTTTATTAAGATAGTAAAATTTTGGATTGCCCACTGCAGAGAAACAGTATTATTGACATTTATCCACCATCACAACAAACTGGTACTACTTAAGTGCCTATGTAAATGCTGATCACGATAACAAGTAAAACGGAAGAGATTTTGGTAACGTGTAGTTAACTTTTTAATAGTTAATGTTTTTAAGAAGTAACATATGACAGTAATTTGTGGTGTAAAAGGATGGCTTCCATTTTCAAAATCATGCTGTATACTTGTCACAACTTATGATGGGTCACAGTTTTATGAAGAACGAACTTACTTTGGCAGATTTCTTCCGTGCATTGATATCTAACACGGTAGTCTTGGCAGCCAATAGGGTAATTCTGGAACTCATCGCAAACAAGACCCTTCTGCACGTCACATGACACGATATCCCCCGCCATTTTGAAGTCCTTTCCGTCAAACGTCTGACACTCAATACTGTCAACAATACCACGCTGACAGAAACGGTAAAGTTCTGCGGCTGTCATAGATTCACTATCCCCACCCTGAGGTTCTGGAGTGTGACGGTCAATCCACATGGACCAGCGTTTCTGGGTCTCGCATGGACCTCTAGGGGCGGCTGTTGGGGTTTGTCCGGGAAGGGGAGCTACTATTCCTGATGTTGGTGTCGCTCCTGTAGCCAGACTTCCTGGTGCCGCAGTTGGGGTTTGTCCTCCTGGTAAACCTGGGGCCGCAGTTGGTGTTGATCCGTTGTCGCCGAACGGAGGTTTAGCTGTGGGCGTTTCACCGCTCATGTTTGGAGGCTGGGCAGTAGGAGCTGTATAAAATATTTAACATCAGTGTTGTTAAGTCAAGTTATTATTAACTGGTTTATAATTAATCCATACAAAGTAACGGTTCAAATAAAAATCATTTTTATTCAGGATTTTTTTATCATCACCTGTATTTTACTGCAAAATAATGTTCAAATTACTTCAATAATTAATATACTTCGCTCAATTGTAAATCGAACTAAATATACTACAATGCAATTAAGGGAAAATATCAAACTCATAATTACTAATATACTTCCTGAAAACTTAAATTTAATAGACAATCATCAATAGTCGACCTAAACCGGACAAAGTAATGTGCATATAAACTGTTTTTTTTAAGATTAATTCTGCAGATATAATTCCATGGGGGTTCGTTGGCAGGGATGAGGGCTCTTCTATATATAGTAAATGTCGATTTCGAAACAGATTTAAGACAGCCACTTGTAAGATGAAAGCATCGTATGTAAAATATGGAAAAAAATTAACATGTGTGGTCTAGAGAAATAAGAATCAGTTTGATAACTTACTTTGACACACTGTCTCCTCACATTGGTATCGGATCATGTAGTCTTGACAGTTTAGTGGGAAGTTGTTGAAGTTGTCGCAGAAGAGCCCAGTTGATGGGTTACAGTCAACAATATCACCGGAATCTGCGTGAGATTTGCCATCCGCTGTGGCACATTCTACCGTGACGATCTTTCCGTTTCCGCAGAATTGCCTGACCTCTTCAGCAGTCATTTCCTGTTTGAAGAAAATTAATGACAGATATATAAAAATATTCGTATTTTGTAAACATTTTGAGGTACATTGTTTATCTTGTTTAAAATTTTCATTTTTATTGCTTTTGGCACAGAAAAAATCGACCAATCACCAATTCGTTTGGCAGTCATAAACGAAGAAAGCTTGATTTACTAGGACTTTGTCACATACTCAGTGAAACTAGCAGCGGAAAGTTTGACAGAAACATTTTCAAATTACATTCAGCAATTATAAATTTTCAATGAACTATACTTCTTAGAGATCAAATTATTCGTATTACATTTCTTAACGATAATACTAAATTAAGGGTCACTCACTTCTTTGTCTCCACTTCCAATGCTGGGTTTGTCACGGTTTAGCCAGGCACTCCACCTTGTGGTGGTGGCACACACCGTGACGGGGACAACAGATGGTGTTGCTGTTGAAGCCTCGGTGAGGTGTCCAACTGGTGTGGCTGTCGACTGCTGACCTGGCACTGTTCCGACAGTTGTGAAGGCCGTTGGTTCTGGAAATAAATTGAAGACAATCGTTGGTTATTGTTGAATTAATATTTTAGACTCTAAACTGATTACAAAGTATAACTTCGTTGTCTGAGAACTATCAAAGCCTACGCCGGCCACACGTGTAATAAAAGTAACGAGAAGTAAGTAGAGTTGTCAGAAAGATGTATTTCACAAAGTAAATAAGCTGTACTAAAATTAACTGAAATATACTACTACAAGATCTTTATTTAAAATGAATGATATATCAGTAATATTTATAGAAAAGTTGTTTAATAGCTTACGGCCACAGACTTCTTCTTGGCATTGGTATCTGATCATGTAGTCTTGGCAACCTATTGGATAGTTGTCAGCTGCGATACAAACAATACCGGTATCTATGTTGCAGGTAGTGCCTAAATCTCCAGCGCTATAGGACGGGATCTTGTTGATGGTTTCACACTCAACGCTAATTATTTTTCCAGATCCACAGAAAGCTGATTTTTCAGCAGTTGTCATGGACTCGACCTCGTCTGTATCAACCTCTGGAGAGTGTCTGTTGATCCAGAGGGACCATTTTGTTATGTGGCCACATGTCGTTGATTGGAACCCAGGGAAGGCAGTGGGTGATTGTCCTGGATACAAACTTGGTTGTGCGGTCGGTGTTTCACCAGAATGAAGTCCTGGTTGAGCTGTTGGAGACTGGCCTGGTAGAAGTCCTGGTTGGGCTGTTGGTGACTGGCCTGGTAGTAGTCCTGGTTGTGCAGTTGGTGACTGGCCTGGTAGGAGTCCTGGTTGAGCTGTTGGTGACTGGCCTGGTAGGAGTCCTGGTTGAGCAGTTGGTGTTTCACCTGGCTGGAGACCTGGTTGAGCAGTTGGTGACTGACCTGGTAGGAGTCCTGGTTGAGCAGTTGGTGACTGACCTGGTAGGAGTCCTGGTTGAGCTGTTGGTGACTGACCTGGTAGGAGTCCTGGTTGAGCAGTTGGTGTTTCACCTGGCTGGAGACCAGGTTGAGCAGTTGGTGACTGGCCTGGTAGGAGTCCTGGTTGAGCAGTTGGTGACTGACCTGGTAGGAGTCCTGGTTGTGCAGTTGGGGACTGGCCTGGTAGGAGTCCTGGTTGGGCAGTTGGTGACTGGCCTGGTAGGAGTCCTGGCTGAGCGGTTGGTGTTTCACCTGGCTGGAGGCCTGGTTGAGCTGTTGGTGACTGACCTGGTAGAAGTCCTGGTTGAGCTGTTGGTGACTGACCTGGTAGGAGTCCTGGTTGAGCTGTTGGTGTTTCACCTGGCTGGAGACCTGGTTGAGCAGTTGGTGACTGACCTGGTAGGAGTCCTGGTTGAGCAGTTGGTGACTGACCTGGTAGGAGTCCTGGTTGAGCTGTTGGTGACTGACCTGGTAGCAGTCCTGGCTGAGCTGTTGGTGTTTCACCAGGCTGGAGGCCTGGTTGAGCAGTTGGTGACTGGCCTGGTAGGAGTCCTGGTTGAGCAGTCGGGGACTGTCCTGGTAGAAGTCCTGGTTGAGCAGTCGGGGACTGCCCTGGTAGAAGTCCTGGTTGAGCAGTTGGTGACTGTCCTGGTAGAAGTCCTGGTTGAGCAGTTGGTGACTGACCTGGTAGGAGTCCTGGTTGAGCTGTTGGGGACTGACCTGGTAGAAGTCCTGGTTGAGCAGTCGGGGACTGTCCTGGTAGAAGTCCTGGCTGAGCGGTTGGTGTTTCACCTGGCTGTAGGCCTGGCTGGGCTGTTGGTGACTGACCTGGTAGGAGTCCTGGTTGAGCAGTTGGTGACTGACCTGGTAGTAGTCCTGGTTGAGCTGTTGGTGTTTCACCTGGCTGTAGGCCTGGCTGGGCAGTTGGTGACTGACCAGGTAGAAGTCCTGGTTGAGCAGTTGGTGACTGACCTGGTAGGAGTCCTGGTTGAGCAGTTGGTGACTGGCCTGGTAGGAGTCCTGGTTGAGCAGTTGGTGACTGGCCTGGTAGAAGTCCTGGTTGAGCAGTTGGTGACTGACCTGGTAGGAGTCCTGGTTGAGCAGTTGGTGACTGGCCTGGTAGAAGTCCTGGTTGAGCAGTTGGTGACTGACCAGGTAGAAGTCCTGGTTGAGCAGTTGGTGACTGACCTGGTAGGAGTCCTGGTTGAGCAGTTGGGGACTGTCCTGGTAGAATTCCTGGTTGAGCAGTTGGTGACTGACCTGGTAGAAGTCCTGGTTGAGCAGTTGGTGACTGGCCTGGTAAAAGTCCTGGTTGAGCTGTTGGTGTTTCACCTGGCTGTAGGCCTGGCTGGGCAGTTGGTGTCTGACCGGAATATAAACCTGGTGCAGCAGTTGTTAGGTTATCTGTAAAAAAAAGTAATCAAAGTTTATATTTGAAATTTTGGATTCACGTTATACCTTTAAAACTACTGAAGGCGCAGGATATTCTGCGTGTAAATAAATATAGCACACTCAGGTAATTTTTAAATCATATTTAAATACTAGACTATTTTAAAAATAAATAGATCTAAAATAAAATTTGTTCACTTTTAAATGTTTGAGTGTATACAATAAAATAACAAGTTATTAATGTCATGAAAATAATTTAAATATCGTATATATTAACTATTGTTATTTTATTTTGAAATTTAACACACAGTTAGTTTAATCCGGGGATAAAGTTCCAAACCTATAATGGCCTTAGAGTGTCTGGTCGAAATATAATGTCGGAAGGAACGCAATAATGAAATTATATCTAATATGGCAAAAAATTGTTAATAATCAATCAATAGTGTAGTTTTAATGATTTTTAAAATATTTTGATAACTTACCAGCGCAGTCGCAGTAGTATCTGACTTTATAGTCCTCGCATGGTACTGGATAGTTAACGTCATTTCTGCACGTGAAACCACTCATGACGTCACAAGTAGTTCCCACAGCACCTGCGCTGAAGAAGGGTATTCCTCCGGTAGTTTCACACTCTATTCTGGTGATTCGTCCGTCGGAGCATAGTTCTTTCTGTGTTTGCAAGGACATAAATTCATGTTCAACGTAACTCATGTCGGGCGTTGGGGTCATGTTGTTTATCCATGGAAGCCATTTTGGATTGCACGTGTAAGTTCCGGATGTTGGTGTCACAGTCTGGGCCGACGTTGAGGCACATTCGTCGCAGAATACTCTGATTTCGTAGTCCATGCAGCTACCGTCTGTTTGGTTTTGCGCGAAGCAGACTAGACCTTTAATTTCGTTGTTGCAGACGACATTTTGTTCTCCCGCCTGATCGTACGAGATGTGAGTACCCACAGTTCTGCATTCTGTCATGGTGACGTCTTTCATCTCGCAGAAACTGATCATATTTCTCAATTCCCAGGCTGACTCGTACTCGCCGACCATATCCGGTTTGGATGCACTCACCCACGGTGTCCAGTATGCGCACGTGGTAGCAGTGACAGTAGGGGCGGGGCTAACTGTGGTAGGGACTCCGAATGGTTGTGTAGCGGGTGTGGTTCGTGTTGTCGCAGCGGGTGTGGTAAGTGGTGTACGGGATGGCGACATACAGCCGAGCATATTGAACCGCATGGCAATACCATCATGCCATTCTAGGGGATGAATTCTGAAGAAATAAAAGTACACGATTTTAAATATACACGAAATCAACACGAAGTCAAACAGTCTTTAAGGTCTTTACAATATTTTATATGCTTATTTCGTTTCATTACAATTTGTAAAATAATTCTTCTAAAATGTAGTCTTATATTTTATTTATTTTAGAGTCAGTATCATTGTATCTACTATTTATTAAATAAGTAAGTCCACTTCCTGATCGGAATGTTATAGTTGCATTTGATTCAAAGAATATATTGCCAAGTACCTGTGAACAAACAAAACTTAATAAATACCTGATCCATCTGGCGGAAATCAATGGGAAAGCATGTGTGACTGGTGTATTGTTGTCAGTGTTACCATCAAACACCATCGGTGTATTGTCCGTCACAGACCGTGGTACTGAGGAATAGTGCTTGCCGTCCGTGCTGTAGAAGATCTCGTATTTCGTGACCCACTCGGAAGCTTCGGCTCGACCCTGTGTCATCACGCCGCCGATGTAGTACGGGGCCAGGAAGTCCACTTGAATGTACTGTTTGAGGTTGTTCTCACTAAATGAAAGAAGACGACGATGATATTGTATTTTCACTCGCAGTTAGTTTAGATAACGATTTCCTGTGCAAGGACAAAAGTCATAAAATCACCGAACTTAATGATTACTAAGTAATTATTGAATGTTATTGAAAGTAATGTGAAAAACATCAACTCCATACGCCAAAACACGTATAATGATAAAAGAAGATAGAAAATAAACGACAATGTCAGTGGGAGATTTATTTAACAATTTGTAGGCTCAATGAATGAGCATTTGGACATGGAAGGTGGCAGGTTATGGTCAGCGGCCTTAGAGTCTTCTGGCCGTAAACCGGGAGGCATATGGCCAAAACGACCGTCTGATGCGCAATAACAATTATAAGTAACTGATTTATTATTGGAAAAAATACAGTTATGTCATAATATTGTTACCCGGCAACCCAAGCGCCAGCGTAACTTCCGTCCTTGTCTCCATAGAGACGGGCACGTTCCGGTCCGGTGAACATATCTTTAGAAGAGGAGGCGCTTAATTGCTGGTCCTTGACTATCAAGTGGTTCTCAACTCCCATTGGCAAGATACAGTCTGGAATTTAGAAATAGTAGAAATCATAATTGTTATGTGGGTAATTAGGTGCTATGTGGGTAATTATGTGTTATGTGGGTAAATGGAGATATTAACCCCTGAAGCAGATGGAAATAATATTTTCATCAGAACACTACAAAACCTGCATTTATAATTAAATGCCAAATCGGAAATCTAGCTGGAAATATTATTTTTTAAGCTCCATTAGAAGTATTAGACATGCTTTACACAGATTTTTTCAATATGCAATTTCGCATTGGCCCCCCTTGTACTTACGATAGCATGACGCTCAATCCACTGAACTCATTGTGTACATTAATGTAAAGAAAAACGAGCAATTAAACAGAAAGGATAAGAGGATTTTGCTTACAAGATGGAGGAACAAGCGGAAGTCCTGGAACTGTAACAAGATTTCCATACACGGAAGTTGTGCTTCCGGGTGTAGTCGGTGAACCGGAAGACATATTTGGAGCAATTGTTGTCACTTCCGGTGCGATAGTTGTTACAACAGGCGTCTGTGGTATATCCGGATTACATCCAAGAATGTTAAATCGGAAAGCCGGTGATGTTCCGTGCCAGGCTACCGGGTAGATTCGTACATACTGCGCGGTAATGTTACGGCTAAACAGGTGACGTGCTTCGTTATGGTTGTCACGGTTGGCATTGAACTCCCTGGGTTGGGTATCGCCTAGTTTTTCAACGTATGGTGTAAACGTCTTTCCATCTAGACTAATACTGACGGTGTATTTGGTGAGCCATCTACTTCCGCTATTTTCACCCTGGGTTCGGATACCGCTAATTAGTTTGGGGGACTTGAAGTCAACTTGAATCCATGGCTGTTTGTCATCAGGACTGTAAACAATTATATCATTTTAAATAAACCTCACCAATATTACACTTAACGGAGTTGCCAAATAGTAAGACATTGTACATTTCTAATATACAGTAAAACCCCTAATAAAAACCACTTTAAAATTAATACCACTTCGCTAATAAGACCATTATTTCAATAACCCTCTTCAATAGTTATTCAATAATTTCTACCAAACTACGTTTTCAACAACATTTTGTATCCAGTCCAGGTGTGGTCTTAAAAGAGAAGTTTCGCTGTATGTGTATTCTTTAACAAAAATATATTTCGTTTCAAATAAATGGCAACCACAACGAGTCAAGCTAAGGTACCTTTTCTGGAATAATTAAATTATGCTTAAAATACAGAATCGGCTTAAAATTAAATGTTACCTTATAAAACCGAATATAATTATATATGGTTTTTTATTCACTTCAAAGCTGGCATTATTTTCAACAAATCTATTCGTTTGCTGTCTAATACATAACAAAGAGAATCATGTTCTTGATTTGATGCCGTACTAACTCTGCCTGTTTTGTGAAATAACAACCGATTCAACCATTTGTTTAACATTAAACTGATTAGCTTTAGAAATACCTAGGAGCCCAGGCAGATCCACTGTATATTCGGCCGTTTTCAGGTGTGAAACTGGGACCCTCTGAGGAGGAGGCTGTTATCTGACTTCCGCCAACGATCAGGGCATTTTCCACACCCATTGGGGTCAAGCACACTGAAACAAAATAAGTGGTATTTAAGGGTTGTTAAGTGGCTTTTCCTAAAACTACTTTGCAGAAACAATATGTAATTGAAAATAACCAACCGTTTTCGGGTAAAATTTGATGCAGAAACTATGAACATGTAGAATTAAGTATAAAATGAAGTCTCTTTATGAAATAATTTCTTGTTTGTGTTTGGTTTTTTTGAAAATGCACGATGGACTAGCAAGAATGATATGTTTTATGAAAATGACAAAAATTTCAACTTTTAAATCTATCGAACTCGAAAAATATTCAAATATTGCAGGCTCGGTTTATTTGAACCTGTTAATGAGCAGTAATGGAAATGCATACTACTGCCCCGGGTTTGGCGCAGTTTAATTTTTACACAGATTTAAATATCGTGCTTAACAACCTTCAAAGAGCCTACATGACAGTACATGTCATTGATGATAGCACTAATGGAATGTACGGGGAGACGTTTTACTGCCTCGACGCGGAATAAACAAAGATAATGATTAGCTCCTTACCTCTAGGAGGAGCTTCGAAGTTCGGCATAGGTGGGAAGATCATTTGACCAAATCTTGCCGTGGTCTTGGCTTGGGATGGTTCGCCGGTCTGCAAACCCGGTACCGCAGTTGGAGTCATACCGGGAGGGATACTTGGCTGTGCGGTAGGTGTCTGGCCAGAAACCAAGCCAGGAGCCGCTGTTGTGGTTTCCATCGGTTCTGTTGGATTACAACCGAGGATTTCGAATATCAGTGACGCTGCTTCGTGCCATGTTTTCGGATATATACGGATATATCTGGCGACGATGTTTCGGTTAAACAATTGTTCTACTTCCGTCGTGTTGTCGGTGTTTCCGGTGAATGTCTTTGGCGTGGTGCCATCGATAACATCTGAATATCCGGTGAAGTTCTGTCCATCCAGACTGGTAAATACCTGATAGGAAGTGACCCATTCTGCCTTGTATGAACTACCTTTAGTGATAACACCGGAAATAGTCTTTGCTTCGAGGAAGTCAACCTGTATCCATGGTGTCGAGTCTGTTGGCCTTAAAACGTGAAGTATACCATCTAAATACTCCGAACAAACCAATATTTTTAATTGCAACTATTTAATCTACATATGGAAAAGTCTCTGGTCGTTTAAGGATTTTTTTAATCTACATACATGTATTGGCAATATGTCTCTTGGATTGTTCTTATTAATAAAAAATCGCTTAACCTAAAAGACCAGCAAAGATGCTTCTGTGATTCAAATGGACCACAAGTAACACTTAAACCGAACCCAGGTATGGGGAGGCTTCTTATCACAAACCCCTTTAAGACTTGGTGTGGTTATTACGAGATTACCAACACTGTTAAATACGTACTCAGGTGTCCATGGGAGCTTCACGCCGGTAGCTTCTCTCTTGCTCAGCAGATGGTCCTCTCCAAGGGCGGAGGAAGCTTTAATCTGGGAGGCCGCGATGACCAGTCTGTTACCGATGCCCATAAGAATCTTGCATACTGTAAAACAACGTTTATGTGGGTGTTACTTATTAAGTTGTTGAGCATCAACAGTAAATACTTGTTACAGGATACTTAAAAATAATGACCAAACCTTGCCGTGGTCATAGATTGGAATGGTTCGCCGGTCTGATTACCTGATACCGCAATAATGCAGGCTCCAATACTAGGCTGTGCGGGAAGTGTATGCCCAGAAACTAAGCCGGGGGCCACTAAAGTGGTTTCAATTGGCTAACCATAAATAAAGTAGCATGATTTAGCATCAGATCGACATGCTGATGATATATTTTGAATTTCGGCATGAGTAAGTATCCTTGCAAAATTCTTTTTATTTATTTCAATCAAATTTTGAAATTATGACACAGTAATTGCTCGTGGAAAAGATAACACGATAATTTTAATGATTAAGTCAGATATTATCAGAGCTCTCTCTATCTGATACAACTTTCTCACCTGGCAGGATCTGAGTGACGACCTGGGTTGTGGTCTCGTACGGTGGCACAGCAGTCGGGGTCTGGCTTGGCTGAACACCTGGGGCGGCAGTAGGGACGCCACTAAATAGCGAGAAATAACAAAACTTTCATGAAAGCTTCTTTATGTCGTAAACAGTTAAATCAAGGATTATACATGATAAACATTGTAACTAATTATTTTAAATTGTTATGAAAAGAAACGGTTATATTGGGTTTATGTGTTGAAGAAAATTTACATTTGACATATTTCCTTATAGATATGTCCGCAGTTGTTATATTTAAATCAAATTAGTTTTCTCACCATGTTGTTTTGACAGTCATCACTTATTTTCCAAATTTAGTTATCACTTTTAAAGACGTCACTCGAAACAGAACTTTCCACCTACCTATAGCAGCCAATCACGTTAAATCTTAGACCGATTCCAGCCGGTCCTCCACCAATCACCGTCAGTCTTACATATTGGGCTTGGATATTCCTGTTGAACATTGTCTTGACAATAGAATCCTTGTCGGTGTTACCGTTAAAGATTTTCGGATTTCCTCCGGCCACTTCGGAATACGGTGTGAAGGTAAACCCGTCTAATGACGTCGACAAGTAAAACTGTGACACCCATTTCTCTGCGTTAGGAAGACCTTGGGTGAGGATGCCGGACACAAGCTTTGGTGACAGGAAGTCAACTTGGATCCACTGCTTTCCGGATGTGGAACTTCAAAGTGTAAATTAATGATTAATTTAAAAACTTAAGTTACATGTAAATAGTTCACTCATGCTCTCACGTGAATGAGTCCGGGGCCCAAGATCATAAAACTAAGTTTTGAGATCAGTCTCAAATCTCAAGGATCTGATTGGCTGAAATGGCGACTTGTCGCCATTTCAGCCAATCAGATGCTTGAGATTTTGAGACTGATCTCCAGATTTAGTTTTAAGATCTTGGGCACTGGTTGTCATAAGTTCCATTAGGATAAACACAACGGAGCAGATGCAAATAAAAGTACACTAAAAATAGTTTGTTTTACGTGCTTTTCATTCATTTGTTGCATTTTAATAATATGGAATTATATGTGAAAAATCTGTTAAAAATATCATCAAACAAATCTTAAATATTATTTCAGTGGAAACTTAACGGCTAGTTTAATACAATTACATGTACAGAAGTTTATGTATTCTTATTTAACCGCGCTAATTTTAACAAAGAATCAAACGAACTTGTACTGTCACCAACTCCAGTTAACGTTTTTGCCATTGATATTGTACTTTGATGGGATATTCATATTAGAAAGATTTGATCCATCGAAAAAAAACACAACAAAAAGGTAACTTGCATCTCGTTAAAAATTTAAAACTAAACATTTAAGTTCATAAAGTGTCGCTTTTCACCCTAAAACGAAAGAGAACATACAAACCTTGGAGACCATCCGCCATATTCATTGTAGAGTCGAGCAGCGGCTGCTCCGGAGAAGCGGTCCAGTTCAGTGCTGGCCTTCAACTGGTTGTCCCGGACCATCAGGGAATTATCAATACCCATTGGCTCCAGACACACTGAAAACGATATTTGGTTTTTATACACTTTTTTGTAACACGGCCATAATATATTATGTCCAAAAATGTGCAATACCGATTTTTTGTTTTTTTTAATAATACTGTGGTATTTTTTATCTAGGAAGCGGATTAATTTGCGAGTATTTTGCGTAAGTGCGCAAAATCAAATTCATTTGTACCAGCTAAATCAAATGATTGAATTTCAAATCGTAATAGAATAATACATACAAGTGCGAAAATGTCTTTTGTGCCTTTTGCGCTTAAATTAATACGCGCGAAATAAAATTTTGCCACCGTTATACATACGTTTAATATCTATAGGAAATATGAATATACCTGGTGCAGCTGTCGGTTCTCCGGTTCCGGTCTTGGAAGGTTCGGCTGTAGGTGTCTGCTGGGAGCCTAGCGGGGGTTGAGCGGTTGGTGAACCGCCGCCGATGTATGGAGGAACAAGTGTCGTCTGCTGCAGAACTGGTCCGTAGCAAGAGAGTACCTCAAACCGCATTGCAATAGCACTGTGCCATGAAGTCGGGTTAATTCTTACAAATCTGGCATCAATTTCTCTGTCTAGCATGGATCGGACCGGTGTGTTGCGGTCAAAGTTAGCAGCAAACGTCGTAGGTGATTTGGTGGCCTTTAGGTCGGTGTATTTGTACCAGTGAACACCGTCTAGACTGGTTTCGAGAATAAACGACTCCACCCATTGGTCGGCATCTTGTTGACCTTGAGTGACCACTCCGGCAATGTGCTCAGGATGTCCGAAATCGATTTGAATATATTGCTGGTTATCAAAGTATCTGCAAAATGATTTCAAATGTAGTAAAACGGTTAATTGACTATCATATTTTACTTTTTTGAGGCCAATTGACCTGGTTCTTAAACTGAACGAAAGGAAACAGATATAACCTTGGTATCCAAGCAGTTTTTACCTTTTACTTTTAATGTAATGTTTTTTGCTCTTACTTTATGTCGGTTTATGACAATTTATATTATAAACTTTAGAGGAAAAGCACTTCACACGGTTCGTACAATGGAAGACCTAAAGCCAGATTTTACCTTGGTATCCAAGCGCCTGCGCCATTTGCATCTGCTTGTTTCATCAGACGACCATTGTATGCTTCAAAGCTGAAGTTGTAGGCGGTAGAAGCCGAAAACTGGCTATCTGACACAACAAGCGGGTTGGCCACGCCCATCGGGATGTCACAATACGGTCTGGGAGTAGGCGTCTCTCCTGGGAAGAGAGGTGGGCGGGCTGTGGGCGTGACCTGGGAGAAATCTGGTGGGCGGAGTGTAGGCGAGCCTCCTGGTACGAAGGGTGGAGCTATGGTTGATGTTCCTTCTGGGTTTGGCGTTGCTAAAATAAATAAAATGTTTAATTTCTGATTGTGGTTTTAGTTTTTTTTTGTATTTCGATTGGTAAGTGTACCGTATCAACTTTTTTGAATATTAACATAATTATCAGCGAAACATGTACTTGTTTGGGAAGCATCTGCGACTGAACTGACTTTTGCAATAGTTTCCGATTTCACCAGGTTATGAATTTAACGAGCGCAATCTTTGAGTATAGCATTGTCGCATTTTGCAAAACAACCGCAGTTGTCTTTAATATAATTATAAGGTTCCGTATCTGTTACAAGCGCAAACAAAAGCCTTGATGGTACAAATAATCTTAAAATTTACCTTTCCTCCATATATACGCATTTTACACATATGCGAACAGTGTAGATCCAGATCATCCGGCACATTTGTGCCAGCTGATCAGGATCTGCACTGGTTGCATTTTGGTCAGAAATAACCTAACACGGATGTGCCGGCTGATCTGAATCTACACTGTTCGCCCAGGTAATAATGGTGTGTCTATGGAAGAAAGGGTTAAATTGGACCAACACTTACTGATTCTACAATCGCAGTAGAGCTGCACAGCATAGTCCTCACATTTACCATCGACCTGGTCAGATCCATAGCAAACAAAACCTGACGTCTTGTCGCACCTAGCCTTCTCGCCCATTTCTTCAGCCGTCTTTTCGCTTATTAGTCCAGTACACCGGATAGCTACAATATGACTGTCTGTACAGAATTCGTATTTGTTTCTAAGCTGGGGCAAGAGTTCCATGTCGTCTCCAGTTAAGGAAGGTGAGTTAATGCTCATTGGTTTGGTCCAGCCGTGAGCGCATTCGTACATCGTTGTTTGTGGCGTAACCTTGATGCTTGGGGTTTGGCCGCTTACATACGGTGGCTGAGCTGTGGGTGTTTCACCGTTGAAGCCTGGTGGTCCAGCTGTCGGTGTTTGTCCGCTTATTAGAGAAGGTTCAGCCGTTGGGTGCTGACCGCTAACTAATGGTGGTTGTGCAGTTGGAGTTTGACCGTTTACGCCAGGTGGGGCAGCAGTTGGTGATTGACCGCTAACTAGGGATGGTTCCGCAGTTGGATGCTGACCGCTAACTAATGGTGGTTGAGCTGTAGGGGTTTGACCGTTTACGCCAGTTGGGGCAGCAGTTGGTGATTGGCCGCTAATCAGGGATGGTTCCGCAGTTGGATGCTGACCGCTAACTAATGGTGGTTGAGCGGTAGGAGTCTGGCCTCCGAACGGCGGTACGGCAGTGGTTGATCCGCCGAAAAGCTGTTCAACTGGAGTCTGTCCAGTCGGAACACCTGGCTGAGATGTTGTGTATCTCGGGTGACCTAGAGGGAATTGTAACAATATATTTAACACGTTGTAACCTTACTTATCCGAAATAGTATACACTTTTAGCTGTGACTTATAAATTTCAAATTAAATTTTGAACATTAACTCCGTGGAACAACAACAACAAGCCACTACACTGATTAAATCGTCTTGGAGAGTGGTGTTGCTCGTTTTAACAACCGGGTAATTATGCAATCAGCTGTTAAATAGTAGTTTTTTTTTCTGCAAGTCTTAAAATGTTGTTTAATCCTATTAAATGCTATCTGAAATAAAAGTTTTATGGTTTAGTTAAGTTTCTTACCACAATTTTTTTAAAGAATTTAGACTTATTTAGACTGAGGCTTTGCTGCAGGTGTTGCTTCGTTTTTGTGATAAATTGCAAATAGAATTTTAGGGATTTTTGAGGCCTAACTAATTTCCTTTACTGTTCTTACTCTTTTTAGCGTACGTAACTCAAACATTTAATAATAACATTGGTTTGTGCATAGTTTAATTTAGCTGTAGTTTGTTGTTTGAGAGATTTTGATATGTTTTCTTTTTATGTTTATGACAAAGCAATGACGAACGGAGCAATGCTTTAAAAAAACTCAAATATATAAGTATCAAAATCGTATTCGAATAGTCTTCGTCTAACTAAATATTCGAATATTCGGTCTCTTTCCAAGTTCACTCACATGAGCAGTAGAAGCGTATCTTGTAGTCAAGGCACTTCTGCATTGCACTATCCCGACATTCCAGACCAGTGCGGTCGCACTTGACGTCTTGTCCGGAGAAGGTGTAAGCCTGACCAGTGGAGGCAATAGAGCACTCTGCGGTGACCACTTCATCGCACGTGCCTGGGAAACCTTTATATATATCAAAAATGTTAGTAAGCATTTAAAACTATTTTTTGGTAAAAAAAATTGTGTTGCCGAAAAATGCGTTTTTATTTGAATAGAAATTTTAATATTCTTGCGGTACTTGAGTTCGTACATTTTGTGGGTAGATAACGACTTTGAAACCAATAAGGAATTGAAATTAAACTTTGTTTAAAAAAGATTTACAAAGTTGTGTAATAAATTACTAATCATGAAAATTATTAATAGCGGAAGACGAAGTTGTATGCTAACGAACGTAAGTGCGTCCACAATATGCGTGTAATCATGTTCCAAGTTTATGAAACTGAGATTGGAAACCAGTCTCAAATCTCAAGGACCTGATTGGCAGAAATGGCGACTGAGCTTCATTTCAGCCAATCAGATGCTTTAAATTTGAAACTGGTTTCCGTGCACAGTTTTATCACATTGGCCACAGATAAAGGCATAACATGAAAAATATAATTTGCTTTAAATTTATCGTTCATAGGAAAGTTAAAATCATTACACTATAAAATGGTTTGAAATGGAATGAAATGGTTTGAAATGATATGAAATGATATGAAATGTAAAATGGTATGGAAATTAGACATTTAAAAAGGACATACCAGGAATACTCTTGTAAGATTCGAAGTCTCCCTCCAGCTTGGATGGGCTTCCTTCGTTAATCCAGTCAGTCCATCCTTCACGGCAGATCATGAACCACGGCACAAGCATTTCAGTAGTGGTAAGAGTGCCTGGCTGAGCCGTCGGGGACTGTCCTGAAACATGTCCTGGCTGAGCGGTTGGTGTTTCACCAGAAAGAAGTCCTGGTTGGGCTGTTGGTGACTGGCCTGGTAGAAGTCCGGGTTGAGCTGTAGGAGTTTCACCTGGCTGTAGGCTGGGTTGAGCTGTTGGCGACTGGCCTGGTAGGAGACCTGGTTGTGCGGTTGGGGTTTCACCTGGCTGTAGGCCTGGCTGAGCAGTTGGCGACTGACCTGGTAGGAGTCCTGGCTGAGCTGTTGGTGACTGGCCTGGCAGGAGTCCTGGTTGAGCAGTTGGCGACTGACCTGGTAGAAGTCCTGGTTGTGCTGTTGGTGTTTCACCTGGCTGAAAACCTGGTTGAGCAGTTGGTGACTGACCTGGTAAAAGCCCTGGTTGTGCTGTTGGTGACTGGCCTGGTAGGAGTCCTGGTTGTGCAGTTGGTGTTTCACCTGGCTGTAGGCCTGGTTGGGCAGTTGGAGACTGTCCTGGTAGAAGTCCTGGTTGAGCAGTTGGTGACTGGCCTGGTAAGAGTCCTGGTTGAGCTGTTGGTGACTGACCTGGTAGGAGTCCTGGTTGAGCTGTTGGTGACTGGCCTGGTAGGAGACCTGGTTGAGCTGTTGGTGACTGACCTGGTAGGAGTCCTGGTTGAGCTGTTGGTGACTGAACTGGTAGGAGTCCTGGTTGAGCTGTTGGTGACTGACCTGGAAGGAGTCCTGGTTGAGCAGTTGGTGACTGACCTGGAAGAAGTCCTGGTTGGGCAGTTGGTGATTGGCCTGGTAGAAGTCCTGGTTGGGCCGTTGGTGTTTCACCTGGCTGTAGGCCTGGTTGAGCAGTTGGTGACTGACCCGGTAGGAGTCCTGGTTGAGCTGTTGGTGATTGGCCTGGCAGAAGTCCTGGTTGGGCTGTTGGTGTTTCACCTGGCAATAGGCCTGGTTGAGCAGTTGGTGACTGACCTGGTAGAAGTCCAGGTTGAGCAGTCGGTGACTGGCCTGGTAGAAGTCCTGGTTGGGCTGTTGGTGATTGGCCTGGTAGAAGTCCTGGTTGAGCTGTTGGTGTTTCACCTGACTGTAGGCCTGGTTGAGCAGTTGGTGATTGGCCAGGTAGAAGTCCTGGTTGCGCTGTTGGTGTTTCACCTGGCTGTTGGCCTGGTTGAGCAGTAGGCGACTGACCTGGTAGGAGTCCTGGTTGAGCAGTTGGTGACTGGCCTGGTAGAAGTCCTGGTTGAGCTGTTGGTGACTGACCTGGTAGGAGTCCTGGTTGCGCTGTTGGTGATTGGCCAGGTAGAAGTCCTGGTTGGGCTGTTGGCGTTTCACCTGGCTGTAGGCCTGGTTGAGCAGTTGGTGACTGACCTGGTAGGAGTTCTGGTTGAGCAGTTGGTGACTGGCCTGGTAGAAGTCCTGGTTGGGCTGTTGGTGATTGGCCAGGTAGAAGTCCTGGTTGGGCTGTTGGTGACTGACCTGGTAGGAGTCCTGGTTGGGCTGTTGGCGTTTCACCTGGCTGTAGGCCTGGTTGAGCAGTTGGTGACTGACCTGGTAGGAGTCCTGGTTGAGCAGTTGGTGACTGGCCTGGTAGAAGGCCTGGTTGGGCTGTTGGTGATTGGCCTGGTAGAAGTCCTGGTTGGGCTGTTGGCGTTTCACCTGGCTGTAGGCCTGGTTGAGCAGTTGGTGACTGACCTGGTAGGAGTCCTGGTTGAGCAGTTGGTGTCTGGCCTGGTAGAAGTCCTGGTTGGGCTGTTGGTGATTGGCCTGGCTGAAGACCTGGTTGAGCAGTTGGTGACTGACCTGGTAGGAGTCCTGGTCCTGCTGTTGGGGTTTGTCCAGACAAAATGTTTGGACTTAGTGTCGAGGCACATGCATCTGTACAATAAACGCGTACTTCATAATCAACACACACTCCTCCATTCTGACCTTTATCCTCACAAACTAGACCGTGATTGACGTCACACGTGACTCCAGTCTGACCAATCAACATAAAGTCTCTCTGTGACGCAACATCTCTGCACTGAATCTGCGCAGGAAATTCACAGAAATCGTATATCATGCGCAGGTTATGAATCGTTTCATAATCCCCGGTGCTTGTTGGTTTTCGGGTGTAGCTATTCATGTACTGAGTCCATCCACAGCCTGGTTTGGGAGCTCTAGGGGTTCCGGTGACACCAGGGATACTTGTAGGTGCAGGGGTTGCTGAAATCACGTGTAAGTTTTATGATAATTAATTGATTTACCTTGAGAAAACAGGTTATTTTCTTTGCGAAATAATGCTTATCTAAAATTGGACTGGTGGCATTTCTTGGTCCTAAAGGATTTTAGCTTTACTTCTTTGTGTATTAATAAAATTTCTCTGTCTGAAAGGCGAATAGAAGCTAATCAGTGCGCGAAGTAAGAAGGAGTTTGTAACATGCGACAGTGTTTGTTTCATTTCAAAACATTCTTCCCCCTAATTAAAAAAATTACAACAAACTAAAATTGCTGTTGAACAGCATAATATTGAAAATGTAAAATAATTGCAAAGGGCAGTATCTGTTGTTGACTTATTAAGAGAGAAATTAAACAACAGAAGTAAGAGTGACAAAATCTAGTCAATTTGCAATATAACAACACAAAAGAACTCACGAGCACACTCGCAGAATACACTGACTTCATAATCTTCGCAGTCAAATCCACCTTGTTTAGAATTCAAGCATTCAAAACCCTTTGCCAGGTCGCACGTGGCCTCCTGGTCCATGGTCATAGTATAGGGAGTTTTGCTGGCGACCGACTGGCACTTGATGCCAGTTGGTTTGGCACAGAAACTGTAGAATGTTCTTAGTTCTGCCATCGCTTCAACGTCACCTGGTCCGTTGGACTCCCACGGGTTTGCTTTCGTAGGGGTATCAATGTTCATGAAATCCGACCAGCCCTCTTTGCAAGTGTATGGCATGGCGGTGGTTTGTCCGCTGGGAACAATGGTTGTGCTGGATTTATAGTATCCGTCCTGTTTCGGCTTTGTAGGAGTTTCTCCGCCTGGGAGGCCGGGTTGCGCTGTAGGTGTTTCACCTGACACAAGTCCTGGCTCTGCTGTTGGAGACTGGCCGGGCTGAAGTCCGGGTTGAGCTGTAGGCGTTTCTCCAGGCTGAAGACCTGGTTGAGCCGTTGGGGAATGTCCTGGAAGGAGTCCTGGTTGTGCAGTCGGTGTCTCTCCAGAATGAAGTCCTGGTTGCGCTGTTGGTGTTTCACCGGGCTGTAGACCTGGTTGAGCTGTTGGTGACTGGCCTGGTAGAAGTCCTGGTTGCGCTGTAGGTGACTGACCTGGTAGCAGTCCTGGCTGGGCTGTTGGTGACTGACCTGGTAGAAGACCTGGTTGAGCCGTTGGTGTTTCACCTGACTGAAGGCCTGGTTGGGCAGTCGGTGACTGACCTGGTAGGAGTCCTGGTTGGGCTGTTGGTGATTGACCTGGTAGAAGTCCTGGTTGGGCTGTTGGTGACTGACCTGGTAGAAGTCCTGGCTGGGCCGTTGGTGTTTCACCTCCATGTAGACCTGGTTGGGCTGTTGGTGACTGACCTGGTTGAAGTCCTGGTTGAGCTGTTGGTGTTTCACCTCCATGTAGACCTGGTTGAGCTGTTGGTGTCTGGTTTGAACCTAAGCCTGGTACGGCTGTCCCTGTACCAGGTAGTGGCATAGGGGTGGTTGTTCTTATCCAAGAAGGGACTGAAAACAACATGGTGTGGTGTTATGTTTTTAAATTTATAAGCGGCCATTTTATGTGTATATAAAGTCATCTGAATTTGCGAATTTGTATATTTTCCGATTTCTCGATTTTTTGTCGGTAATTTGAAAATACCTTCCATGTTTCGCCATTGTTCACTATATATTCTTAATACTGCCCATGTTTAATACTTCGAAATATGTAAGTAATTTATTCTAGCTGTAGCCATTTTTTATTATTGTGGTATCATATCATTTTCGCGACGATGAAATTTCGGCAGTTTCCGTGAATTTTATTTTCGGGCATACATAAACTCGCGTTAAAGTTAATTTATTCTTATGAGTCATATGGTTGAATGGTAAACATTCGCTTGGATTTGAAAAAAAGGCATTTGTCCACGCGCGAAAAACGCAAAAATTAAACCCGCGAAAAACTATTACCTCATTTACGTTTGTTAATTCTGTGCCTGTTAGAAACTTACGGAAATCTCTACAGCCGAGAAGTTCAAGTCGCATGCCGGGTGCGACGCTATAGTCAGTCGGGTGAACACGTACACAACGTGCCGTGAATTCATGGATAAACATGTGCTTGACTGCCGTATCCGAGTCCCTGTTTCCTTCGAATACCTGAAACGAAATGTACTCATTTTAATGCTTCGAAGAAAATAATATAGATCAAAAGCAACCGAACACGACAAGTATCAAATATTGCAGAGTTATATTTAAAATTGTTGTTGTAGCGTCGCATATCTGTTTTCTCTCCAAATATTGAATTACCTGTCCGTTTTCATCAGTGAGGTTCTGGAATGTCATGCAGTCGTCGCTGAACGAGATGGTGTAGTGCTTGGTGAAGACAGGCGCGCCCTGAAAAAGTACGTCATTAATAAAGACATTCTTACGTCAAAAAACCGGTTAAGTCACTATAATAATCTTAACGCCCCAGCCCTAAACTTAAGTAAGAATATACTATTGAAAAATCGTATTTGTCCATATAGACTCCAATATATAAACTCTCTAACAGAACACAAAAGGTCCTATCGAATTCTTTCTTATAAACGGGATTTTCAATGATATTGTTGAATTATCGTTAACGAACTTTTAAGAAGCTAAATATAATGGAGCTATGTTCGCACCGACGAAGAGACCACTTCATGCGCGATCTCGATTTCTGTAACGTTTCGGAAACCCTACTTTCGCTTTTAGTCGCGCGGACCAAATTTATTTTAGTAAATTAAAATTATATTAGCCCGAACAAATGCTGCAAATTTGTGCCTATAGTTCCAAATACATGTAATATTTAATCGAGAGCGGGTTAAATTGAAGTAATGCCGCATTAAACGCGGCATTAAACATCGGCCTCTTTCAGTTAAACAAGTACATGTAGCTTGTGTTGATAGAACCCCGGGTTCATGATTTTGACAACGTTGGCTAAGCGTCATCAGTATCTCGTGCTCATGACCTCATACAGCCTTGATCCATAACGTCTGCACAAGACCATTAAAAGAAGTTTTTACTTCATTTTTACATGGTAGTTAAACAAATACACGGGATATGTCAATGTAGGACTTAGAAATACATTTAACATTAGTTGCATTTGCTGATTACTTAATGTTTTAACATAGGCTATATGTACTTCCATTTTTACCTGGAGTCCTTGTGTTATAATTCCAGCAATTGTTGCGGGTTCACCAAGGTCAATCTGTATCCATGGTGACCTATCACCCTCACGTGCCTTCCAACCACCGGAAGTGTAAATTCTAGCATCGGCGGGTGACACTCCGTCGGCAGAGGAAGAAGCAGTGATCTGACCGTCGGGAACGGATCTAATGTCGCTGATCATTGGTTTCTCACAGACTAGCGAAAAAGAATTATTTATAATTATGATGTTATGCGTATAATTTCAAATTGATTATGTCTATAATGGTTGATTCTCATTTTACTGCATAGGTCGACATGCGTTATTTCAAACTGATTATATTATTGTTAAATCTCCTTCTATTGCAAATGACGATATGTGTGTTATTATTAAATCTCACTCCACTGCCTAAGATGCGATTTGTGTTATTTGAAATCGATTATGTGTGTAATTATTAAATCTCCCTCTACTTCATAGGACAGCATATGGGTTATTTGAAATCGATTATGTGTGTAATTGTTAAATCTCCCTCTACTTCATAGGACAGCATATGGGTTATTTCAAATCGATTATGTGTGTAATTGTTAAATCTCCCTCTACTTCATAGGACAGCATATGGGTTATTTCAAATCGATTATGTGTGTAATTGTTAAATCCCACTAAACAGCATAGGATGGCATGTGTTTTCTAAATTTGATCATTTGTCACTACCAATCTCACTCCACTGCATATGATGGTATAATTATAACTTCAAATCGATTGCATGTATATTTGTTAGATCTCACTCCACTGCATGGGATGATATATTCGTTATTTCAAATCAATCAATGTGTATATTCGTTCAATCTTGGTTTATTCGTTATTTCAAATCGGATTTGTGTATTATTGTTAAATCTCCCTCTATTTCGAGGGTTGTTATGAAACTACACGCTGGCTAACTCAAGCGAAACTAATTGTTAGTCTTTAACTCGATTATATTTCGATGACCAAGTAAACAGCAGCGGGAAAACGCAGTGATATATTGTTGTGTTTTTCTGTGAAAGATTGCTCAGTTTTGTTACGAGAAGGCCAAGATAATTTAGTTAATTTATAAGTTGCTGAAAATGAATAGAAATGAAGCGGATAGTAAGGTTGCAATATTCATCGTCAGTTGACGATTGACGTTGATGTCAGATGGTTTTGGTTTTTAAGTAAAGAGTCATATATAGATTGAAGTGGAAGAGTTAAAATAGACGAAAAGGGGACTTTGAAAGCCACCGAAGACGACAGATATGAAAATATTGTAAGGTCGGTTTAGTTGAGCCATGGGCAGTAATGGATATGCATATTACTGCCCTCGCAGCCTAACCCCGGGTTGAGCGCAACCCAATATTTACACCAATAAACAGTACAATTTCGATCCATCAGCGGCGTATGGTCTCATGATAAAAGAATGCGTTTGCCCTTAACGAGAAAACACTGGATGGAACTAAACAAAATAGAATTTTAAGGGATTGCCACACTCCTCCCAACTTTGTTCATCGATAAAAAGAAAATGATCAAAATCTCAATAATGGCAAAATGCCGTTCAATAAAACTTTGCACAATTGAATGTTACTAATGAATCTTTATTTTGCATACAATAGGACTCGTTAGAAAAGTAAAGAAAAAAAGCTTGACCTAAAAATTCCTTAAAATTCTATTTACATAAATTCACAATAACTAAACGATACAAAACATAATTTTAAATTCCCACGTGAGCGCAGTGATACTGACAAGAAAATGTTGTGTACTTTGTAAAAAAATTTCAACTACTAAAAGAGAAATCTGTGATTGTCATCGGTTTACGCGACCAGGAAGCGAACAGAAAATTGAAGGTCAAACACACTTTTACTAATATCTCCTAAAGTTTACATATGTAAGTCACGAGGACACAATAAATTGTTGTCAGTATCATATTACTCATGTGGGCATTTAAAATGATGTTTTGTGTTGTTTAGTTTTTCTGAATTTATGTAAATAGAAATTTAGGGAATTTTTAGATCTCGCTATTTTCCTTGACTTTTCTAACGTGTCTTACCATCTGCAAAATAAAGATACATTAATAACATACATTTGTGCAAAGTTTTGTTTAACGGCATTTTGCCGTTATTGAGATTTTGATAATTTTCTTTTTATTGATCAACAAAGTTGGGAGGAGTGTGGCAATCCCTTAACAGGGGATCAGAGAAAATAAATCATGCATATCACGGACAACGCCAAAGCAATTAAAAAGCAGGCAGTATATCCTTGGGGTGATTGAACATTATCCAAATCTATATTTGCTGGATACTGAAATCATCCATCTATAAACTGGCCGAAATATAAAAACAAAAGTAAATTTAGAAGTACTTTAAACATAGTACCTAAGTGTCGTGCTCAACGACCTTCAAAGGGCGTAACAGATAACAGCACTGATTAACCGTACGGGGATTAAGGTTGTTCAGACGTACATCCTTAATACACACACTTACCAGGAACCGCACAGTCGCAGTAAACGCTGATTTCGTAGTCTTCACACTTTCCATCGGGCTGTAGGGAACCATAGCACGAGAAGCCGGCCTTTGTGTTGCAAATTGTCATGACGTCACTAGTTAGCTCATAGCTTACGCTGTTGGAAACCTGACGGCATTTGATGTAAGCTACTTGGTCGTCTCGACAGAATGCGAAGGATTTCATGAGATTTGGAAGGTATTCTATATCGTCTCCGTTGGTTGGTTTATTGTAGTTCATCCAGTTTGACCAGCCTGGTTCCTTGCACTGGTGTTGTGCCAGACTGGGCTCAGTGGAGGAACCAAAAGGAGGTGTGTTGAAGTTGGCAGTGGGCGGCCTGATGGTTGGAGATCCCCCTGGTATTAAGTTTGGAGCAATTGTGGTTGTAATTGGGAGGCCTGAAACACACAAAAAACTTTTTTGTCACTTTTTTCTTAATCCTTTACTCCATGGGATAAAGCTGTTCTCCCATGGAAAATTGTGTAGATCCAGATCAGCAGGCACATCAATGCCATATGCTCTGGATCTACATTGGTCGTTTATTGGTCAGAAACGTCTTATGAATATATTTAGCGAACAGATAAGATATAGATCATACGGTACGGATGTGCCGGTTGAACTGGATCTACACAGTTCAACAATGGGACAACAGTCTAATCCCATGGAATAAGGGGTTTAAACATTTTGATATAAATTCTATTATCGCAAAAGCAATAGTTGAATATTATTCATATAATAATTCATTGAATTTAGATGACGTCACTTCCTACCAGGGGGAACCTCCACAAACATAATGCCAATTTTATAAAAATAATCTATCTAGACAAATCAAGGTCGCTTACCATCATGATTGAAGTTCCCTTAATTTGAGTGGTCATGGTTCATTCTGATTTGAATAATAGTTAAATAAAGAACACTCTTTAGAAGGTTAACCCTGTTAGGAAATGACAAGAAAGTCAAGTAGTACATATTTTTTATTTAACTCAATAAGATATGTGTGTATAATATCACAAAACACTGTTTATAGCATCAAACATAATTAATACTAATATCAAAATTAAAGATATATTTAAAGAAACCCGTATAGGCTACATATTTTAAATTCATTAGAATAATACAAAATTAATTATAAAAAAAATATCTAAAACACCCGCATAAAGTGAAAACGCAATAAGGTAAAATAAGGTAAAAGCTAAGCATAACATGTACAATTCGTACAGAGGTAGTTTCCTGCAAAATTCTTCATGGTATAAGATACTCTGAATTTTTGCATTTCGTTTTAGCATGTCTATTTCACTAAATCGGTTATTAATAGCCAACTACATATAAAATATATTCAAACTATTTTTTATTTGCTTTAAAATATTTTATTAATATTTGCGGTAACTGTGCGGTATAAGACTACAATACACACGTAGTACTTGTTTGAAATTTTGATTTTTTTAATGTTTGATTTCGAATTTATAAAATGAGAGGTAGTTACTGACAAAAGTCAAAAACAATTGTTTTTTTTTTCGAATAAAAATATTTGAAATAAAATTATAAATTAAAATATGAGGTATAGTTTGTGTTTTAAACTGCGAGTAATTAAACACATTTTGAATTGTTATCATAAAAAACACTAAGAAATAAGCCAAACATTGCAAATCCAAAACAGATAACATAATTATAGTAACTAGATGTAAATAAGAATAGTTGCAGTTGTGATGCATGTAAGCAATAAAAAGATATGTAGACTATAAACAATAATTTAAACAAATTATTGAGGTTTCAAGGGAACAATGTTTGTTATTTTCCTCAAGAGTTGTCTGGGATTATGTATAACATATTTAACCATTTGAACATTGATAAATGAATTACATGTACATGAACATTGAAATTTTGCTCAGAAAACGACCTCAGCAAATGTCAATATTTTAAAGCTTTCCATATGGAAAACCCATAAAGCAGACGTAAATAGAAGTCAATGTCATACCCAAGAAAGATATACTAAGAACTAAAAACAAGTACTTATGATTTGTTAAGTCCAACATTCAAAAGTATGGCATATTAAGCAAAAGCTGTATTTTTATAGAAGTAATTCAAGAAAGCTTTACAGAACTTCGTCAAATGTTTTTGGTCGGCTAAGCGGAATTGTGAAAATAACTTGTGTTCATTTAAACTTCATGTATAGATAAATACAAATAAATAATTATCTTCACTTAAGTAGCTGCAAACATCCTTAACAAAAACAAGTTTTGTAAAATCAATCAACAAGAAATTAAACTGAAAACGTTGTAGTATATTCTTAAAAACAAAATCTGTAATAAAACGAGCGAATTTCTATAGCCAAATATGATTGTTTGAAAACAGTTTTAGCTAAGTCATGTCACAAAGTTCTTTAATTAAACAATTTTAGCAAAGTCCTATAAAACACACTGTTTGGCGAAGTTGTAAAACGATTTCTTTTAGTAGAACCCGATTTAGCTTAGTCCTATAACCAAGTTTTTAAGTTAAACAAGAATTAGCAAAGTCATGTATCCAAGTCCTTAAGTTTAACAAGTATTAGCAAAGTGCGATAACCAAGTCCAATAGTTTAACATGTATTAGCAAAGTCCTATAACCAAGCACACACGTCCTCAACCTGGTCACTTACCACAATCACAGGTCAGTCTGACTTCATAGTTGAGACACTGCTGTCCATTCTTCTGGTCACTGTGGTAACACTTCAGTCCATTTCTAAGATCACAGAATACTCGCTGGCCGGAAGCTGCAGATGATGTCTGTGTACCCACGACACGGCACTCAATGGCGGTCATTTGACTGTTGTCACAGAACGTGTACTGGGTTCTGAGGGTGGCGAAGGATTCGATATCTCCTTGGTTGTATGGTGTAGGCGTGGCCACACTCATCCAGCTTGTGGGACCGGTCTGCACGCACTGAGGCGGCACAGTGCTCGGTGTCTGGATTGTTGGGGTGGCAGTGACAAGCTTGGGGCTCACGGTGGATGCCACTGTGTAAGCCGGTGTTGTACCAGTGCAAACACCAGTCCTCTTGATTTCGTTGTTGTCGCAGTAGCTGCAATAAAGAACGCCGATGAAATAGATAAAAAGGAAACTTTGAAAGATATCGATAACGGGAATTATGAAATTACTGCAGGTTCTGTTTTACTGAACTTGTTCATGGACAAAATGGAAATACATATTACTTCCCATGCCGCCTAGCCTTTAGCCCCGGAATGAGCGCAACTCGATATATATAACAAAAGTAAAATGGTAACCCATTACAAACAATCGTATACAAATACTTCATATATCTTTACAAGAAATAATTTATATATCTGTAACAATGTTAAATATGTACTGACATTGTGTGCAAAAGAATACAAATTGTAATGGATAAATCAGTTACGCCTTTATACTTCATACTTTATACTTCATTTATCACGATCTGGTAACGGTTTTCTTAATAGCTCATATCTGATTGGCTCATTAGGGTCATGTGACTGTTTTTCATTTCTATTTTAAAGTGTAAGCATTCTGACAGTCCATACATCGATGAAGCGCATGAAACGAAATTTAATTCTTTATAATATTTAATGATTTTATTTGGATGTAAACATGATGATGTCAATACAAAACAAAATTGTACTTTAATTAATGTCAGATAATTATCAAGTCTGTCGTATACATTTTTTTTTGCAAACCTATATATAGGTCTTTGCTTATAATAGTTTGAAACCTTAAACAATACAAAAGAAAAAAATGCGAAACTAATTACCAGACTTCGCAGTCCATTCTGCAAACTTTGGCATCCATGATTCTCTCCCCTTCCTTGTACTCTTTACCGTTGATGGTCAGACAAGTGGTGTTACAGAAAGCTTCCGGTATACATTTCAATGGTTCTTTGTCGCTCTCATAAACTTGGCCTGATTAGAAACAGATAATTTTATAAAATCAAAGAAAGAACTTCAAAAATCCAAATAACGGTTAGTAATTTGTTTACAATTTTTACAAGTCATGGTGATATCACATAAAAAGTTAATGAAATGTTATGTATTTCATCTCAAACAATACATTATTTGTTTTGTCTCAAGTCTCGCCATGATTTTAATTTTTTAATACATGACATTATTATTTGTATTTAAAGCATCTAAGATTTTCTGGTTTCGACCTAAGTTCTTCACTTCATTTCAAACTTATTTATTTTGAGTCGATTGTGAAAAAAGTTCTTAATATATTTATCTCGCTCGATGACTGCATCCTGCATTGAAACCTGTACTCGCATCAAGTGCGGATTTTGACACTGCATAAAAATCTCATCCCTGATGAGTTTCGAACCCGCAATCTTTGGATATAGAGTCCGACGCTCCATTCTTTGACATCTGTTCCTTCTTCACCTTTGAACTTCATTCTATTTAGTCTAAAAATAGAATGTACCTGGTGGGCATGGTTCAATGTCACACCCTTCCACACAGACGTCTTGTCCGCAGGTGGCGGTGAGGGTGTCATACACCAGTCTGTTGTCACATGTCTTCCGTGGGCAGATACTGATACACGGGTTGTACGTCTCGCAGTTCTCACACATGATTGCTGAAACATATAGATGTGCTTACATGTAAAACATAACATGTGTTAAACTCCTTACACGAAATATGACGAATCTGGGACTTATTTTTTCTTTTTCGAACATATAAATATGTTAAAATATAAACATAACATGTGTTAAATAACTCACGAAATATAACGTATCTCACGTATGAATGCTTCTGCATATTAATGTGCTCGCATTTAAATTTTCCTAATACAAACTATGATGTGTGTTACAACTCTTTTGTGGACAAAACAGCCGCCTTTTTAACTTTTAACATTAGATCTACTTACACATTGTAAAGGAACAATATTGGTGAAATACCTATCTTGAGCAAGTACGGGACTCAAAAGCAATATGAAAATTCTATTCCAGAGGCAAACGTGGGCATTAAATTTGTTTTTCAGCTCAACTGCAAATGTGTGTTAGTAGCTGATTTAATCCTTATTTTGAAACCAACTTACGACAAAGGTCTTCAGTTCTCCATTTGATTGGCACACCGTTCATTGCACACTGGTGTGCATAAGCGGCAACAGCAGTACACAAGCACTCACAATCTCCGCCGGTGTCGCATGCGCATGCGTCAAATACACATCTGAAAGACAGATCAAACACTTACATGTAGTACCAAAATCAGAATTTTCGAACTTGAACATAATTTATCAGATATTTATTCAGTTTTGAGAGATTCTTTGTAAAACATTCTAATTAAGTTTAATTATCAGTTTCAGTTACCTCCCTTGATGGCAATATGCTAATTTAAAACCGTGCAGAATGTCAATAATTGTTTGTCACTGTATATAGGCATACATGAATTGTAATTTTTGGAGATACGGATGGTATGTAGTGTGTCTGTCTCTTGCATGGTTGGCTAGGCCCTGCCACCGTATTTGTATTTCTAGTCTTTAATTTATCAATACATTTAAATGAGTAAAATTTCTCTTAGCTTCAATTAAATATTCTATACTGATTATGAGACTAAGTGCAAAACAGCCAAATGATCGGGACCGACCTGTTGATGTACTCTTGGTAGGAGACGACGGCGTGACACCGCTCGAACACCTTACTGGAGATAACGCTGCATCTCTGCTGAGCCCAGGGACGTCTGTCCGTGTTAGCCTCACATGTGTCCGTGATTACCTTAGAGTTTCCACAGAAACCATGCACCTAAAATAAAGAGAGTATTGCATCTGCAATTATTTAATTTCTAATTTGCCGCCATTTCTAATTGCTGCCGGACAGTAGGTACTGTCCTAATTTAAGATACTGTAGTTTCATATGATATTCAATAATTTTCTTTTTACAGAATCCAATGATTTTTTGTTACATGATGTCGACGATCACGAACGTTTTAACACGTGTTGCTGAGAAAAAGCGTGCCGTCATTCGCTTTCTCCTCAATGTGGTTGTTGCAATAGATTTTCAAAAGGCCGTGATATAATATATTTTCATCTTTATTTTGGTAAGAATTGAGAATATTTAGCAGTGTAGATATAGGAATTTGATCGATATACGGGGATCTGAGAAAAACATTTGAAAAAGAAACAAATAAACAAACACATGAAAACATGAAGGCTAGTGTGTACCTTCCAGCTGTCGGCGAATGTGGTAGCTCTTGAGGCTGGGGGTCCTCCCTGAGGGGTGGTGAAATCGTTCTTCTGGTCTCCATCAAAGTTGCCGCACAGACCCTCGACCTGTCGTACATAAATTACCTTGATTAGATATTTGTTCGGTTGATTTAAACTAAAAAAATCAGCAGGGAAAGGCAACATGCTGTGGTATCGTTAAATTTCGCGGGGACGAATTGTCGCGCAACAGCCACAGATGACAAATTCGCGCGAACATAAAATTGCCCAACTGAATTTTTAGTATGACTTATTATTACGTGGTGTAATTTCGCGGGGGTTTAAATTTGCGCTTTGAGACGAGCACGAAATGCGCGAAATCTAAACCCCCGCGAAACATAATGATACAACAGTATTAACGTTAATGGACTCTCTCGGGAAATTGTCGTCATATCTACAGATAACTCAGAAATACTGAGCCCAAGATAATAAAACTGAGATTGGAGACCAGTCGCCAGTTCAGACAATGAGATGCTTGAGATTTGAGACTTGTCTCCTGATTTAGTGTTATGGTCTTAGGATTATTATGTTTTATCTCACTTACTTAGAAGTTGGTCTTTGTCGTGTTTTTACAAAACTGACTTATAACATAAATGACCTCAAATGCTTACATTTGAACGGAAAAACTTGATGTAAAATATGACAGTTTCGTTATGCACCCATCATAATTTTTTTATAACAAGATTAAGAGATGTCTTTTACATAAAATCACATCACTAATGGATAGGTATAACGTTCTTACTTTGCCGTGATGTTCCGTTCTCAGTTTGAGGTACAGTCTGGTTCCCTTGTCCCATTCCAGAGTGATTCCTTGCGGTGTGGAAATGATAATAAAGTTTCCTACTTCACGGACAGTGAACGGGGAACCAGGCTCTGGTATGACTGGTTTACCCTTGACTAACTGGATCCGGTAGAAGTTGGCTGTTCCTATAAACACCAAACGGTGAATATGTTTTATTAATAATATAACTGCAGTAATATTCGCTGGGATTGCTTTCCGTGATTATCATTATGGCGATTTTTATCTTGGCTCTTAAAACCATGGATTCCATTTTTAAAAACCACGGATACAAAAAACTTCATAGGCATTATGAAAAAATAAACAGTTAATAAAAAATATTCCTTTCGGAATAGAGTATAATTTAGAATTTCGCCACATTTCAACGTACTCTACGCTTATCTCTGCGAGTTAAACTTCTTTAAACTCTAAACTTTAATCGGGTTTTTATGACAAATTCCTTTTCCTATGAACATTGAACTTAAACTCCGTTTATTCCTTTCATTATAATATAGTTTTTACAGCTAAATTGTACATGCATAATTAATTACAATATATAATAAATAACAAAACATTTTTTTACCTTGCTCTCCGATGCTGAAGGAGATTGACCTTGTGCACGTGACACCGGTGGTGCCGCAAGGGATATTTTCAGTTGTGATCTCGAACTTGATGGGATTATCGCCGGTTGACTTTGCAAACACGTAGTCACAGCTGCCCTGGAACTCGAACGCTTTACCGTCAAAGGTCGTGTAGTGCGAGTCACCGTAGGCGCTGCAGACCGCAGGGCAGTCTTTATCCTCACACACCCACTGTCGGCTTCGGCACGTGCTGTAAAACAGAAAAAAAATCCGAGTTTAAGAGAACTTAGATATGTATGCCTTTTTGGTTTTGCATTTCGTGTAAGCCAAACAGAATTTGTTTTTCTTATTGTTTTTGAAATATCTATTGCGTTTCTTATTGAAATAGGACTTCCGAGTGTGCTATTACCAGATTAAGTATTTATTAACAATCATTTCCTCTTCTTCTGAGATGATACTCCATGTGATATGGCTCCATTAGCATGAGGGTTTAGTGATATCACGCATGAGGGTTTAGTGATATCAACACGTTAACATTATTACGAATAAGTGTATCAAAATTTGTTAACAAACCATTCATTGCAGTCCATGGTGAATTTTTCGCCCTCCTTGTAAGCTATGCCTCCGTGATAGCACGGGCATTCGGCCTTCAGAAGACAACTGTTGCCTATAATATACAGAAAACGAGTGTCGTCTGCAATTTATTCGAATTTCCTTATTCTGTTGTAATTTTGATGACGAATAGCTAATGACTATTTTGTTTGTTTGTTGTTTTTTTTCGTTGGCAAATAGCTAATAGATATTCAAATTTTTGCGAGTGACTTTCGGAGATTATAAATATCTCAACTTTGAACATTTTTAAAAGTTTTGAAAGCTTCTTTATTCATGTATACATGCTATTTTCTATGACGCTGGTCGTTTACTTCATTGAATCCTTGGTATAAATTGAAACATTTGATAATTTACCTTCTTTCACGTATCCAGGCTTGCAGACGCACCCGTCCTTGCATTCAGTGACATTGCACGTGGTTGCCGCGGCATCGTACATGTTGGCACACGTGGCAGGACAGTCCGTTACACATGTAGAGTATTCGAAGTTCGTTGGGCAAATGTCAGTGGTGCCATCTATGTGGATTTTGGAAGGCTTGGCAGCGCAAGTCCATCGAGCATTGAGGCAAGTGCTAAACAATTGATGATTCAAAATTAACCCTAGCAATCTGTTTTTGTTATCTAATGTGTCAAAAATCATTGACGCTTGTTCGGATATCGTCACTTTAAAAAAGTGCAAAATTACGATAACTTCATGCTCTGCGGCAATGACATGGCGTGAATCCAAATATTCGGTCAGATAATTATTTGAATATTCGGTCAGTTTGGCAATTTAAAATAAATGTTCAATATTCTGTGTCGCTAACTTAAAAGAAACTTATCGTTTACAGTTATATTACATTCAGATAAGACCAGCCTACTCGAAAAAAGTGCAACCCTATTAACTATATCACTTTTGAAATAAGATAATTTAATTTTAAAATGATCATTCTTGTATTGATGTCAGTCTTTGAATCCTTTTCCTATTAAACGTATCAAATAGTCAAAAGATGAGTAAAAAAATTACCAGATTTGGTCTCCGCGTTCAACGGTCACTCCAGCATTAAATTCTTGCCCGGAGAATTTGCACGGGCACTGGTCAATGGCCACACAGTGACCATTGTCATCCAGGGTCTGATTCGCTGGACATCCACAACCCTCGGCGCATACAGAAGACTGGACACAGTTGGGGTCATTGGCAACATTAGAGCAAGTGCGTGTGCACTCGTTTGGACAGACTTGGTACTCCTGTCCGCCATTGCACGGTAGGTCTGTGGAATAAGGTAAAACATATATATATATTATGATAAGTCTGCACTATATTCTACATTAACAAATCCATGTTGCTTTGTTACATATTCTTGTAAACAGAGTTTATAAATTGTGACTGTGATTTCTTTTCTTGAATTTCGAACTGCAATACATTAAATATCGATTACTTCTGTTGCTTCAAACACTGCCTTTATTGGCACGCTGAGCGCCATACTCATCGAGTGTTGGGCAAAAAGAATAAATGGTCGTATTGTTTTACGACATTAAACATAAGGGACTTGCAGAATATGCGTTAAGATTATCTCCTCCTTGCCAGCATTTTTGAATAACGGACAATTGCAGTCTATTAAGGTAAGCAAACAAAACTAGACACGGGACAAATTATTTTACGACAATACACAGAATTTACTTACGGCATTCATCGATGTGTAATCTCCAACGGATGTCGATTCCTTTAGCGGCACACTGGGCGGCATATTCACCAAGCATGGGGCACAGGCAGTCCTTAAGATTCTCTGTACATGCGCACATGTCGAACATACAATCCTTGTAGAAAGGCTCCGGGTCGACCGCATCCCGGCAAGCTGTAACGACAAATATAGAAATTAGAAACGCATTCTTTAAACTTTCTTTAATTTAATTAAATCTTATGAGTTACAAAGGTTCGATATTAAATTTATATTGATATTACACTAAGGGATAAAACCAGATGTCTATAGTGCACTATATTTTAGACTAATGAGGCGGGATCAAATATCCTAAGGGATTCAAACTTGAACACCTTTGAAACATGTAACATTAACCTGTACGATAAATTTACGCCAGTTAAAAATTTAAATGCCCGCAGATCATTGAAAGTAATGGGTTGTAAGGTTATTTTATTTACCAAGTTACGATGACCTAATAATTTGATCTCAACCATAACTACAAATTTTTTAGAACATTTTCACATTTTCCACTATGCGTAGCAGTGTGTTGATAAAACATTTCTCTACTCAAGCGTTCAAAGGATTTCTTACATTGGAAGATATCGCTCTTCAGATAGGCGCAGTACTGCGCGGACTGGTTCTTCCGGTTGACATTTTCCTCACAAGGGTCTCCGAGGGCGTTCAGGGGCACGTCCTTGCAGGTTGGTACGGTCTTCCAGCGGTTACCAAAGGCGTTGATGTTGGTTTCGATATCACCTTGTAGGGTCTTGAAATCGTTCTTCTGGTTGAAATCGTATGTTCCACACAATCCTGCAATGAAACACAAACTTTGACTGTTTTATCATTTATTTATTTACAGATGGTGCCAAAATAAAGGAAATCATGTTTATTTGAACAAAACACAATAAGTATTATTTATTTTGTCAATTAAGATTAAAGATATAGAATATATAAATTTTAATTGTGATCTTAAAATGTCGAAAGTTCCACCATTGACATGTAGTTGTTCATAATATTTAACATCTACACACTGATATACTTTTAAGCCTATCTTTTTTTGTCAAAATTTATTACTTGGTTTTACCGTAACCCAAACGTATGAAAGTATGTTTATATTAAAAATGACTTGTTTACCCTTGGTCGCATTGATGAAGGAAGGTGGAGCTGTGATGTAGGCTCTTGTACGTCCATCCCAGAGGATGGTTATTCCGTTAGCCAGCTCCGCCTTCATAAACAGGGACGAGACCATGTATATCTTGATGCCGTCCATCTCATATGGCGTCGATGTGATCTCATTTCCGTCCACGAACAGCTGATGGTTGTGGTCCATTTTGATCTGGTGTCCATTTATGTGAATGGTGATACTCTTGGTGCAGGAGGCCTCGCCGTGACCGCACTTGATGTTGTCAGCGATGACGTCAAAGTTGGTGTCGTAAATGAGGTAGTACGAGCACTGACCCATGAAGTCGTAACGCTTGCCGTCAAACGTCATGTAGTGAGGGTCACCAATGGCGGAGCACGTGGCTTCACACTTCTTGTTGGTGCACTGCCAAGCTCCGTTCATGCATGTACTGGATAGAAAACATGTGTATTTAATAAAACACCTCTCATACCTTCCAGGACTGGCATAATCGGAACTATATCTTGAACTAAACATTAAAGTAATCAGTTATACAAAGTCATGTGAACGTCAGAGAATAATAATAAATTTGAAAGTGTTATCCTTACCATTTGTTGCACTCTTTGGGTACTTCATCGCCATTAGTGTACGTCTTGCCGTTCTGCGTGCACGGACATTTGTCTTGGGTCACACACATGTCGTTAAGGAGCACCATACCGTCTGGGCAGAAACAGCCGTCGATACAGGAGTGATCCTCGCAGACCCCCGAGGGCGACGAGCATGTTCTCTGGCACATACTTCCACACTCTTTGTGTATCTGATTGCCAGGGCATTGAACAGCTGAAATAACAAAAGATTAATATGAAATTGTGCAATAGAAGAGCGTAGGAACTGAACATGTTGATAAGCTTTCCAGACAATTTTACTGACAACTATGTATATGTGTGGCACACGAGAAGCCAGTATTTTACTAAATAAAGTAATACGTTTACAATTTACATGTACTCAGTTCATAATATTAGTCGAATGTCGAACAATGTACAAGTAATGTGTGTATGTCCAAACTGATTTAATTATTAACAGCTATCATATAACATAATATTACATGTAAGTCTTTTAGCCAAATTTTCATTGCAATACTCGAAAATGATACTGAATTTCCGTTTTTAAACTGCAACTTATACATTGTATTATAATTGTTTTGATGTAGTCGCGCTTATAAGACAGCTCTCCGACTTTTTAAAGCTATTTTCTAAAGAAAAGCAATCCCCGTCTTATAAACGAGTATATGCGGTAGGGAAATACATGGCTCTGTTGGAAATAGACTGGAATTGCCAATTTTGATGGTTCTCATCCTATTATGTTTGTATGCTCAGTAAAAGAATAATCAAGCCGGTTGACATTTAAGACAAAAGTGGAAGTGGTCAAAACTTACGGCATCGTTGGGCGGTCCTCCAGTCTAGCTTGATGTTGATGTTAAGGCATTCACTGGCGTAGGCCTGCATGCTGCTACACACACAGTCCTGACCGTCTGTAGCACAGCAGTCCTCCTTGCAAGCGGCGATATAGCGGGCAGGATCAACAGCCTAGTGAACATATAGCAATATTTTTTTCAGAATTATATCTTTACTAGCTCGACATTGCCTTGATACATGTGTGTGAAGGTAGTTCATGTTAAGTTTAAAGTCTATTATATCAATTAAAATCGCCTTTAAGCTAATCAAGTAATAAAATTCTAGGACCTTGTGGGTAATTTGGATCCCTTTTGTAATATTACGCGCACTAAACATTCAAGCATAGAAACTGGTTAGTACTTTCAGACCCTGGCGAAAAAAGCCGATGATTTACGATTGTCGTAGTTTTTTCTCCGGAAGTAAACGATTCCAATCTTACATTAGAGACTTTATACAAATAATAATGCTAATACTTACGTGGTGACAGACTGCGAACTCGCTTCCCATGAGGGCATCACAAGCACTTGTTGCCTTGGCAACCACCTGTGGGGTAGCCGTGCTACATCCGGTTTGCGGAACATCAGGGCATGACTCTACAATGCCATATATTTGTCAATTTAAACTTGTTTACACGTAATATTTAAGATTTACATACATAAATGGAAAGACTAAACATATGAACTCTATTTCTATATAATTAGAACATATTTTGATATTGGTAACAAACTCAAGTATAATCGCGTGTCTTTATGCGCATGCGCAAAATATTTAATTCATTTCAAATTACCGGACTAATGAAATTAAAGCAACTAACTAACCTCCTGCAAATGATCTTTTCCATGTGCTGACGAAGCTTGCAGGTTCGGTGACCACAACACCGGTATCCGTCGTGAAGTCGTTGGTTTGATCCCCATCGTATACACCGCACAACCCTTGGGTCTTTCCTCTCAGGTCGTCCGTAATCGTCACGAAAATCATCTCGTATCCATCCCAGCGAACTTGGAACCCAATATTACTGCGGACGATGATATAGTTGCTAACTTCTTCAAAAATCAGGCCGCCTTTGTTGGTAGGAATAGGTAGCGGTGCGCCGTTCCACTGCAGAACTGGACCGGTTGCGTCGCGTTTTAGTGAAATGACCTCATTTCCCATGTAGATTTCAATCTCACGCTTGCACCTATGGCCAGCTTGGCAATTTTTGTCATTTTGAACGTGGATGTGGAAACTGTTAGCAACGGCATCCTTAACGAGGACGTAGGAACACTGGCCCTTATAGTGGTACACCTTGTTGTCGAATGTACGGTAGTGTTCTTGACCCCAGGCTACGCACCTGGCACTTCCGGTGCTTGGGTGGTTAGTGCTTGTCGGCACATGGGTTTGGTTAAGCACAGTTGATTCTAAAAGTAGATGTTATATTTGCTAAGCTCTTTTTGGAGACATGCAGGTTACTTCAGATCTTAGAATTCACCAGTTTGTATGGCTTCATTTACTGACTAATTGTCATTTATTTTAATCCGTTGCAGGCATACCGGTGTGCTCTGTTTAGGCACAAAAATACTTGTCGTAAACTACTCTTTCCGGGCGATAGCGCAGGGTCATTCGTAAATTAAAAAAAAAAGAAACTTGATCACGGTTAAGCGTTAATTTGAAATAAAATGGCATTTAATAATGTTTAATATTGTGCCGTGCCGCTACAGTGCTGTCTTATTTCTAAATTTATATCTTATTATTTATTATCTTTATTATTATTATTATTATTATTATTATTATTATTATTATTATTATTACTACTACTACTACTACTACTACTACTAAACCGGTGTCTGTAATTAAAGAAGTACCTGGCACACAGTTAGGGATCTCTGTCTTCGGCGGGGACCATGTTCCATCTGGACTGCACTCGTACAGAGGAGCTATGGTCCAGGCTGGTTTGAACCCAGGTAAGCAAGACGCTGTGCACCGGCTACCGGAAGTGTCCTGGGTGCAGGATAACTTGCCGTTCTGTGGTTCCGGTGGGGCCGCACAGTTGCTAGCCGCTGTTGAAAAAAAAACAACAAATAATATTACTTTACCATACCTCACAATATTTAAATATTATAATTTAAAAAATTTAAACAAGAAAATAAAACATTGTTCATTTTCTCAGAACCTTTTACTCCATGTAAATGCCTTTCATTATATGGGTGACAATTTACATCCAGATCAGCACCCACATATACGTCATCTGATCGGGATCTACAATATTCGCCCACGCTATAAAAGCCTTGTCTTCGTAGTGATTAGTTCATTTTAATGTACCGGTATATAGAATATTTTACGGTAACGGTATTTTAAATTTCTAAATTACTTTAAGGGTTATTTTTATCACTTACGGTATTGACACTGCCTTCCCATGAAGCCATTCTGACAGGTACACGTGTTAGGGAGAATGCAGACACCACCGTTGGCGCAGTCCGGGTTACACACCGCTATAAGTAAAAAGACGTGTTTCATTTTATAATTTGAATTAATTTCATATTAACTTAAAATTACAAGGAAAGGAATTTATATAAGCGCTATACGAGCGCTTGTTTTCCAATTTATTATATTATTATATTCTTTGTCTTATTGTTTGAATATTTATTATATTTACATGAAGTCAATATTGTTTAAACTTAAATTTGATTGAAAGCAAATGGTAACGATTTTTAGGTTATTTGAAATGTTAATAGTATGTGGAATAAAAACTTAGTAGAAACAGAGGTTTTAAACATTTGTAATAGTACCATAAATATCCACAAATATGTGAAGGTAAAGTATCTATAAAGTGAAAACATTTGGTTTCTAAAACTATCGTCACAGCACAAGTACTTACGAACGCAGTTTGGGATGTCCTTGCCGGGGGGATCGAACCACTCCCCGAACATCTGGTCACATTCTCGCTTGTCTGACGTCATACCCGTGGGGAACTTGTATCCGGCGTCGCAGGACGCGGTACACGAACTGTAAAATTGTAAAGAAATTAGGTTCGAGTTTTAAAAGTGTTAAATCGTGTGTTACATTAATAATTACGATTTGTATGAACAACAAATCAAAATGTGGTTGGTTCTACGCTCTGGCAGTGAATCAGGCCCCAGGATTATAAAACTGAGAATGGAGACTAGTCTCCATTCACAAGGATCAGATTGGCTGAAATGGAGAGTTGTCTGAAACTGATGCAGCAGTGTGAATTGAGGATTTTCATTGCTCAGAGGTTGACGATTTTTTTTTGCATAGCGATTTGACAAATGAATATATTAACTGTTTCCTAATTTATTCGCCGCTCACATCTGCAGCAGTTGTTTCGGGTTGTAGAGATGAGCGCTTCTTGCAGAGAGGTGTGTAATGAATTAGACTATTAGTACTGACAAGATACCATGAAACAGGCTAACTGACAGTTGATATGCGATGTCGCCGTACGGGTTCGCTCCCCAGAAGGGGCAATATCACAAGTATTGTCACATTGTGTGAGCAGTCAATTTTAACACCGAAATATGTTACACTCGTTTCATGATTAAGCATACTTACTAGAAAGGGAATCCGGCACCGCATGCTATTGTTCCGTGTTGAGGGGCTGGTAGGGGCTGACATAAGTTCGTGCCTATAAAATTAATATATAAGTCATTAATTCACGTGATAGGTTCGTTTACGTCATATGTCAGTAATAAAAGTGGTCAATAAAGATTTTTGTCTTATAACAATATTAAAGTTGTTATTATAATTAAAGCAATATCATACATTTAATTATTTATTATTATATTTTAATAATAGGCATTGTCAAATATATATAACACTGTATGTTCATACTTAAGAGACAACGAACTAAAGTAACGAAATTGCCTTAACTTTCATTTATTATGAGCTTGGGTCTTTATCCCTCTTTTAATATTTACAAATAAAATAAATATGGATACGATGGATGCTCAAGTTAATGCGTATTGAGTTTCCCTTTTCTATCAACAAGAAGTTAAACTGGTTGGGTCAGGTTCGTACTTGATAAAAGCCGACGTGGGTGATACAATAAAAAACAACTTTTATCCTATTTTTTCTGGTTAACAACCGATGACAACCCGTTTCTCTGAACTAAGGGAGAGATAACATTTGTTAATATGTGAATATCAATACCAATGCATTGGTTTTGTTGAAATAATCCAGATCATTTATTTCACTCAACGAACCTCCAAATCTCAAAAGAATATCCCAATTTACATGACGCTCACAGATATCTGTACTTTAAGTGGATTAACGCGTATCAGTTATATCTTAACACCTTTGAGGACTGTTTATGAGCCTTTATCTACGTCAGCAATAAGTTTGATCATTGTGGGAAATTCATTGAAAGTTGGCTTTTATCTGTTTAAAATGAAGAAGAAAAACTTAAATAAATGATTCGCGGCATATGTTTTTTTCATGCAAGAACAGCTGAAATGCAAATAATCTTTTCACTTTGTAGGATAAGGGGGCGGAAAAGAAGTATCAATCTCACTAAAGTCAGATCGAACAAATTGTTAGATCTGATGACGGCCCGCATACACCGTACATTAGCTGTAGCGGTTTTCCCCGATTACTATTTTTAGAAATTGTCAACACAAGAAGCTTGAGCTATAACGTTCAAAAAATGATCTGAAGATGCCATTGCATTAGAAATGAATGCAATACTACATAAACACATATATCTTCAGTAAAATGTGTCTTAGGCAGGCTGTAAACACTTTCCGTGGTTTAAAATACTATGTTTACTTTCACTTTTGCGATTTTGTAGGCGACAATCTGATTGGTTCAACGAGTGGTTCACGTTTTAGTTACTCGTCGTCAGATCCTCATAGCGTAGCGGTTTTCAGGAGATGATTTTAATCAGATTGAAGAAGTATCAGATGTGATCCGGCGTTTCTTTTTTTTCGGGTGGATATTGCGCACAGCTGATAGACGCGGTCATGACAGTCACATGATTGTAGATTCGTGCGCGCAGATTTAAACGTACTGCGTATTATTTAATCGATTTGATTTCTTTCTCGAAATATAGGAAACATATATGTTAAATGCCATAATGCTGAGTCTGAAAGAGTTTGTATTTCCAAGTTGTCCATTTTCCTGTACACAAAAACGCAATGCAATTCGTTTGAAAATACCAAAATGGTTACCATTAGAAATTCTTTGATTTTAAAAGAAAAACAGGTACATGTTAATCTTAATTATAACAATAAAGTACGCAATGACTACATAACAGACATACAGGCGGGTGTTTATTATTGTTATCACCGGAATAAAGTTAACGTTTTTCAACGGAATGACATCTACGGTTTGCACCGGAATCACCTTTACGATATTCACAGGAGTAAATATTACGGTTTTTACCGGCATAAGTTGAACGGTGTTTCAAATCTGTTCTTAATCAATTTCTAATCTACTATATTATCAATTGCTTTTTCAATGGTGAAAATATTTATGCGTATTATATATATTATAACCACGGCATCTATTTGGGAATTTAATATTAGAATTACTTACAATTGTATTCATTAGTGAAGATATTTCTTGATTGGATAGATAGTTTGGTAAAAGAAAGATTTCAGGGATAAGAAAAATACTGAAATATGTCTTACTCGATCCACCTTGCTGTCCGATGAGGTTTGAATCTGAAATAAAATGCTTCTGCATTAATTCATTAATCAACACACAATTCTGCAAACCTGGTAGTACGTCTGTAGAATGCAAAACAATTAACATGATAGTGCTGGATAAAATAGACAGGAAGGTAACAGACAAGCAGATTTAATTATAGTTTACATGTGGAAAGTTTTGATGTCACCGTGTTCTCTTGGTAGTATTGATTACTGGTTAAATATTAAATGTGCCTCTATCTGCCAAAAGATCATTCCTGTTTACCAAAACATAATACTACGTTCCACAAGAAAATGTGCACTTTTTGTGATTTTTTCATCAACTGCTTTTCTTAATGCCTAAATATTTGGTATCGAAACTGAGATTAGATCATATATAGTGTAGGTATAGAATTTAAATGAACTAATCTGAGTTTTAATAGGAAATATTAGGCATTAAGAAAAGCAGTTAACGAAAAATCACCGCAAATTAAGTGCGCACATTCTTTTGGAAAAGAGTACAATATTACATGTATGTGTCTGTCCACTTACCTATAATTATATGATATAGATCGTGAAATTGAATGATACAATAAACAGCAGAGTTTTTTTGTAGGGAAACAATGGAAATAATGTATTACCATAAAAACTACGATTTTTTTTTATTCAACTCACGTTGAAGTAGAAAAAGTCTTTGCAGTATAATAAAACAATTATTTGGTTTCTTGAAAGGGTATGTGAGGATATATTGCCGGTCTGGGTGTCATATTATCCCTCGCCTGCGGCTCGGGTAATATGACACCCCAGACCGGCAATATATCCTCACATACCCTTTCAAGAAACCAAATAACTATATAGTATTTATTACCCTGAAGAAGGCTTGTAAGGCGGAAACGTTGGTGAGGTGAAACACAAAGAAGTATACATATAAGTGAAACTTTTAATCGTGTTTGGTATTGTTTTTACTTCTTTTCATTTTTTTTCATAAAAAACTACCAAAACCCCAACCATTACTGAGTCTGGGAAACATCATCTTTGTAGGAAAGTAGATGCGAGACCATCCGACGCATATTCTTTGCTTCTGTCTCTGATTAAATTTATCCTTCTTTTCAGAGGATTTAAGTGAAAAAATTTCGATATTTATACTTTTGGGGTAAAACATGTTCCTTAATATTATTTATAAATCATATCTGTTTCGAAACGTATATCCATTTTTAAAACGAATGAGATTATAAAAAAGAAAGCGACCGACGAAATTTGAAATTATGCATACATACTGAATGACAATTTTGATAATTATTTGTTCAGTGTATTTCAGTAAACCATTTTTTTTATAATTAAAACAATCAAATCAATGTGTTTTAATATGACTATGATTTTAACTTAAAGAACATTAATCGGAATACAAGGGCCGAGCTTCTAGTTATATAAAACAATCAAATCAATGTACTTAACTTCGTGATATTTACTAAAAGAACATAATTCAAAATAGTAGGTCAGAGTTAATAAAGATAAAATGATAGATTTAAGTTTCACCTAGTCCAGTTCATTCATATGCTATCGGTGACCAAGTTTAATTAAAAGAGACCACCAGTTAAGCTCAGTGAATTTCTTTCATTTATTCATGTAAACAAATACGGGGCTTTGGTTTGACCTGACAGTTCTATTCACCCAAACACCTTCTGGAGGGTCAGTAAACATTGGTTATCAGGGGACCAAGCAATAAATATGGTTATCAAATGATATAAACAAATATGTTTAGGTTAAAATTGTGGTACATATATTCATTTATCTGAGTGTTCTCTTCTGCAAAAAATAATGTTTATTGTATTTTTTTAATTCTCAATTTTAACTACATGTACATTTTGTATGTATTGAAAAGACAATTTATTAATGTCAATGCATTAATTACGCCGCCAACGGGAGGACATTAGAACACCAATTGTCTCAACAAGAGTTGTACGCAAGACTGTCGTAACTAAATTGATATAAAGAACGACTTAGGACAGTCTTGCGAACAACCCTCGTTACGTAAAACTTTTATGTTACCTTATGTTAACATTGTACATGCGAATATTAAATTATGTAAACGTCACATTATTAAATTCTAATGTCAGCTTTTTTATTCTTAGATGTATTTAGATGTATTTCATGTTTTTTTTAGGTAAACTTCTATAATATTTTATTCGATGCTTCTATTAATAAATATTAATAATACTTTTATATCAACTTACATATTTTATATTAGTTGTATTTGAAAAGCTTCAGTTTAGTAGCGAATTGCTTCTGATCACGATGGTTAGTGCTATTCTATAGCAAAAAAAACAACTTCCAATTTTTCATGTTTATCTTGTTTGATGTTTTGTTTTCTTTTTGGTTTGTTGTTACCAAAATAAATGCCAGCAAAATATCATATACACTGTATCTACCAATTAACAATTTCTTAATAAAACAGGCTTTATTTAAAAACACTTGGTCGTTTTAACTATCTTGAAATATATAGATTTAATACAAGGGAGTGTGTTTTAATTGCTATATAACGGGTTCTAGAAAAAAGAATTTTAAAAAGTAAGTTGTTGCATATAGTCCTCGAGCTACTCTTCCCTCGTCATATAAATAAGGAGATCTCATATCTTCATTTGATAAAAAAAAGTTATTGTCTATTTAAACGAATGATTTCAAATTTTTTATTGAAAAGAATCAAATTTTGACGTGAAAATCCTTTTTCGCACTGTTTAATATTATATCTACAAACATCTTTCATTTCAACGGAAATTTGTCAAGGAAAATGATGAAAAATAAAAAAAAATATTTTTCATACAAAAGGGCTTAGAAGTCCGCAGTTATAGGAATGTAAAGCAATAAATAAGCATGATATTATGAAACTTATGCAAAAGTATGTTAAAACAGTTTTACTCACCGACTTGTCGTTTTCTCCGCGCTGCTCTGTAAAACGAAAAGAAACACAATTTATCACTTGCATTTATTTCTTATTTTTGAAATTCATGAACTAAAGCATCTCTTTTTGCAATTCTCATTCCAACGTCACATTTTCTTTAAATGTAGAAAATAAATGTAAATAACCTTTTATTAATTAAAAAACAACAACATAAATTATGTCAAAATTGTGTTTTACCTGGCATCAACCAGAGCGAGGGTGCAAAGCAACGCAAAGCACGCTGCTTTGACTTTATTGGCACCCTGTGCCATTTCAAAGCGATTGTATTTCTGTTAAAACGAAATCCTATCCTGGCGAAAAATAATTGAAAACCTGATACTAAAATCTATTTTTCCAGAGGCGATTTTCCGAAATCTGTGACACTGTGGCTTATTGCCTCGTTGAAGTTATGGACCGGCTTCTGGCTTTTATACACAGATGTTCTGGTCACGTGACTATTACGTATCTTACTTTCCATTAAATTTGCCAACTTTGAGAAATCTTTTCAAAATGTCCTGACTGACTTTTGTTTAAAGGTGTAAAGGTACATTTAGATCCTTTTATTCGGTTACCGAATGAAGCTTGGCTATCTACAAAAGCGGCGATACGCCTTTCATCCCATGTTGATTAATGTCTTGTGCTTTTCAAATGAATATTTATTTTGACTTTTAAAATAATCCATCGAATTTGAAGATTCAATGTAGTCTTAAAGCGGTAGCTTTCGTGACCAATCCTCAAAATATTATTAGAGGAGTTTTGGAAACAGAAACATCCGACAGAATGAACATGATGACGAACAATGGAGTTCACTTTTAGAGGGATTAGTGCTAAAAGCCAGTCCGAATTGTAAATACCTCTTCGATATTGACCAAATTTGCTAGCTTTTAAACGAACAATTATATTCTTTATCTTACACCTGTAAACAACTTATCAAATTAGTAAATAAGTTGGTATCGGCGATCGAAATATTGCAAAAATGATACAAAATGCAAATGTATAATGTCTAGCCCAAAGAACGTTCTCGCATGTGGTGTTTCTTTGGTACACACATTTTTTTGCGAAATGTTTTGTTGTTCCTTGTTTTTACTGATATTCAGGTTCGTCCAAGTTTTGAGGAAAAATTAAATGGTCAACAGGGATATCAGATGTTTTGCTTCAGAAAGGGGACCGTTGTCTGATCACAATTAGAGGCACGCCACGGGAAAAGGTACCTTCGGTCATTGTTTGTGTCATTTTTGTTGATACTGTATTTAAAAAAAACTTTCAATTTGAAATTTCTATTACTTTCTTATAACAAAACAGTGATTTTGTTACACATTTTGACAAGAAAATGTTATTTTTACCGCGAATTGCATAATAATTAATGTCGTTAGCTCAACTTTATGACGTCGTTTCAAGGATTGAAGTCAACTGCCGAAGGTACCTCTTCCCGTGGCGTGCCTCATTACTAAATTTACATAACCGTGTGTAGTCTTAAGTAGATCCTGCTCAAATGATCTGACTGTGAATGTTATTTTTGCAAAAAATCTATTACACTTATTATATTTCATTCCATCAGAACGAACACGTAAGAAAAATGACATAATGTCACTTACTTCCCCTCTGCAGGCGTTTCTTACATAATGATATTTTTTAGAATTAAAGAAACACAGGGCTACACATTTTATATGATGATTTTTCGTGCGTTTGTTAAAAAAATGTCTAAAAAGGTTATAACTATGTACGGCTGATTTGTAGGTAAGGATATACATCAACGGCAACTTATCAAAACAAATCAAAGAAATTTCTTTGCAGTATAGTAATAAATATATGCCGTTATACTTAAACAGTGTTGTAAAATAAACATTGTTTGTGTTGTATAATGATTTTAACTGAATTAGTCATTTGGCGGGACGATGTATAACGTTGTTGACGTTGCCGACGTCATTTCCTCTAGGATTGTTTTAATAAAAACGGCAAAATGAATGAACATTGTTTAACTTTAAATAATGTATTTAATGTATAATTTATTTTTTATGTATTTTGAAAAAGGCAGTAGACCGAAAGGTAAAAGTAAAGATGTGAACACACTGCAATTTATCAACTTTCTGTCATTTCACGAATTTCGTCAGTTATCGTCACGTGATTTAAAAAATAGCGAGACGTTACTTATCTTTCCAATATGCGACGTCGTAACCCTTGGCGTTAATCTTGACGTCGCCTTCACTGCTCAGAATAGATACAATGTAAACTCCTTACAAAACTAAATGATTGAAAAATAATTTACCAATATGAAGGATTTTCACAGGTATATATAAAATTGTATCATTTCCACGAAAGACAGGAGGAAAACAAATGATAACTCATTATTTATTAGTTGACATTCCTGTGACACTGTGTTTATAAAACCAAGCACGATGTTACATATGGCCAAAAATATATTTTACCGTTGATAAATACCCATTAAGAGAACTTGGCAATAACATAATTATAAAACTTTTTGCTGATAAACAATTATTTAATTAACGTGTTTGATACAGGACTGTCAAATTATCTACTTACAATATACTAAACGATCTACACTTATGTTTACTTGTATTGTTAAACGGCTGATATCGGGATGTTAACATTAAGTAAGAAAGAAAGAAACTAACGATTTCTAACGGGAATTTAACACTAATTTTGAAAAAAAGGTTTCACTGGTTAAATACTTCGTTACTGATAATCGAAATATTTAAAGCAAATACTATAAATCTAAAGTAAAAATAGGGCTTTTGGTGATCGATATTGTTTCCTGAATAGTAGAACGTAGCAATTATCATAGGAATGTACAATTTTTTTTTCATGCGTTACATTTGAGGCCCAGACAAATAAAATTCAGTTGCACAACATAATTATCTCAGTATGGTCTTAGAAAACAATTTTTAAACAACTTTAAAATCTTTAACCTACCGGGCCTTAATATAGTATGGGATTTAACAATCAGCACTTTAGCAATTTATAATTTCCTTTTTTCTGAATGTACATGTAAAGCAGTAAATGCTATATTTTCACTAGAATCTCTTTTAATCGGATAATGAGATGTTTATTTGCGATGAAACAGTTTTTCATACCCTGATAAAGGCAATAGAATATGTCTGAATATCCAATTAAATCTGGTATACACATACACAACTTTTAATTGATTATGTTTTTCTCAATTTGTATACATGCATGCACATATGTCAGTTCGCAAGGGGTAGTGCGTGTGTGTGTGTGCGTGTGCGTGCGCGTGAGTTTGTTTGAGGCAGTTGGGGAGGTTAAACGACTACTTCCGCGGATCCGGATAAAGGATTGAGTAGAAGAATATCATCCCATATGAACTGTCATAGACCTTTATTAAAAATATAGTTTTTCTTTAAAACATGGGTATTACATGTAGCGGACTTAAACTAGGTATCTTTGAGTGATAAAGCTGCATGTTTTTATTCTACCTTCTGTTTAACTCTCAGGGTTTGATACTTACATAAATGAAAACTATACAAGGCGTATTTATTTTTATCACGGCTGCCTACTTACAATAACAATCATGACAGAAATTTCTTACTTATGGTTACTTATAAAAGAACTACTTTTTTATAAAATTTCAGAGAACTTTTTGATGGAACTTAACAACACATCGGTGATTCAGGGTAAAGAAGAGCTTTCCGACGATCTGAAAAGGTAAACAACAACAACAGCAATCATTTATTGTATTAAACAAAAAAAGTGTTATAGCAAGCATACATATATGGCCCAATCAAATTCTTCCTTTCATATAATCGCGGTTTAATATAAACTTACTTAAGAGAGAATAATTTGTTTAAACGAGTTTTTCCAAATGCTGATGAGCAGTTTATCATAGAATATTATGCGTTTTGCCATCTTATGTGTCCATAATTATCACGATGCTGAAAAGAATGTTCTAGATTATAGTATGTTGTCGATAGTTTGACAGTCACGTGACAGACAAGTTCTTTTAAATATCATGGTTTATGATCTAAAAGTTTAGATATTGCCATGATTTCTTGACAAATGATGAGCGCAGTCTGGGCCCAAGGTTATAAAACTGAGCACGGAAACCAGTCTCAAATCTCAAGCATCTGATTGGCTGAAATGGCGACCAGTCGCCATTTCAGCCAATCAGATGCTCAAGATTTGAGACTGGTTTTCATGCTCAGTTTTATAACCTTGGGCACTGGAATAAAATATTTAGTTCGCCCAAATTTGCATTCTTATCCATCATCACTTAAACCTCTGATCATTGACTTTTTACAATATTTACAAAGGTTAATTGACAATCATATAAAAGTTTGCATTTTGTGTCCGCAATTAACCGTTATCTGCATTGTCCCTGTTCTGGAATATTTGAATTGGCCAACCTATTTTCCCGACTAAATTGTTTGAGATATTTCCAGCCTCGGACAATCAAACGCCAACAGCTGGTATACAGTACTGTGAACGTATAAGGTTAAAAAACTTGCATAATTATATCGTGCGTCCGTCTATTGAGCATAGTGCGTGCGTACGTATATCGTGTATCGTGCGTCAGTCTATCGTGTATCGTGCGTCCTTCTATCGTGATTCGTTCGTTTCGTATGTTACTAAAACGTTCACAGTACTGTACGTATAAAATGTGAATATTTACTCATTTATTACCGTAATGTTACCATTCCAATACTTGATCTGTTGTAGAAGTTTACCACAGGAACATAGTTGCCAACAGAAATCTCTTGATTCTACACTTTTAAGACCGAATCTGGAAAATATACAAATTCAAGATGACGGTGTAGAATGTGGCACGAATATCAAGCCCACACAGCAACTTTGCTATAACAATTGTGTACGCACTGGGGCGAATGATTACACTCACAACGCTGATGCCGCGGCTACATGTGAGCAAATATTACTTGACGAAGAAAATGCACCGAAAATTTCTCCCTGCATTAAAGTGTTAATGAAGGCAACAGAACGAAAGCAAAATAAATTAAATGAAATGACAGAAAATAATGCGATTTCAAATAATTTCAGCAGTCTAGGGGATAAGGAATTAGCGCAGAAACAAAATGGATTCGCGAGGAAAGAGAAGACAATTCCAATGAGAGGTGTGAGGGAAGATGACGTGTACAATCAGGACTGGTTGAATAGTCCAACACAAAATGACGTGTACAATCAGGAGTGGATAAGTAGTCAAAAACAAAATGATGACTATGAAAACAACGTGTTGACTGAACAAAACCAGCTCGAACGACAACAGCAAAACACTTCAACACAAGAAACACACTCGATTTCGGTGAAGCTGATGAGCAAAACTGAGAGTAAAAAGCATGTAGAGTTGAGCCCGATTCCAGGGAAGCTGACCGGTAAATCCGAAACTAAAGAGGACGAAGAATATAACCCACAACAATACTACAACAGATTGATGCTTCAAGGAAGATTGCATAATTCAGACACTTATTGTACCATCGAGTCGTGCTCTGGTCGCAGAATTGAGGACGCGGAGGTTCTAAAACAGAAATATATTAATAGTGAGATACAGGATATTCCAAGGTAGGAATATTTTAAATATAGTAGATCATAGATCACGTGACAGTCATGTGACAGACACGTTTATTTAAATATTGCTTATCATTAAACGTTTTATACTTTTGAAATCATCATTATCTCTTGATGTGTATTAATCCCCAGAAAATATTTTAATCCCCGTTTTTTTCTAAAGGCACAAGCTTTTAAAATTGATAATGGAAACCAGTCTCAAAACCCAAAGATCTCAATCAGATGCTTGAGATTTGATAAAGAACATGTATCGACCGGTTGTAATAATTTGTCTCTTTAGAAAAAAAGATGGTAATTATAATGACCCAAGATAATAAAACTAAGATTGGAGACCAGTCTCAAATCTCAAGCCAGTCGTCATTTCAGCTGCTTGAGATTTTTGAGACTGGTCTCCAGACTTAGTTTTATAATCTAGGGCAAATAATTAAAGGCCTTAATTGTGTTTTTGTAGAAACAAGTGCGTGCCATTTCGCTCTGGGCGCTTTTTCCGGAATAAGTCAACTCACGTGAACCTTGCCTCACAGGATATCCGGAACCAGATGAATAAGATAAGACTAAAAACCGGTAGCTCGGTTTCTGATCCAGTGGTCGACAAAGTACAGGATATAAGGTTTCTAATTTACTTATAGTTTTCCTTCTCTTCCATATCATTACTCTCTTTTTAAATTTGGGCGGGTTGGAGGCAAAATAATATGCCACTGACCGTTCCAAGGCGGTTACCCCTCAGAGGGACGAACGAACGGACGTAGGTACGGACGGACGATTGGACGGGCGGACGGGCGGGCGGACGGACGGACGTAGGTACGGACGGACGTAGGGGCGGACGGACGGACGTAGGGACGGACGGACGGACAGACAGACAGAGACAGACGACATATAACATTAAATGGATTAAGTTGACCGATAAAAACAAACATTGTACTTATTTCTAGATGTAAAGGAATACAGAAGTCTGCGGAGTACATTATCAACAGTGACCCTTTCAACCCGGATTACCACAACCCAGAGCTGGCTTTGATGTACGATCACTATATTCAAAAATGTGACCAGATGACGCGTCAGAGGGCGGAAGCCAAGAAAATACTGCGAGAATTAACGAGAACTGGAAGTGATGATTCAAACGACAAAAGGTTTTTTAAATTACCAGCTTTAATGATAATACACATATATTCATTTTTTTCCTTATAAATACGCGCAAATGTGAGACCGGTCTGAGAAAAGAAAGTATTTTTAAAATAATCACAACTTAACTGTAATATCATGATTAAAGGACTTAATGTAGTGTAAGCAATTTAAATGTACTTTTACCGAAAATCTAAATGCCCAACTAACTTCAAAGAATCTCTTTAAGAGCCTTAACTGCCTTTCGCAGAATATCGCTGTGTCTTATACTTTCCTGATGAAAAGTATAAAAGTAAAAAACATGTATGGTAAAATAAAAAACAACAACAATAAACCTAAACATGTTAAATAAAAACTATTACTTAAATTTTAAATTTCGATCTTTACAATTTTATCGCTGATATAATTTTACCACATGTATTAAAACGGTAAAATCACCAATAAAACAACACCTTGAAATAAAGAACAAAACACGTCTCATTGCAGTAGTGGCCGACTGGAATCTGATGCACAAGAAGCATATCTTTGTGGTTTTCTGGAGGGCATGCAACGCAACCTCAACCCGCCATCTTGTGACGTAAGTATTCAAGGGAGAGAACTCGTGGAGGAAGCGGAAGTGCACAGTTTGTGTTCGCATTCGACAAGCTACAGGGAATTTATATCTCGCACCCAGGACATTACTCATAGGCCCCTGCGTGAATGGGAACAACAACTGAGGTATGAATAACCTTTAGAAAAAAAATCGTATAATCTCCAGTCAACCTGAGTAATTCTTTCTCCTCCACTTTTTGGCTGTGTGGGGAGACTGTGTTTGCTGGATGAGGCCATTCCTGATATGCATATTTCACTTTTTTCAAGAAGGAAATAATATATATGGATAATTATAACAGTTTGCAGCCTGTAGGTACGTAAATTTATGAATGGCGTAAAACAATTATGAATGGCGTAAGAATATCGTAACGGTTGCAGAACAGAGACGGAAATTTCCTATTTTGCAGTTCGGTTTGTGCCGGAAATTAACGACAACGTAGTTATGACGTCAAATAGAACACTGCAAAAAATAATCACTCGGAAAACCACATTGTGGGATACAGATTTATTAATCTGAACCGTTGGATCAATATTGCCGATACACTCTGAAAACCCATCGTGTCGAACGTTTGCAGTACATGTACGGTGTTCCTGTTGATTTGTGACGATAAATACGTCTCGATTTGGCATATTTCAGAATTTTCCTCTTTCACAATCAAGGATATCATTTAGCTAAAACGAGAGATGAACATTAACATTAGGTTCATAGGTGCAAATAATGTTTGAACTCGGCAAACAGTTGAGAAAACTAATGAAGTGAGGTGTATATGTCAATATCTATAAAGTCTTATTTTCGAATCTTTACAAACCGATATATTAACATAATCATGCACATTTTATAATTTTGCAAATATTTTTTTACACCCCAGTTACTCAGGGCCATTGCTGATTGATCGCTAGTTGTTTTAGCGAGATTAAATGTACTGAATCTATGACAACGTATTTTACACCGATATTTTATTATATTTTCTTTATTTCAGGCGGGAGCAACAGAGAAGAGAATATCAGAAAAGACAAGTCCAAACCGCCTTTTGTAGTTATTGCGATCAAGAATCAAAAAGTCGTGATCACAAGAAAACAAGCAATCTGCAAGAGAAACTGCACACTGGTGCTGATTTTGAGAGTAAACATGTAACAAGTGAGCTCCTGGTTGTATTTTCTTGAGCCATCTTGAGAATCTCTTTAAAGGTTTGTTAATTGTTTGTGGTGTTGTCGCTGGGTGAGAAACATGTGTAGCTAGACATAGACTCGATCTCGGGACCACTCGCTTACAGGGCGAGTTCTCTCCCGACTGGGCTATCCGGGCCGCTAAAACATCTTCTCAGATAGTACCTAGATTCTGTGACAGTGTCTTATTTGAAATTGATCGTTTTAAACACATGCTCTCTTTATCTCTACGTTTTGCTTGTTTGGGGAGGCTGTGTTTTCTGGTTGTGGCATATGCATACTTCCTGCTATACATATTTCACTTTTCCATTTATAAGGATACTACAGTAAATTATTCAAAATCCGCACGATCTATTATACATTTTCTTTAGACAATGAAAGACAGTTGAAACTTTCTTTTTGACGTTCCTTTGAAGCCTGTCTTAAACAAACAAACCCATACGTCAGTACAAAGTCAGCACATCTATCATAATTTTATTTAAATTTGTTAAACTTTCAAATATTGCATTTATCAGTTTATTAAGTCCAGGAATATCTCAAATTCAAGTTTTATTCGAGTAACTGTAATTTTTCACTAATAATTATGCAATTGCAGATTAACGTGACGTGATAAAAACTGCTAAAATCTGCAAATTGTTCACCTAAATGTTAAGCCAGAGAACAGAACAGGACAGAAAAAAAACTTTATTTACATCTAAGGCAGACAAGTATGCAACATGAGGAACTGTATATTAAATGCATATTTACATTGACGTGATCACAATGAATCTGTAACTAAACAACTAAACAAAAAGACTCAATAAATATACATGTAACAAAGAATGAGCGACAATCTACGACGGGGAGGTGATGAGTTAAATATTAAGATCAATTATTAATGTATCATATTAACAGAGAGACTGACAATTTTGCTTGTTTCTTGTGTAAAGTAATTAATCTAATTATAGACCTTGAAAATGAAATTTATTAATTTTAGATGTGCATGCCTACTCAGCTTTACAGTCTTCCTTGATGAAAGAAAGAATGGATGAATTAAAGTATAAAGCTGTCGACCTAAGCAAACTGTCAAAAGAAGATTTAGATATTGTCAATATGGCGAAGAAGAAATTAGAACACAAGATGCTGTCAAGCCTGGAAATGGAAGAAATGTTTTTAAACAGACTAAAGGATAAGGATGTTCGAAACAAAACGACAAGATCAAATAATTTCAGCCCAAAAAGCAAATCGAATAAAAATAATGGTAAAAGTGGTGATGCTGCGAAAGGTAGTTACATTAAGTTCACGACTCTGGATCACTTGGAGGGATGGGAGACAAAATCCAAGCATTTCCATGATCACGACATCCTTAATGTTGAATGGAGTGATCGATTGCACCCAGTTGACCGCACCTGTGAGATGTTTTACTCGCCATTGTGGGCTCCATGTAACAGTTTTAACAACACACCACTGACATCACCACGTCGTAAGGTAAATTAAAAAGGTTTTACATTTAACGTAAAAAGTCTCCACGTATATTTAATTAGTGCTGTTTTAAATTTTAAAGCCATCAGAGGAAGTAACAACTGAAATCAAAACTTGTTCAAATGTTATATTCATTTAATCAGTGCTGTTATCGGTTACGGTTTCTGAAGGTCGTTGAGCAAGATACATATATCTGAGTGTGTAAATACAATGTATTGAGATGCGATCAACCAGGGCTAAACGGCAAGGAAAGTAATATGCATTTCACTAGCCGTCCATGAACATGTTACCAGGGCACTACACCACCATTGAGTACTCACTATTGTAATAAACAACACAAATTTATCCAAGGGTAAGGTTCAGTTTTAATATGTAGTGGACAAGCATCAAGCTTGACATGGCAAGTATGGCAATCGGCAAGTATGGCAATTGGCAACACAATGGAAACTATGGCAATTGTCAAACGGCAATTGGCAACACAAGTGCAATTGGCAACAAGCCCTGAAAATACAAAAATGTTAAAGAACCTTAAGTACAATGGTATTATGTAATTATTATGACATATAATAATAATTGTAAACAATGGTTCATTGTTCACTGATTATATAAACTATTAATGTCATATTGTTTCTAAAAGATCTGTATGCCTTCTTAACTGTATCTAGTGGCCATTTAGATAATACCAGTTAATACAATGGAAACAATAACACATGATAAAGTTCAGATTACAATATTATACAATTATTTACTTATTAGCTGGGAAATATGCTGTGATATTGACCTAAAAATCGTTATTGACCGAGGCGATAGCCGAGGTCAATAACGATTTTTGCGGTCAATATCAACAGCATATTTCCCAGCTAATAAGTAAATAACTGTTTTATTACATGAACTATAAATAATATAAAAGATGGAAACTTTCTGATTCTATTTATAGACAGGTCAATATCAGTGAAAGCGGGTCAATATCTAGATTTATTGACTCAGTTATTTTGGGGGTGTGACCAATCGCGTTGCGTCTATTTATAGTTCATGTAATAAACCAAGTTACATACCAATTGTGGATTGGACTTTCACTCCAACGCTCCTCTCTCATCTACTCTCTGTAACTCTCTGTGACTGTTAGCTGGTTACTCAGGTTACTGAAAGTTTCAAACCTGTGCATAATAAAAGACAGTGATTAATATGAACTAAGGCACTGCCTCTTATCGAGCTCTAGCTTTATTAATCTCAGATAATGATTTATATTAAAAAATAATTTGTTTCTAACATTTGTTAGCCTACTCATGCACGATAAAACTATGTGATTTTTTGGAAAGAATTTAGGTCTACATCAACTTAATTCAGCTGGACAACTGGCAATCTGACTTTTACTAAACATTAGGGTTTTTAATGTGTAAACACAAAGGCTACTTGCTTAAATTTACAACCCAAATGTGTTCCACTACCTCACTTAATGCAATATTGAATATTGATAAATTCTTCATTGCTACATGAAAATATTACATTGTCACATGTGCATGAAAATTAATATATTATTGTCTGAAAAATAAATTTTATTTTTTAAAATGTTACCTTGATTACACTTGCATTAACTTTGTAACTTGCAATTGCACAAAATTGTTCCATGCTATTCAAAAAATATATATGCATGTAAATGAATAAAGTTATAATATAGACCTAAAAAGTACTGTTTTAATATACATGTACATGTACATCACATTAACACCACATTGAGACTTCAATATGTAGTGTGATACATCACCTAGATTTTGGGGCATATTTGTGCAAAGTCATTTGAAAATATCTCCAGGAATGACAATGCCATAGGAATTTTCAGTTATTAACAACAGTAATTTGAAGCTATAGATGCTGCGTGAAAAATATTGTGACAATATGGTACATATTTGGTGACAATAAGGTACATATTTGAGCCAAGTTACTTAAATGTGCATGATAGAATTACTTATTTAAGTTGAAAAATAGTTCAGCTATTGGGCCAAAATAGATGAAATAATCTCAATCAATTAAACATAAACATGTACAATATCATGTAGTCTGATTATCCATATGTAACACTCCTTTACAGGTCTTAGTAACTGATTTGAAACAAAATGCTTCTTTATATCTATTTTCATTGCATAAATGAATTGTGCTTGCCAATCAAATCATGCATTAAAAATGTTGTTGGTCCATTTTTTAAATGTATAATAACAATTTTAAGAGATTGTTTGCAAAAAAATGTAAACCCATGAACACATCAACATGCCATTATTCATAACCACTTTTGGATCTCTGTCTGGTAAGTATTTTATAAATGTAATATATATACTGGAAAATGTGAATTTCAACATTCTGAAGCTCATTTCAGTTGGTATTTTCTGGATTTTGTATTTTTCATTGCAGAAATTTAGGCACAAGTACTTTAAAATACTGTAGGTAAATTTCTCTTTAAAAAGTACCATATATTAAAAAATGTAAACTTCTCTACTGTTACATTGCTAAAACATAAACATACAAAAGAAAAAAATCATTGTTTTTATTATGAGTGCGATTTCCAGTTTTTTGTGTTAAAGTCCAGCTTAAGCAGATCCAAATACCGGTATATTCAGATTTTTTCATGTATTTAAAGAGGCCAAAAACCCACTGACATGGCAAGAAATGTTTCTCTTCCTCTTCACAGCAATCTACTTTTTTTTCAACAATTTAAATGATTATGAAAGCTCTGATTTTTTTATTTTCTAAAACACAACTTTTTGATGTTGAGCAAATTTAGTGACACCATGAATATTTAACAAAATTTGCAAAAATAAAACAGACACCTTGTAAATAGTGTATTTGATTACACATGTACCTCACATACATATTTTCATTATGAAATCATGTTGAAATGTGCACATGACAGAAAATATGGTAATAATAGAACACTTTTAATTCCCAAAATGAGCATTAACTTGATATTTGATGCTATTCTTGGTACACATGTATTCTGCTTTCTGGTCAAACTGTTTGGTCCCAACTGATGATAATATATTGGAGATTAACCCTTTCCTCCATGTAAACCCCTTTATGACATGGAAAAACTGTGTAGATTCAGATCAGCCAGCACATCCATGATGTCTGATCAGGATCTGCAATGTTCACTTGTTTAAATCATTAGGTTATTTCTGACCAAAAAGTGAACAGTGCAGATCCTGATTAGATGTGCCAGCTAATCTGGATCTACATTGGTCTCACACTGGTAAAAAGGCATGTCTGTAGAGTAAAAGGGTAAATTTCTCTTTTATTTAAAATCTCATACTACAGTACTGTATATTAAAATTAAAAAGGTAATACTCAGTAGTTACTTTGAGAAAATTATGTCTATACAATTAATAAAACCTGAAATTTCATACATTTAGGACAATCTGTCATGTATTTGGCCAAAATATAAAAAAAAACATAAATTGTTTCTGGAGGTACCATGTCAAATAGGCCACAAGTCAATTCAGGCAGTACTTGTAAGTCTATTGTATATGGCAATCACTGCAAAGAGTTAGTTTTGTTTTTATATTTACACAAGCTTTTAAAATATAGCATCATTGCTTAATTGATATCTAAAATTGTGCTTGTCATCATGAAACCCAAGAACAAATTAAAACATCATCTGATTGTCATTTTTCCTTAAAAAATTGGACTGTCATCATAAAGTAAAGTAATTTATGTTACAGTCATAATCTCTTCTCTACACCTACCCAAGGTGTTGATTCAATCAGTTTTGTCTGGGTGTCACACTGTTATATAAGATCACAATTTACAACACTTGCAGTAAAAGTCAGAGGTGCTAATGCAATCAAAGGTGTCATATTTAATAAATAAATAAATTTATTTCTAAACCAATTTCCATGTTGGACAATGCAAAATACACAGCTTATGTTGCAACCATCAATATTTGATTCTGTGCTAGTGTAGACAGAGTGACTTTTGTAGATAGGTCATTGATCAAATGAGCATATTGACATATAAATGAAGTCTTTTCTTTTGTTGCAACATTTTGTTAATTGTTTTCCCACCTTTTTAGTCATGATAGTCTTGGACAAAAATCCGGAAAAAGTACATGTTGCTCTGTACAAAATGTCCAATCTATGAAGCAACTTGTTCATGAAAAATATTTTATAAAACATCATAATATGACATAGAACATATTAACACAATGATACTAAAAACTTTATTAATAAAATAAAAATGTGGCCTATTTTTGAGGCCTATTTGAGCATTTTCAAAATAAAGTGTGGCTCGATTGACTTGTTTGTGGCCTATTGACTGTAATCCATATACCAATTCCATGGTATTTCATCATAAATTTGGTGTGAATAGACTGATAACGATCCCAATCTATCAACCAAAACAATAAACATTATGTTTATGCAGTGTAGACCCAGTGTAGACCCTCATTTTTTAGGGGGGAGGGGCGGCGGCCAGTTTCTTTTTTTTTAGAAAACAGAGTCTGTCTTCAACGCCCCTGTGGTATAGATTTGCTCTTGTGCCATGTGTTTTATAAGAATAAATAAAAGAAATCTCATACCTCGTGTTCAGTACTCTCACAAACAATATCTTCGACTGCCATGAGCTGTATACATGTCTGAATGACGAACATGACCAGTGACAAAAAACTCTTATACAAAACTGAATTGTGGCGCTGGGCTAAGCTCAGTGTGTCTCACAATGTGACTGAATATTGCGAGGTCCAGTTCACAATTCAACTTCACATAAAAGTTGGTTCTCACCAGCCTTACATCTTGTTTTCAAGAAAAACTCCATGCATCTAATTGTTCCGTCGATGGGCCTTATGCTTCTTTGAATTTAAAGGCCTAATAATCCACTGACAAGCTAACATTCAGTAGTTTTCAACTTGACTTCTTCAGTCTAATTTCTCAAAATGGCCGATTGCTAGAATTGCTATTGGTTACAACGAACGACAACCTACTCTCTAAACAGACGATTTAGTTTTTTTAGCTTTCCAAAATGCTAGTCCGATAACAATGCTACCGAATAATAAGTTTTAATTTTTAAAGATATTTTGCCAATAGCAATTTATAAAAATAAAGCCAATAACAAAATTTGTAAAAACAATACTTTGCCGTAAGTTTTTACCGGTCAGGTTTTTTCCCGTGTTTACGTTGCCTTATGCTGTGCACAACCGGAAACCAGCGCACAACCGGAAACCATCGTTGTTTCCTCCTTAGTGAATGGGCATTCCTGCGACCTTAAGACGAGCTTAACGCTCGGGTCGCTTTGCGACCCGAGCTAGAGCTCGATAATATGAACTAAGGCACTGCCTCTTATCGAGCTCTAGCTTTATTCATCTCAGATAATGATTTATATTAAAAAATAATTTGTTTCTAACATTTGTTAGCCTACTCATGCACGATAAAATTATGTGATTTTTGGAAAGAATTTAAGTCTACATCAACTTAATTCAGCTGGACAACTGGCGATCTGACTTTTACTAAACATTTGGGTTTTTAGTGTGTAAACACAAAGGCTACTTGCTTAAATTTACAACCCAAATGTGTTCCATTACCTCAATTAATGCAATATTGAATATTGATAAATTCTTCATCAATGATACATGAAAATATTACATTGTCACATGTGCATGAAAATTAATATATTATTGTCTGAAAAATAAATTTTATTTTTTTTTATTTTTTAAAATGTTAATACCTTGATTACACTTGCATTTTGTAACTTGCAATTGCACAAAATTGTTCCATGCTATTCACAAAAATATATATGCATGTATATGAATAAAGTTATAATATAGACCTAAAAAGTACTGTTTTAATATACATGTACATCACATTAACACCACATTGAGACTTCAATATGTAGTGTGATAAATCACCTAGATTTTGGGGCATATTTGTGCAAAGTCATTTGAAAATATCTCCAGGAATGACAATGCCATAGGAATTTTCAGTTATTAACAACAGTAATTTGAAGCTATAGATGCTGTGTGAAAAATATTGTGACAATATGGTACATATTTGGTGACAATAAGGTACATATTTGAGCCGTTACTTAAATGTGCATGATAGAATTACTTATTTAAGTTGAAAAATAGTTCAGCTATTGGGCCAAAATAGATGAAATAATCTCAATCAATTAAAAATAAACATGTACAATGTCATGTAGTCTGATTATCCATATGTAAAACTCCTTTACAGGTTATAGTAACTGATTTGAAACAAAATGCTTCTTTATATCTATTTTCATTACATAAATGAATTGCAGTTGCCAATCAAATCATGCATTAAAAATGTTGTTGGTCCATTTTTTAAAATGTATAATAACAATTTTAAGAGATTGTTTGCAAAAAAATGTAAACCCATGAACACATCAATTAGCAATATAAAATGCCATTATTCATAACCACTTTTGGACCTCTGTCTGGTAAGTATTTTATAAAATGTAATATATATACTGGAAAATGTGAATTTCAAATTCTGAAGCTCATTCCAGTTGATATTTTCTTGATTTTGTATTTTTCATTGCAGAAATTTAGGCATAACAACTTTAAAATAGGTAAATTTCTCTTTAAAAAGTACCATATATTAAAAAATGTAAACTTCTTTTCTGTAACATTGCTAAAACATAAACATACAAAAGAAAAAAAACATTGTTTTTATTATGAGTGCAATTTCCAGTTTTCTGTGTTAAAGTCCAGCTTAAGCAGATCAAAGTATCGGTATATTCAGATTTTTACATGTATTTAAAAAGGCCAAAAACCCACTGACATGGCAAGAAATGTTTTTCTTTCTCTTCACAACAATCTACTTTTTTTTCAACAATTTAAATGATTATGAAAGCTTTGATTTATTTTTATTTTCTAAACCACAAATTTTTAATGCTGAGCAAATTTAGTGACACCATGAATATTTAACAAAATTTGCAAAAATAAAACAAAACAAAACAGACACCTTGTAAATAGTGTATTTGATTATACATGTTCCTCACATACATATTTTGATTATGAAATCATGTTGAAATGTGCACATGACAGAAAATATGGTAATAATAGAACACTTTTAATTCCCAAAATGAGCATTAACTTGATATTTGATGCTATTCTTGGTACACATGTATTCTGCTTTCTGGTCAAACTTTTTGGTCCCAACTGATGATAATAAATTGGAGATTAACCCTTTCCTCCATGTAAACACCTTTATGGCATGGAAAAACTGTGTAGATTCAGATCAGCCAGCACATCCATGATGTCTGATCAGGATCTGCAATGTTCACTTGTTTAAATCATTAGGTTATTTCTGACCAAAAAGTGAACAGTGCAGATCCTGATTAGATGTGCCAGCTAATCTGAATCTACACCGGTCACACACGGGTAAAAAGGCATGTCTGTAGAGTAAAAAGGTTAATTTCTCTTTTATTTAAAATCTCATATTACTGTGTATTAACATTAAAAAGGTAATACTCAGTAGTTACTTTGAGAAAATTATTGTCTATACAATTTATAAAACCTGAAATTTCATACATTTAGGACAATCTGTCATGTATTTGGCCAAAAATTAAAAAAAAATTGTTTCTGGAGGTACCATGTCAAATAGGCCACAAGTCAATTCAGGCAGTACTTGTAAGTCTATTATACAAAATTTACAACACTTGCAGTAAAAGTGAGAGGTGCTAATGCAATCAAAGGTGTTATATTTAATAAATAAATAAATTTATTTCTAAACCAATTTCCATGTTGGACAATGCAAAATACACAGCTTATGTTGCAACCATCAATATTTGATTCTGTGCTAGTGTAGACCTAGTGACTTTTGTAGGTCATTTATCAAAAGAGCATATTGACATATAAATGATGTCTTTTCTTTTGTTGCAACATTTTGTTAATTGTTTTCCCACCTGTTTAGTCATGATAGTCTTGGACAAAAATCCGCAAAAAGGACATGTTGCTTTGTACAAAATGTCCAATCTATGAAGCAACTTGTTCATGAAAAATATTTTATAAAACATCATAAACTGACATAGAACATATTAACACAATCATACTAAAAACTTTATAAATAAAATAAAAATGTGGCCTATTTTTGAGGCCTATTAGAGCTTTTTCAAAATAAAGTGTGGTTCATTTGACTTGTTTGTGGCCTATTGACTGTAATCCATATACAAATTCCATGGTATTTGATCATAAATTTGGTGGGAAAAGACTGATAATGATCCAAATCTATCAACCAAAACCATAAACATTATGTTTATGCAGTGTAGACCCAGTGTAGACCCTCATTTTTTAGGGGGAAGGGGCCAGATTCTTTTTTTTTTAGAAAACAGAGTCAGTCTTCAACGCCCCTGTGGATTAGATTTGCTCTTATTCCATGTGTTTTATAAGAATAAGTAAAGAAATCTCATAGATCTACCTCGTGTTCAGTACTCTCACAAACAATATCTTCGACTGCCATGAGCTCACATGTCTGAATGACGAACATGACCAGTGACAAAAAACTCTTATACAAAACTGAATTGCGGCGCTGGTCTACGCTAAGCCTAAGCTCAGTGTGTCTCACAATGTGACTGAGTGACTGAACATTGAGAGGTCCAGTTCACAATTCAGCTTCACATAAAAGTTGGTTCCCACCAGCCTTACATCTTGTTTTCAAGAAAAACTCCATGCATCTGATTGTTCCGTCGCTGGGCCTTAAGCTCCTTTGAATTTAAAGGCCAAATAATCCACTGACAAGCTACCATTCAGTAGTTTTCAACTTGATTTCTTCAGTCTAGTTTCTAAAAATGGCCGATTGCTAGTATTGCTATTGGTTACAACGAACGACAACCTACTCTCTAAACTGACGATTTAGTTATTTAGCTTTCCAAAATGCTAGTCCGAAAACAATGCTACCGAATAATAAGTTTTAATTTTTAAAGATATTTTGCAATTAGCAATTTACAAAAATAAAGCCAATAACAAAATTTGTAAAAACAATACTTTGCCGTAAGTTTTTACCGGTCAGTTTTTTTCCCGTGTTTACATTGCCTTATGCTGTGCACAACCGGAAACCAGCGCAAACGGAAGGGCAAAGTTTTTTTTTCGTTAGTGAATGGGCATTCCTGCGACCTTAAGACGAGCTTAACGCTCGGGTCGCGAAGCGACCCGAGCTAGAGCTCGATATTAATAATAACTGCAGAAGAAAAAACTCCAAATAAACAAATAAAACTCTCTAAAACTGTACTTTATAAAACAATTACAATAAAAGTTGGCAATTGCATAATTAAAACAATAAAAAGCAACTAACCATGAATAATCCAGTTTGAAATTCCTAATTTACTGATTTATTACTAAGTTAAAAGAAATGTCCAATGTGCAACATTACACAATGGCTGACAAAAACGTTCTGACAAAAAATTGACCTCACGTGACCCTGAATTTGGAGAGAAATTAAACGCTTGACTAATTACAAGGTAATGGAAGGGAGATAACCTCAAAAATAGTAAAACCTAAGACAACTGATTTATCTCTCTTAAATGAATAAAATCTCAACTGGGCTACAAACAGGTTGAATCAAAACGAGCCTTTCAAAAAAGTTCCATTTTCTTTTTTTAAACATATAATTTAATAATAAGTTCCCTTTTCAGCTTTTTACATATAATTCAAAGTTCCCTTTTCATCTTTTTTTTATATATAATTCAAAATTCCATTTTCATCTTTTCACGTATAATTCAACGTTCCCTTTTCATCTTTTCACATATAATTGGTTTAACAGGTGTCGTCAACAGACTCGCCAAAAGAAGAAAAGTTAGGGAAGGATTCAGTGGAAATTGCTGGAAAGGATAGGCTCATTATTTCATTACCTGACCTTAATGACCCTAAACCATCAGCAAGAAAATCCAAAACAGACAAAAGTAAACAAGGTCTTTCAACAGAATTCAAGAAAGCTGCTGATACTGTAAAGTTGAGATTGACTAATGCAAGTAATGTCGTTGAAAAGAAACCAGACGGTGTCACTGTTAATAGAGTACTGGCCAATGTCCCACTCGCACGATGCGTATCATATAACTCTGAAAGGCTTTTACGTGCTTCGACGCAACTTGCTCCTAACATCAATCTCTCTGACAAGCTTGCTCAGCATTTAAAGCAATTAAGCGAAAATCCTAAAGCCAAAGACTATAGACAACGAAACAATCAGTTGCCATCTTTAACACCACGAGTGACCGTGGCCCAGGATTCAACTTTGGATGCTGGATCACCAGCTATATCATGTAGTAGCAAAACTGTAACCGGTAGTACGATTGATCCTTCTTCTGCCATTCAAACGGGCAATAATGACGTTTTACACGTGATAAAAAGCCAAAATGATGAAGGAGGAAACAGAAACACGCAAGAAATACCGAAACAGATTCGCAGATATGCTAATGCGGCTATTGTAGACAAGAAAACTATCAATTGTCCAACACTATCAGTAATATCTTTGGTTTCCACGAAACCAGATGAAACGACTTTAAAATTAGCCCATCAGTCGGAAAGTGATAAAGGTATTTTTCAGTGCGGGGGGGTACGTGTTAGCAACTGCACGTCATCTTACATGTTTGACAGGGAGGACCCCCAGACATTAAAGCTCACAGCACGGTCTCTTCCCCCACTTCACAAAGTCTGCACTGGCTGTGGTCGAATTTCAGCTGCTCAGATAGACTCTGACGTTGGTGAACGTAGGGGCATTTTTAAAACTGGCGAAATCTATTCAGAGCTTGGAAGAAAACAAATCAATCCGAATTTCTGCGAGTTATGTTCCGAAGAAGATAAGTGGACACTGGATAAACAACACACATGTACACCTGAGGTCAGTTATACAGAAAAGTTGATGGGCAAGAATCAAATGTTAAACGATGTTCCTGACATATCTAAACAGACGACACTTAGAGACATGAGGTCGAACCTAAACCCAACACAGTGCAAAGAGTTGTCGATCAGTTTTACCGACAAGAATATAAAACTTCGTATCCAATGTGAACTCTCGGTGGAGAACACAAGCAGTTTAGGAAATGGCGGCCGAGGTGAAAGACAATGCAAATCAGAATTAAACGGTTGCGGCGGTGTCAGAACTGGTAACGGCGTCAAGTCTGAAAAACAAGATAGTAACATTCATCAACGAAGTGAATCGTGGCTAGAGAGGCTTGCAAAGCCAAAGAAAAAGGATAGGTTAGGATGCCCAGTTATCAGCGAAACTCGGATTTATAGGGATAACCTCAAGAAATCTAACAAGACCACCGAAAAGTATCTGGCACAGCATTCACCCAGAGCCCCAGCTCCCACGCCATATGTTGAATACTGTAACAATAATCACAAGACAGAATTACAGACCAAAAGAAGTACACACACGCTTAAATGTTTAGCTGCAAACGTGTCAGGTAACGATCATTTTTCTAAATTCTGATTTTTAACAATGCTTGCCATCGTTTTATATTTAATACCGTGGAATTTGTTCATTTTTTTCATTCATTTTTATCATGTTTCAATAGATTATTCAATAATGTCATTTTATCTACGTGATATTAATTACGTGTGGTTAATTAACCTCCATAACCTCCATTTGAACATTTGTTTTCATGCGAAAAGAGTATCGTATGCAATATTTACATATTTGACGTGTTCGGTGGCTTTCAAAGTTCCCTTTTCATCTACATGTATGAATTGAAAGTTGCAGCCGTAGAAAATCTCCCCGTACATATAGTTAGTACTGTTGTCAGTAAATTGTCATTTGATGATGATTACGTTTATCAGGGTCTTCCGCGCAACCATTTTTGCGGTTATCCCTGATAGCTCAGTACCGTAAGCTGATTTACATAGCACGACCTTGCCGCCTTACGGTACAGATCGATTCCAACTGTTGGCAATATCATTCCTAATTTCTTCCTTCTGTTTCAGCTACTGTCGGTAATGACGAAGTTTATGAGAAAAGTGTTTCTAGAAAGTTCAAGAAGTCCTATGTCGTCCCGAAACAGAAAAGTAAAGAGAGAACTAAGAGAGACTCTTGTGGGAAAAATGGTTTGTAAATTGTCATGGCAACCGTTTAATAGTCTGAAATAAAGTTTCAGTACTGTAGTGTATTCACTTAAGATTTTAAATACACAAATTGTAGATGCTTTATTATTATATATATTTTTTAATCACTGCACCGAATATTTGTAACATTTAATTTAGAAGTTATTTCATAACATTACTGAAGCATGTATTATGAGTGGAAGTAGTGTGCAGTGGGGTAACATTTACGCTATATCACTGTTGCTGTATACCAGTATGGCAGTCTAAAAACTTCATTTCAGTCGTGCTGTAGGTCGAGATGTATCTGTACGAAACTGTATTTATAACAGTTTAAAGAAACGAAAGAATATTAGATAAAGAGTAAACAGAATCGTTGTTACACATTGGACGTATGGGAAAATTTGAATTTTATTTCTTAAAGTATGATTAGTTTTTAACATACATTTGCTAATGACGAAGACATGTAACTATTTTCAACTGTTTGCGTGTTTACCTGTTTCTATTTATAGGAAAAAGAAAACACCCACGCGACCGTAGCAGTGTATTGTTTGTTGACTCCACGGGATATGAACCAGTCTACTCGGTAGGACATTCAGTGCTGTTATCAGTTACGTCCCTTGAATGTCGTTGAACAGCATAGTTGTGCTGAAGGTTACATGTGATAAAACTGAGCATGGAAACCAGTTTAAAATCTTAAGCATCTGATTGGCTGAAATAGCGACTCGTCACTATTTCAGCCAATCAGATGCTTGAGATTTGAGACTGGTTTCCATGCTCAGTTTTATTACCTTGGGCTTTGGTCGCGAATAATTGTTGGTTTTACAGTTATAGTTCTGACTTCACATTTTGGCAGATTTCTTAAAGAATAAAGCAACGCTAAATCAGTTTTCACTTTTATCTATTAGCGGTGCCTATTCACCGTTAAGTGTGGAAAACTTTACTGTCTCAGATGTGGTTTATATTACTTGTAGCTCTATATAACGCCTAACAATTACTAAAAGGAGCAAATACCGCAGATATAAACGCTTTAACAACTTTAAGTTTAAATATATTCACTCGTTCTGTGATATAAGAATATTACATCTCATTTAATTGATTTACATGTTTTTATAATAAACATTTATATTTTAAAACACGTAATATGTTTCGTTTTCATCAGTGATAAGTGAACAGGCACGTTTATTTACATTCTGACAATTATAATGTTAATTTAAATTTATATTTTTCAGACCAGCATAAGATGTTCCGGAAATAAGATTCCGAAAACAAGAACTTAGCGTGTTACACAAATCATTTGTTTTTCTGTTTCTGCAAAAAGAACGAATTAAACTGTTTTATACTTTATAGCTTTAGTTATCTTTTTCTGACATCATAAAGAAAGATGAGCAGACGACATTATATAAATATCACATCCCATTGGGGGAAACAGTACGAAATGTTAACCCGAGAGAAGTAATGTCAACCGAGGCGTTAGCCGAGGTTGACATTACCTTCTCAAGGGTTAACATTTCGTACTGTTTCCCCCAATGGGATGTGATATTTATTTTATTACACCGAACATTTGTTTTTTTAGAGATCTTGACTATGACCAAATTTCGTTTGGGAACAAAATCAAGCGCCGGAAGTCCAAAATCAATAATGCTCAATAAGTGGCTACAAATAATGATCAAAATGCGTTTATCTCCCTTGGTCAAATACGCATGCGTAGAAGTTAATTTGTAATCGGATTTCCAAGATATTTATTTTTAGATCCACGCGAGGGGGACATGATGCTGTCGCATATGTGACAGTATATAAATATCACATCCTTCAGTGGGTGATAGAACGGAATGTTCACCCGAGACAGGTAATGTCAACCGAGGCGTTAGCCGAGGTTAACATTACCTGTCAAGGGTGAACATAACGTTCTATCACCCACTGAAGGATGTGATATTTATTTTATTATACCAAACAAAATAATTCGGAAACTTTTACAAATTTATTCAACAATGATATTAACACAAAATAAAAAGTCAATTTAATCAATAAAACATTAATTCAACTGTCAGTAAAATCATTCATCAGCATGTGACGTCATATTGCGCACGCGAGGGCCGATTCGTAATGTCAAGCGGGCGTATAGGTAATGTCAAGAGGGTAACATTACGGATTGTCAGCAGGTGACGTCACATTACGCTATATAGTAAACTAATCACGTGAGGTATAATAATAGCGATTATCTCCCTGTGACGTCACATTACGCTTTATAGTAAACTAATCACGTGAGGTGTAATAATACTATTTATGCATTTCGAGCTTAAATAATATTATGTTGTCAAAATGTGTAACAAAATTAAATCAAAATTATGAGTAAATAATAGATCATTGTAAGTTCTTTCCAAATAAAGTAATAACTAAAATATAAAAATATGACCGAATACACCTTCCCCACGGCGTGCCCCGATTAGGGTTTTAGCAAAGATAAGCAAAAAAAAGGAAAAAACTTTGAAACGGTCATTCGGCCTTTTAAAAGCAAGATATTTTTTCCAATCAAATATGGTCTTCAAAGAACTGTTTTAGACTATTCAAGTCTAACGATTGGTAGCCTGCAACTTTTCAATGTCCTTTTGACATACGCTGTTACTATTTGTGAAAGCGTTTTACATAGAATGGTATAACGTAAATAATAACAGTCAACCACTTTCCATTTTCTAATTTGTAACATTTTAAATAGTTTTTCTTCACTGACCAACACCTCAGTTACATCGTAGTAAAACACCAATTTATCAACAAACTATGCGTTGGAAGGTATTACCAGAGAGCTGTGATCTTTTTGGAAAAGTTCACAGATAAAATAAGTCTGTGATGTTGGTTGTGAAAGTGCGTTGATATCCAGAGTTATCTTTTCCTTTTTAACTTTTTTAAGTTACTTACCATATACGAAAGAGTATTTGTAAAAAAAAGTGAAATATGCATATCAGGAATTGCCACACTCACAAAACACAGATAAGATGTTTAACAAGTTGAAAGCAATAGACATTAGTCAGAGGGTAATAGTTAAGTGGGTAAGCATATTTTCATTTGTGCACATTTGTTGTTTAGAATCAGTCGCAACATGTGACTTTGGTGTACCCTGAAACCTGGTTTATGTGTTTGCAACATTCTTTGAGATTGGTTGTTGGGATGTCATGAAGTAACGAAGGCGAATTGAATCTATCTCTTCTTGACAATCTGGTGGAACATTTGATAATGGTGTATCATTAAACGCGGCGTAAGCACCAAGTGTGCCGAGTTACCGCCTAAGTGCATATTTCACGAGGGTTGGATCATGCTATATTAACCCAACATAAGTGAATGATACTTTTTCTTGCATACCGTATTTATTTTGCGCATTTTGGGGTATTTTCCTGTAAATTTTTCTTTGCACTACTGTTTTATAGTAGCGGAGTGAAATACGAGACATTCCATCGTTCATTCATAAATGCGTAAGACGTCGTGACGTCATATAAGGCGCGTGACTCATTCTACATGGGGGTGTAGAATCAAAATTTCCTACACGGGTGAAAACACCGGATGACCTGATCTGGTATGCAAGAATATGTTTTGCCACTTCTATTTGTTGTTGTGGATGGCTTTCAAAGGTCCCTTCTCATCTATTGGAAATCTACATTTAGCTTTTTGTCAATCCAATGTGACAATCCAAATTGTTAAATTCCAGATCAAAGAATTTCATAACCAGAACGTGGAGGTTATAATAATGGTAAATGTTATGACTTGCACAGCAAAGCAAAGCAATTAGTACTAATTAAAAGAGTTTGTTGTGGGTTCGCTCCCAGCTAAAGGCACTCTCCTTTGAAATTCTCAGTAGCGCTATTTGTGCAGTGTGGCGGCCGTAAAAAGTCTCCTTTTACATATAGTCAGTACTGGTAACAGTAAAATAAACAAACTGTGAATTTTAATATCAGCCTTGGTGATTGTAATCTGTCTCATTTTAAATATTTTACTTTAGCATTTTACTTTTTGTATTACACTATAATCATTTAACATTTGTTAGCTGAAGCACTAAACGAACGTTCGCTAAACAAATCGGTCATTCTTAATATTTTTCCATGAAAATCTTTAAACATTGCAAGTAAAATACAACTCAATTTGTGAAAACATATCACTAAATACACTTTTTTTCCAAGGGCGTGCCTATATCATATTTAATCTATAAGTTTATGTATATACAGATGCGGAGTTCTTCACACCAACTAAAACCATAACAACTTTCATGATTAATTAATATTCCTTCACGCACATGAAACTCTCCAGCAGTTCCGAGGCTTGCCGTAATTCAGCGGAGTTAGACGAAGTTAACCGATTGAAAAATTGACACACATTCATAAACTATACCCTTTTTACTAAATAAGAATAGATTGCATTTCAGTTACTCATTTTCAGACGAATTGTTGCTATCTACATAATAATGTAAATAATCAGATAAATTACTGATGATTGTCTCAAACTGCTATTTGAGTCCGACATGATTGTTATGAACTACATGTATGAAGAAATTGGATAGATAGATACAAAATACTAGTTAACTATGGTAGTGTTGAAAAAAGTAGGAATTTAAGCTTAAAACAAAGTAGCAATGTCAACAATTTTTATTAATGTATTCTCTTATAATTGGGGCGCGTCACGGGAAAAGGTACATTCGGACAGTCGACGTCAATCATTGAAATGAGGTCATAAAGTTGAGCAGACTACATTAATTTATTGTTCATCTCGCGGTAAAAATATCATTTTATTGTCAATATAAGTAAGAAAATCACTTATGAGAAACTAAAAGATAGTTGTAATTACTTTCCAAATATAGTAACAACTAAAATGTAACAAAATATGACCGTTTTCCCGTGACGGGCACCATATAGTTGTTTACCTAGCTATAGCATAACATATTCGATTGATTCAAGTCCACATCATGATTGGTCACACCCGGAAGACGCAGCCATCCCATACAGCAAGAAGTAAAGAGACAAAGAGACCAAGGTTAATACCATTATTCCCAACAATTTTCACTTCGTACTTTAATTTTAAAATCTTCCTTTATTTAGGTGTTTTAATAGTTACTTCGACTATCTTTCCTGCAACAAAAATCTATAATTTTAGTTTGAATGATATCCGATTATTCCGTACACTACAGCCTCTGGGGTTTTGTTTTGATAAAGTGGGAAAAGTATCTATGAACACGTTAAGGACAGCTTTCATAATTTCTCGGTATTTTATAAGCATTTTCTCAAAACATTAATTCCGCATTATTTTTTTTTTCAAAAGAAGCTAAATTTCCTCTTAAATTACTTTATGTTATATATTACACACGGATTTCTCGCTTAAGACTTTCAACGTACACGTGTGTCCAATTGAAGATTAATATAAACATTATAAAAGTAATAAATAATACTTCTGTTGTCACTGAGCGATTTCTGTCGGAAAAAAATGTTATTTCATCGCACTTCTTAATTATCCTTGCTCTTAACATCTTGTCTTTCTTGTCTGGTAATTAATAAATCTACAGTTGATTGTTATGCTTACCTCTTTGGTTGCACCACGGTGGCAGGGGTTTAAGTATTTATCAATGTTCCCTTTTCATCTATTTCAATATCACAGAAGCGTTGGTTGTGCCGTTTGGCGACTGTAAAATGTCTCCCCATACATTCAATCAGTGCTGTTATCAGTTACGTCCTTTGAAGGTTGTTGTTGAGCACGATATGTATGTACTATATCAATAGTACTTCTAAAATTGCTTTTGTTTAAATATTTCGGCCAGTTTATAGATGGGTGGTTTCAATATCTGTGATATGCAGGATTTATATTCTCAGATCCCCTGTCAAAATTCTATTTTGTTTAGTTCCGTCAATTGTTTTCTCGTTTAGGGCAAACCCATTATTTTATCTGAAGTACATACGCCGCTGAACATGGAATGGTATTAATCTGAAATAAAATATCGCATTGACGGTTCAATGTTCACCGTCATATACATACCATCGTTTGGGATGGATCAAACTTGTACTGTTTCTTGGTGTAAATATTTAGTTGCGCTCAACTCGGGGCTAGGCGGCGTGGGCAGTAATATCCATTTCTGCTCATGAACAGGCTCAATAAAACCGAGCCTTCAATATTTTCATATTTTTCGTGTTCGGTGGGTTTCTCTTATTCTTGTCTGTAAGGGTGGCCTGTGTTTTCTGAATGTGACCATTTCTGATATGCATATTTCACTTTTTATTAAATAATATGAAACTACAGCTTTGTCATAGGAACTACAGGGAACAGAAAAAATGTCAAATTTTTCATTACTTCATCCTACTTTTCGCGACTGACGACATTTCAAATTGGTGTAATTTTGCGTGCATGTTTCATATAAAAGACAAAGTTTTACTTCAATCTGTGCTATACAGAAGACATTTAACATGCAGCGTAGTGGTGAGTCATTTTATATTATACTTTATAATTATTTAAATAAAAAACTCATGTTGGAATTAAGGCACACTTTACTACTACGTTTTATTGAAAATCGGTAGGCGTCAAAATCTTTTAGTTAGTATTAAATGAGGTTATTAGAATTAAAATTTTAATGGCAACACGCAAATTATTTTATATTCCTCTCTTCTTTTTTTTTTTGCTGCGCGGAGGGTTGTTTTTTGTGAGTGTGGCGATTCCTGATATGCATATTCACATTTGTATACGTTAAAATATTGGTCTTAGACGATCGAATGCTAAATGTTTTTATCTTCATTTCTTCAAGTATTTGTTGCATCTATAAATTTTCAAATAAAAATTAGCGAAAATACGTGAATAACCGGTTTTCGCTACTTTTGGAAACGCGACGTTACATATCACGTTACAAAAAATCCGAGTTATATAAGTATATGATAAGTTATATAAGTATTTTGTTGCCAGAAACTCAAGCCAATTAATGAGTCTGATTTTGAGCATTTCAAAACTATGTCCAAACTGAAGCTCTGCGACCCACTGTTCAAAGTGTTAACAATAATATTATACCTTTTGTTGTAGAATACAATCCGTCTTTGCCAAATATTGGTGTTATAATCAGCAAGTACTGGGATTTATTAAATCTAATAATCCTGCTGTTAGAGAGCTACATAAATACAAGCCCGTAATGACTTTCAAACGCCCAAAGAACATCAAGGACATTCTTGTAAAAACTACTATTTTTAAACCTCAGAACAATATTAAATATACATCTGTTAAATACAACCGTCCTAGATGTTCTCACTGCACTAACATCATTGAAAGTGATAGTTTTACTAGCTCTCAGTATCATACAGAATTTAAATTAAATCATAATACTGATTTTTATGTAATTTATTTAATAACTTGTAAAAGATGCGATATGCAATATATTGGCCAGACCAGTCAGAAGGTGTCTAAGCTTATGAACAATCACCGTTTTGATATCAATAGCTATATAGATCCTGCATTTTCTACACTGGTTGCTTCCCATTTCAACCAAATGATCACAGCCTTAATGACTTTAGTTTCATGTCAATTGATAAAGTTCATAACAATATGGAGAGACTTAGGAAGGAAACTTACTGGATTCATAAATTGGAAACAGTTTTCCACAGATTCTAAATTCAAAAATATTGTATGAAAAATATTATCATGAAAATGTTTAATGGTGCTGATTATGTAGATTATTAAGGGATTTTTGTCTAACAGTAATTTTCCTTTATTAAGTCTCTACACTTTACAATATAGATGAAATAATGAAATATTATCTGCCTTATATTTTATAAAAATTATTTATGTACACTTGTTACTGGAATCCATTGTACATTGTGCTATGTATGCATTTTTTTCTACCAGTGACTGTTGAATCTATAAGATCCTGATCAACATTATATTATTTTTGGCGAAAAGAATCTGTTGATTTTATAAATGTTTCCTTTATTTTAAGTTTTATTGTTGTTTGTGCAAAATTATGTGCGTCTTCTTTTGGGCCAAAGTTGACGTCGTTTATATTGCTATGTTACGTCTTTTTTACGCCAAACGGTGACGCTTGTTTAGTAAATTAAAATAACATCAATTTTACACCAAAAATAAGACATTATTTATAAGAATTGTTGATACAATAACATTCACCTGAAAAAGAGTCAAATAAACTCGAAACGCGTAGAGAAATATAGGAGTCGGTCTTCCTTTATTTGTTTATATTAAAAATATGGAGAGTCAGTGTGTGTAAAGTTCAGAAAATAACATTTTTACCGAAATCTATCACCTGTCGGTGGCAAAGATCTATTACGTTTTATCTTTTTTTCTTACAGAATTTTATGACATGATTGTTTCATTTCAGTATTTTTTCTAACAGCCCTTTTGGCGATTGTCGGCTCGTGTTATGGAAACGGTCATCTGAATTGCTCCAACTTCCATGATTTAATGAATGTTATTGAAGAGTGTCAATCTAGTCCCTTCAACTTATTCCATGAGGACACGTGGACAGGAGCAGAAATTTTGGAAATAGTGAACAGCACCTGCAGGTTACCATACTACAACAGAACTATGTTGCCCATCACTAAACGGGGCACGTCACGGGAAAAACGTGTGTTGGTCATATTTTGACATTTTAATTGTTTCTATATTTGGAAATAATTTACATTAAATTTTATGTATTATTTTCTAATAAATTTAGGTGAACGTATTAAACATTTTGCCAACTGTTATTTTTAACGCAAAAAGCAACAACAGTGTCGTCTGCTCAACTTAATGAAGTCGAAAATATTATGCATTTCGCGGTAAAAATATCATTTTATTGTCAAAATGTGTAACAAAATCTCTTTTTAGTTAGGAGAAAATAATAGATAGTTGTAATTTTATTCTAAATAAAGTAACAAATAATTGTCACAAAATATATTCGAAGGTATCATTTCCCGTGGCGTGCCCCATATGGGACGATAGATAAAAACTCACATAGAGTAAGTTACGTACTTAATCTGGGAGGCAAAGGAAATACATCGGAAAAAAGAATTATTATTATCAATTGCAATGAATAAAAATAATTGTGTCTTCTTATTTTACATTTGTATTTAAAACTGAGTTAATGTTTCACCAACGATTTAGGACTAACTACACAGATGCTAAATGTTAAAAGTTGTTGTTTTTTAAGTCTTTTAAATGTTAATAAAATAATGTGCCCAAGTTCGGTTGTATCATAACGGTATGTGTTCTAGTAACATAAATAATTGGCTTATTTTATTAGTATGTACTAACTCAATTCGAAACATTAAAAGTTATTGTTAAGAAGGAAAAGGAAACGTTGAAAGTCAAAGAACACGGCAGACAATATGAAAATAATGCAGGCTCTGTTTGATTAGTATGTTCATGGACAGTTCGGGAAATGCGCAATACTGCCAACGCCGCCTAGCCCCGCGTTGAGTGCAACTCGATATTAACGCTAGTAAACAGTAGAATGTCGATCTATTCCAAACGATGGTGTGCATATGGCGGTGAAAGTAATTGTAGTTACAAGGTTTTCAATAAAAGATCTATGAAAGATGAAAAGGGAACTTTGAAAGCCATCGAACACGACAAATTTGAAAATATTGCATGCTCGCTTTGATTGAGCCTGTTCATGGGCAGTGAGACAGAAACAAAATGCCTTATAGTAATTTGTATCGAATTCGTGTACTCTCATAGACTAGTAAGTTCTTCACGAAAACAAGCCAAGCTCTAGCCAAGTATAAAATATTTAACATATATATGTGACCCTGCCTCCATAGTGTAAACAACAAAACGGAGTAGTTCAAATCACATTTAATTAAAGGCATTATCTGAGCATTCTCTGTAATACTATATTACACACATATGTTCAATCAGTGTCACTTCTGATAAACAAAAACATACTGGGAACCAAACCTTCCAGAACGAACCTTCAGCAAACCTTCGGAACAAAGCTTCGGCACTGAAATTAACATATTAAGCATATTTTGAGTGCCTAATAAATACAATGATTCCCTTAAACAAGAATACTCAATGAGATAATATACATGTACACAATATTAACAAAAGATAAAATTACCAAACATATCAAATCATCATCAGTTAGAGAAATACAGCTTGATACGTTAAATACGACTCTTAAATCAAGCACGGTATAGTGGTTCTGTATATTTAAGAAACACAAACAATACTGAACCTTTAACAATACTAAACTGATAATTTACAATGGTAAAAAGTACAACAAAATACACTAAAGCACACTTACATTTGTTTGTGGAACAAATCACCACTTTGACAAACAGGAATCACTTCTTCTCACTCGCCCTTACATCCAGTGCTGTGTAAACTGTAAATATGTTAATAAAAAGATGAGCAATTGTTAGTCAAAACATCAACAGTTGAATGACAACCGATCGAACAAAAGACCAAAAATATGGCGCTCAGATTTTTAACAAATTTCAAAGAGTTTAATTGAATAAATCTGCAGCTCAAGTCAAATACAACATTAAAAGACATTACACCTACATACCCTGAATATCTGTACCTTAAATTATTCTTAAATAGTTAATACAACTTTACTAAAGATAAACTTCTAGAGTGACAACTGCTCAACTGCATGATTTTTTCCAACTGGCGGTAAAAAAAGGCTAAATTATCTCCCCTTAATAAACTACCGAAAAGACCTAGAACTACAAGCAAGCTACTAAATTAACCTATACTAAGTGTACAGTCTACAGGAGTCTATTATGTCAAAAAATAAAAAAAGCAATAAATATCATCCCGCTACATATAAAACATCTAAGATACAAAATACTTAATTTTTATGTTCGATAATCGTTTAGAAGCACAGTATAAAGCAATTTAATCCACAACTATGATTAATAAAAAAAGAGTTAACCTTATGTTTTTAGATATAGAGAACCTGGAGGACCTCTGTTTACATGCTTAGACAGAAGTCTAAGCGTTTGCGCTGAATCGGACCGCGCGACAGTATTTGATTCTATTAGAGCATCAAGAGCTGTGTATTGCAATGGGGATGGAGCACTGCCTTGGATAGAGCAAGGTAAGTTATATTACCATTTATTCGGCAGTTAAAATTGTTAATTTAGATTACGAATTGGTAAATGTTTGTAAGTAATGTAGGTAAATGAAAGCATTTGTTTAAAAAAATGCTAGTGCCAAAGAATCATCGAGGGACACAATTTTTAAAAGTTCAAATTGAATAATACCAAGAACGTACACCCAGCCTTTTAGATATCTTGATTTGAACGTGAGAAGACATTTAAATAATTTTTTTATTTAAAAAGATGTATTTGATTAAAAAATAATTTGAAACAAATTCATTCAAAATAATATATCTCTTGTTCTTTTTGTGTTCTTGATGTTTCACCTTTATCCATATTTTAGTTCAACAAGTTTTGAAAAGCCAATGAATGTGGGACAATGCACATAGCATAGATCATCGGTTCAAAGAACCCCGCTTTTTTGTTTTCTTTAAATTAAAGTTGCACGGAAGCCTATACAGTGTATATAACTTGAAACTTCTCTTTTCATCTATTTTAAAAGGAAAAAAAAAACAAGCGGCTCTGTAGAGTCCATTGCTTTGTGGTGCTTTCAATGAGTAGTGTGGCGGCCGTAAAAGGTCTCCCCGTACATATTCTCAGTACTATTATCAGTAAAATAACCCGTTACCGATGTCTTGCAGTGATGATAACGTATATCAGGGCTATCCAATCAACCTTTTTGGGGTTGTCTCGGTTAGCTCAATTGGTTGCGTCGTCGGAATTGCAGGGCTAGGCGCTGTCGTCGTGACGGTGCGGGTTCGCTCCCAAGTAGATGCAATATAATTTTTTTCAATTAAAATCACTTTTTAAAGTAGGATGTTTCACGGAAAATTTTCTCCGAGAGCTGTAGAGTGTGAAAACTAAATTTAAGTTTAATCATCGTAGTACAGCAATGTTGCTTTCCCCAGAATATGTCATCGTTAGTTACTTAATGTTTCTTTTAATCTTTTTAAAATAATTTAAGCCCTGAGTGACTTCTGGTGCGAGAAATCATGCATGGAGGAGATAATAGACCTAGCAACGCAATGTGCTTCAGACCTTGTGAGAGACATCCCTGATCCTTCTGAGGAGACGTTTCACAACTTTTTGACAATCATGAATCGGTGTGTATAAAACATATAGCCATAAACTTCAATATCTTTGAAGCAATGCTATGTATTTGAAATTGATCGAAGTTCCCCTTGAAGACAACAGAAATACTAACAAATTACAAATTACACCAAAATACATCGACTGAAGAACAAGATAATATTTAGATCACACTTGATACATGCATACAAAACTCTTGGGATAGTTATTAAATTTTGTTCTAGGTGAGTGTTACTAATGACAAAACAGGGACTTACAAAATATTTAAAAAAAAAACAAAAAACAATGCAGCACAATAAGTTCATGAAGTCTGAAAAACAAAGCATTACATAATATTTGGAAGGCATTTCAGTTTACGGCCATATTTGCCTATAGCAGAAAAAATTACATAAGGTGTATGCTCACGTGTAGTTACTTAAATGTCATGAATGTTTGCCATTTCATACTTCAGAAGTCTTGAAGAAGACAATAATTTTTTAAAAAAGTGAATATGCATATCAGGAATCGCCACACTCACAAAACACATCCTGCACACGCAGCAAAAATGAAGAGAGGAAGAAAGATAATGTTTTTATATGTGTGTCAATTCAAAAAAGACATCACAAACAATTAACGAAAAGTGAACCCGTGGGGTTACCGCCTTGGAACGGTTAGTGGCAAAATAAATTGCCACCGGGGGTTTAAGCCATGTTCTAGGGTGCACCAACCTCACACTTGCCCCCAACAGGTTCTATTATCACAAAACAAGTACAAGTTGTTTTGGTGAAATAATCCCAACCCACCCGTCAGCTCAACAGTGTTGCATTTAAAAGCACACACAAATAAAACACAATAAGCTGAGAGCATTGAAAAACCTAAGGGGCGGGTACTCAATGACCTTACCGAGACCAGAGCACCTGGAGTCAAATCAGCAAAAACCACGATGACAGGGATAAAAGAAACAAATCGTGTCTCTAGTTTGTTTTAAAAAAGATTTCCCTATAAACCTTCATAAACTCATAAATCCCTGACACCGTCGTGCAACCAAAGAGGTAAGCATAATGATCAACTGTATATGGATTAATCACCAGGCCTGCCGAGCGCTGCAGATTATCATGTTGGTAACCTTTCATTTTGAATTTACGTATGGTTTTTACGAATAACCGGGAGACATTAACATTTTAAGAGTAAAATATGCACAGGAATCGTCACCCGCAGAAAACAGACTCCATAAGCAGCCAAAATGTAGAGAGGAAAATAGAACATGTGTTTATCGAAACGTTCAAAAATAAAAAATAACATCATAACCGACACACGAAAAATCTAACAATTCAGTGTCAAAACCGACAACCGACAAATCTAACAATACAGTGACAAAACCGACAACCGAAAAATCTAACAATTCAGTGGCAAAACCGACAACTGACAAATCTAACAATACAGTGGCAAAACCGACAACCGACAAATCTAACAATATAGTGGCAAAACCGACAACCGACAAATCTAACAATTCAGTGGCAAACCGACAACCGACAAATCTAACAATACAGTGGCAAAACCGACAACCGACAAATCTAACATTACATTGACAAAATCCACAACCGACAAATCTAACAATACAGTGGCAAAACCGACAACCGAGAAATCTAAAAGTTCAGCGGCAAAACCGACAACTGACAAATCTAACAATAGAGTGGCAAAACCGACAACCGACGAATCTAACAATACAGTGGCAAAACCGACGAAACAAAATTGGGTTGGGTTGGTTTCCGCCTAAAAACGGTCAGGTTAACAAACACAAACATTGGATTGCGATAATAGAACTATAGACACAGCATCAGATAATTGGAAATAAGTTGAAAATAATAATTTTTAACTTGACATTTCAAACTTAAGTAAAAGTGATCTTATTGTGCATATTTTGAAATTGATTATTTTATAAACAATTCCTGTTCCTCACTGCTCTTGTTACCGATTGTGAAAATTTGATCTGAATGTGGCGATTCCTGATATGCATAGTTCATCTTTTCATTTCATATTGCGATTATTTGCATTTATAAATCAATTTATGATATTGACCTTATATTGACCTTTGCATTTATGAATTATAATCTATATATATTGCAGTATATACTTTAGCGTATACAGATGTTTGATTGGTCAGACAATGGCAGTTAGCTCACAACACCCTTGCTCCTGTTCGATTGAGGACCGAGCATTAACCTTCATGGTTTGGTTGTGGAAAGATTATAATGTCTTTCTGGTCTCCCTATCTGCACAAGAGGTAAAGTACGGTTCTTATTAGCATTGCTGCACTCTTAACTGAATATATTTCCTAGTTATCATCCTCTGTAGCCACTGGTCATACACTAGGCTAGGTCGCAGTGGTTTGATTTTACATCCCTGAATCAAAAGTGATGAAACAACTTGGTCCGTTAATTGTTTGTGGCGTCCATATTGAATCTGATTATTGTAATACCATGCTGTCTTTTCCTCTACTTTTTGGATGTGTGGGGAGGGTGTGTCTGCTGAATGTGACCATTCCTGATATGCATATGTCACTTTTTTCAAACACATACCGCAAGTGCAAGAAAATACGTCAACATAGTTATCATTTGTAACGTGGCTGAACGTACCCAGGTCGTTATTTAGCCCTATCTAATAGTTAATTATTAATAGCCTATCTAATAGTTCATAAATTCCCCCTGTCATATGATAGCACTAGCTAACAGTTTATTAATTAGTAATTCATGTTTTTATTGCTATGTTTAATAGTTCACCATTATCTCATGTTCTTTGTAGCCCTATCGAATAGTTCGTTTGTCCTAAGTTGTTTTATATCATAAACTTCAATAGTTCATGAGTTCCCCAGGTTTTAAATGATAGTGCCTCTAGCTGGGAGCGAACCCGCACCGTCACGGCCACCCCGCCTAACCGGAACAACCCCAAAAAAGGTTGATCGGATAGCCCTGATATACGTAAAGCATTATCTTATACATGTACTTCATTTGTGCCAAGGTTGTTTTATAGCACTTTCCAAGTTCATCACTCACCCAGGTTACATGTATTATAGCACTGTCGAATAGTTCTATTGTCCCCAAGGTTTTATAGCACTATATTAGTCTCCGGGTCGTTGTATATGACTATCGTATAGTTCATGTGTCCCCTGGTCGTTTCTAGCTATTTCTAATAGTTCATTAGTCGCCCAGGTTATTAAACCACCTTTTTTCCAATAAAATGATATTGCCTTTTCTTGGGGAGCGAAACCGTACGGCGACCGCGCCAAGTCGTGCAATGCCAATTACTACGTATTGAGCTAAAAACTTGCGCTCAAACTCGAATCTCAGTTCAGCTTGTTTAAACGAATAACGAGGTGATTTCCTGCAATGTTGGTAAACGAAAACGACCTAAAGTAATAGAAATTTCTTAAATATTACCAGGTATTGCCGAGATGTTTTAAAATGAGATTGAGAGAACGCAAATATCTGAGCATCTGTTTAAGAAATTTGCTTTATTATGCTTTATAATTTTAAAAACAGATATTTCAACAAATTTTAGTAATCGACAATGATTGAAATGTTGCAACATTGCCCTGGGTCAATCACTCACAAATGAATATACGATTCGTATATTCTGAATAGATTAGCTTTCCATCAGTTTAAATGAAAACATGTAACTAGTGCCTGTGTTTCATTTAAACAGTTCATTCACCTTAAAACAAATAAAGTTCCTTTCTTGTTTTTTTAGTTTAGTTTTAGAAGTGAGACGCTTAGACGGGAAATAGGAAGACTCTTCATGAAAGATCCATGCCCGGAACAGAAAAAAATGCATTGTAAAATGTATATTACAATAGTTAAACCATTAAAATTATTTAAATAAAATGTGCGTTACATTTTATTTTAAACACAAGCAGATATCTAAATAAATATTTGCATTTTTAACATTTGATTTCCGTCCGCTTCATTTTTGAAACAGGGCACAAATATCTTTTCTATCAGTGTCGAGAATCTTATAATAAATATAATCTTTAAGCAAAGAAGTATATCAGTTATCAGAGTCTTGACTACGGAACTCTAAAAAAGTGAAATATGCATACCAGGAACTGCCTTATCCCCCACAAAGCCATGAAGAAGAGAAAGAGAGAGAGCAAGGTTAATAAAATGATCGGTATCAAAACTGACACAACACAAACAATGAACAAAAATGAGAATTGTCAACCGAAAAGGCGGGTTCTTAATTATCTTAACGAGATCAGAGCCTCTGGAGTTAAATCAGCAAGAACACGTCGCTGACAGAGATAAAAGAAATTTAAGAAACATATCGAGTTTTTAGGTTCTTTTACAAGATTTCCCTATAAATCTTAAAAACTCTTAAACCACGCCCACCGTCGTACAATCAAAGAGGTAAGCATAACGATGGTCTGTATCAGACATGCGCACAACGCTGTAAAATATCATGTTGATAAATATAGAATATTCTGAACAAGAAATATCTTTAAAAAAGATAAACGGCGTTGATGGAAAAGATTTATATATACATGTATATAAGAAAGAAAGAAATACAGAGAGGCAAAGCAGACACAGTTTAGTTATTTTATTTTATTTGTTATAGCTGTTGACGAACCCTCCCTGCCTTCTTAGTATGACTTAGAGATTAAGCGACCGAATCATGACAACTCATAAATTCATTGAAAGTGTCTTTCAAAAAAAATGTTGAAGCTGTTGCAACAATTTCATACAGTGATAACAAGTCGATTAAAGAAGCAAAATATTCAGTTTCAATAAAATACCTCGTGTAGAGTGAGAATTCATGATGAATAAATGTCCTTGAAATTTAATAAATATAAATAATAACAGCCTGTTACAAGAGCGAAATTTACCAACTTTTACGTATATTAAGTTTAAAAAAAGTGTCCGTCCTGAGTATTGAACCCGGGGCCTCCGCTTGAGAGGCGAGAGTGTTAGCCACTACACTATAATGAACTTGTCTTACGAACTTGAAATTAACAATCAGACAGTATCAAAGGAACTAGAAAGGAACCAGTAAGAACACTTCTCTTTCGTTTTACACTGTGTATTGTATGCAAGTGACACCCAAGAATATTCCATATAATATTATATTTAAGCCATCAATATTGACTTAACTGGTTACTTAAATCGTAATATGTTTTTCCTCCAATACAACACCCACTAACAACCAATCTAATTAATCTATTTGATTTTTCCGCTACATAATAATAAAATCCCACTAGATACCTCTCCAGCCTGCTAGATGCCTCTCTGGTGTAAATAGCTACCAATCGAAATAGTTTATTTCATTTTCCCTCTGCATAATAAGAGAATACGAGTATTATTTACAACATTTCATTGGTCGAAAAACTAGGTCAAAAGTGAGCTTAGACAGCTAACGCCGAAAAACCGTAACAAACTCGTCAACAGTTCCGAGGCTTGTCCTAATGATGAAGGAGTTAGACGAAGTTTATAGGTTGAAAAAATTGACACATATTTATAAACTATGCCGTTCTTGTAAGTTAAATTGCATTTCACTTACAAATTGTTGTTATCTACATAATAAGTAAATACTCAGATAACTTAAATTACTGATGATTGTCTACCACTGCTATTTTAATCTGGCATGATTGTTATGAACTATGAAATAATTTGCATCTATTAGATAGATATGAAATACTAGTTTAATTATAATGGTAGTATGAACAAAGAAATTTAAGCTCAAAACAAAATAGAAATGTCTAAATTGTTTAAAGCTTATCTCTTTAGCTATATTTATACCTAACACACATTTTATACCATCATATATTCAGTTCCACTTTTAGGTTTCGTTTCCTATATAGCAAAGAGGCAGTGTGAAATATGCATATCAGGATTGACCACATCCAGAAGACGAAGACTCCCCATGTAGCAAAAAAGTAGAAAGGAAAAGAAACCATGCGTTATGCCATTTTGCCTACCAGTTTTCACTTCGGTAACAAGTTAAGGAAAGATTTCATAATTTCCCGGCTGTTTATAAGAATTGGCTCAACACATACATTCCGTCTTTATTATTTCTTTAAAAGAATCTAAATTCTCTTTAACTTATTTTATGTATGATATTACAAACGTCTCAACGTAAACAAATGACCAATTTGATCGCTTAAGACTTGTAGTCTGCAGTTGAATATCAATATAAAGGGATTAAAGTACATTAGTACTTCTGTTCTCACTGAGCGATTTCTGTCAGCAAAATGTGATTTCATCGCCCTGTTGAATATGATAATAGAGCTTGGCCGTAGGAACTACAGTTAACAGAACATTTGTCAAATTTGTCATTACTTCATCCTACTTTCCATGACTTATTGTATTTCAGATTGGTATAATTTTGATTAAAGTTGGTGAAATATATGTATAATCGCTTTTCGCTTCTTTTGTTAAAGCGACGTTGTATGTCAACAAAAATATGGCTATTCATTGTGAGTAAAGCTGAGAAAGAATACTAGTTAAATGTTTATTTCCCTTAATTTAACACCCGAGTAAACAATTTGCACTGTAGTGCAGCGTAATTCTTTATGCCTACCATCGTGTTCTTGCTTATTTGACTCCAGGTGCTCAGTTGATGGTTGGTTTGGAACTAAATCACCAACACAACAAGTACATGTTTGTTTATATATTGAAAAACTGTTAATGTCAGTTGATGCACCATAGAACCTGGTTTAAACCTCCAGTGGCAAGAAGATTTACCACTGACCGTTCCGAGTCGTTTACCCCTTATGGTTCTCACGTTCGTTAATAAATGTTGATGTCTATTTTGATATTTTTTTCATTTTTTTAAAACGCATGCGCTCTAAGACATTTACTCTCTGCCTGGTTGTGTGGGTAAGCTGTGTATTTGGATGGCGCTATTCCTGTTAGACATAATTAACCTTTTATAAACTTTTAGCTCAATCTGTTTGGTTTATGTCTGCGATCGTGTTTTGCTGATTTGTTTTAGAGTGCTCTGTGTTTGTTTGAGAATGTCATTGACTTCTTATTTTTTAAGTTTGTCTGCTTTTGCTTGTAACAACATTGCCGAGTTGATACTAGGTGGGTTGGTGTTAATTTTGCCTAAACAACTTGTACGAGTACATGTTTGTTTATATGAGAACCTGTTGGGGCAAGTATAAAGTTTGAGCCCCCTTAAACCTGGTTTAAAACCACAGTCTCACATTGTTGTGTCACTGACTACCGTGTCACTTACCATTCGAATAAGGTTGCTTTATGTGTATTATTTTTATAATTAAAAATTTATAAACCCCTGAACTCTTTTTCCTCTACTTTTTTGGGAAGTTGTGGTTTATGTCTTTTCCTTATTTACACGTTTCACTTTCAGTAAACAGATTTTACAGAGTTTAACGACAAAAGGTGTTTAAATTTGAGTAGCTTTTCTCACAACCCTTTTAGCGATTGTCAGTCTTTTATAAACGTTCTCATTCGGAATGTTATGTACGTATAGTTACCAACGTGAAAAAAAACAGTGAAAATAAAAATGATATTCTACTGTTTGACCACAGTTACTGTGAAATACCACTTTAATTTCTATTAATCACTGGAAACCATGAAATAAAAAGCAGTCATTTGTTGTTGTTACGAAATATTTTGTGCTCAAGTTCAACTGTATTATATGTTAATTTTATTTCTGTTGTGGCAAAAGTGACAATAGTTTAAGGATCCAATGAGAAAATGACTCCAATCATCTTATTAAGAGTTAAGTACTTCACTTTAGTAATTCATTTCGCCTTAAATTTATCCGTAAATTTATCACTTTTACTGTTTTTTTTCCGCATACATTTTGTTCTGTGGTTTTTGCATAATTGCTCGAATATTACAGATGTTGCCTACAAAATAGAGAAATGTGATTTTGTTTATATATTTGTATCTGCATGTTTAGTAAAAACGTGAAAACAAATCCCCAGTGGGTACCAGAGATGTTTAGCATGTAACATACATTAAGATAACGCATGAAGTTGTTGGGTACCAGCGATGTTTAGCATGTAACATACATTAAGATAACGCGCGAAGTTGTTGGGTACCAGCGATGTTTAGCATGTAACATAAATTAAGGTACCAGCGATGTTTAGCATGTAACATACATTAAGATAACGCGTGAAGTTGTTGGGTACCAGAGATGTTTAGCATGTAACATACATTAAGATAACGCGTGAAGTTGTTGGGTACCAGCGATATTTAGCATGTAACATATATTAAGATAACGCGTGAAGTTATTCATTCCGCACCAAATGCTAGATTAACACATAGTTAGCTAACAATTACTCGGTAGACAAGTATGACGAATTGAACGGGGGAGCAATTTAATTGTAAATATTGTGTTTTCAATTTATGACGTTTCCGTTGCAATACACATCTCCTAAACTGACATTTTGTCTAATTTTACCTGTCTTAAACAGCCACCTGTCTTAAGCATCAACATTTTGTCACTCACTTGGTGACTGCTTAATAGAGGTTTGACTGTATACTGTAAACTTGGCCTACACTTGGATCCGGCTCTACACTGGGATTTGAGTCTACACTTGGATCGGGCGCTACACTCGAATTTGAGTCTACACTGTGAACTGGATCTATAATCGCATCTAGTTATCTCAGTCAAAATTAGTCTCCACTGGGATATGGGTATACCCAGCGAACTGGGTCTTCACTGAAATCGCAGTCAACACTAGTCTCCACTGGGATCTAGGTCTACACTGCGAACTGGTTCTACACTGAAATCTCAGTCAACACTAGTCTTCACTGGGATCTAGGTCTACACTGCGAACAGAGTCTACACTGAAATCTCAGTCAACACTAGTCTCCACTGGGATCTAGGTCTACACTGCGAACAGAGTCTACACTGAAATCTCAGTCAACATTAGTCGCCACTGGGATCTAGGTCTACACTGCGAACAGAGTCTACACTGAAATCTCAGTCAACATAAGTCGCCACTGGGATCTAGGTCTACACTGCGAACAGGGTGTACACTGAAATCTCAGTCAACACTAGTCTCCACTGGGATCTAGGTCTACAATGCGAACAGAGTCTACACTGAAATCTCAGTCAACATAAGTCTCCACTGGGATCTAGGTCTACACAGCGAACAGGGTGTACACTTAAATCTCAATCAACATAAGTCTGCACTGGGATCCAGGTCTACACTGCGAACTGGGTCTACACTGAAATCTCAGTCAACATAAGTCTCCTCTGGGATATGGGTTTACACTGCGAACTGGGTCTACACTGAAATCTCAGTCAACATTAGTCTCCACTGGGATCTAGGTCTACACTGCGAACTGGGTCTACACTGAATTCTCAGTCAATATTGGTCTCAACTTTTATTTTGGTCTACACTGCGAACTGGGTCTACACTGAAATCTCAGTCAACATTAGTCTCCACTGGAATCCAGGTCTTAACTTCGAACTGGGTCTTCACTGAATTCTCAGTCAACATTAGTCTCCACTGGGATCTGGGTCTACACCGAGAACTGGGTCTATAATGAAATCTCAGTCAACATTAGTCTCCACTGGGATCTAGGTCTACACTGCGAACTGGGTCTACACTGACATCTCAGTCAACATTAATCTCCACCGGGATCTAGGTCTGCACTGCGCACTGGGTCTACACTGAAATCTCAGTCAACATTAATCTTCACTGGGATCTAGGTCTACACTGCGATCTGGGTCTACACTGAAATCTCAGTCAACATAAGTCTTCACTGGGATATGGTTCTACTCTGGTAACTGGGTCTATACGGTAAAATGGCTCAACACCGCGAACTTGGCCTTAACTATGTCTACACTAGGATCTCGATCTAAACTCTGAACTGGGTTAACATCGGTTTAGATCTTCACTGTTGATCTTCAGTTGGATCTGGATCTACACTGTACTCGGGATCTACACTGTGACCATGATCTAGAATGGGGTCTATGTCTACACTGCGAACTGGGTCTAAGCAGTGATATGGCGCTCCACTGCGAATGGAGTGAACACACTGAACCGGGTCTAAACTAGGATCGGTCTACAAAAGTCTGGGTCTACACGTGTTATCTTTCTCGTCACTGGGAGATTTGTCTACAATGGGATCTTGGTCTACAGTATGAACTAGGTCACAGTGTGATCTGGATTTGCACTGCCTGGATGTCTGGAAATCTGGGTCTACACTGAACTGGGTCTGCACAGATATGGGTATTCACTGTGAACTAGGTAAAAACTGCGATCTGGCTCTTAACTGTGAACTGGGTCTAAACTTGGATCCGAGTCTATGTTGTGAAATGTAATTACAAAGTTTACATGGGGATCTAGGTTAACATGGTGTCTAGGTCGACATAAAAATCTGCGTCTACACCGGGTTCCAGGTCTCAAATGTGAACTGGGTCTACTCTGGTCTTGATTTAAACTGTAAACTGCGTCCACATTGGGATCTGGATCTATATTGGGATCTGGATCTACACTGTGACCTGGTCCTAATAAGTGAAGTTTAACATTTAAGAAACCAGTCACTTTGCTAGGCTCCATTATTTAAATTTTATTCTTTCTAATTTTTTAAAACTTCACTTGACCATACTAACTATAAGACCAGTTAATGTCTTTAGACCGCAATAGTTCCAACTTTATATTAGAACCATACTTCAGGCATATGTATTATATCGAATACACTTTGTATAATCTTCAAGAAATTGATAAATATCCAAGAAGTTTTATTCCATTTATTAAATTTTACATATTTTACATGTACCTAAAGGTTGATGCACTAATATAAATCCAGGTATTTTGAAATCATTTTTATACATGTTAAATCAATACTAATAATAAAATCAATACATTTCCTTAAATATGTTCAATAAATCATACGACTAATATACAACCGAGCAAAGAATGCCTCGTTTATTCTCTTTTAGCATTTTTTTTATAAATTGCTTTACATGACTGTATATTTAATGCGTTAATCACATTCATTTTTTATAAGGACAAATGACAAAACCGTTTATCATAAAATGTTTGTCTTCTGATTTATAACTACAAGTTTTATAAATAAACTGCCTACTGAGAGGTATGATTCCTAATTTTTTCAGTGCCGAGTATATATACATGTTGATCAACATATACATCCAATCTTAAATCAAAGGACTGGAGGTACTGATGGGTTGGCCATCAAAACACAATTGAAAAGCAATGGATTTTTGGATTTGATTAAGTTGCACCAGAAATAAACTTTCGTCTCAAGAACGGGGAACAATTTACTTTATGTCCTTTGAGACATAGATCTTCGACCCCAAAAACAATTAACAAGTCAAGACAAATACTGTTTATCAAGTTTGCAGACGCGGTGACATGGAAAGCGAACCTGGTGGTAGGACAATATGTCTAAAGACATAATTAGAATATGATTGGACTTGTAGACGATAATATGGAATTGACCAATAAGGATAGTGAAGGATATCATACTTCATAGGTCATATGGTCAACAGTGGAACAAAGCTGGTCAAAGTTCTCAAACACAACGCTTTACTTAAAGGTATTACTCCTTTCGTCCTTGAATTTTGCATTTAGACAGACTTTTTAATTTTATCAATGAGAGTGCAATGACAAATGGAATATTACCTTAATGGCGTGAATACTTTTGTAAAGTTTGGAAGAATCCTGTGAGCAGTTGTTTGCAAGAGCAGTATCATTAGACAGCACGAGGGCTTAGTGCGAAACTATTCTATCTGCATTTTAGAAAACTTTTCAGGAGAGGCAAAAAACTGTTTTATTTTGTTAAAACTAAATAAAAATTAAAGTTATCCACACATGTTTTTCATATTTTATGTTTACATATAACCAGGTGTAAATTTTCAAAAAATATTTTAAGAAAAAAGTTATTTTGCTGAAAATGTCACATAGAATACTTTCGCGCTGAAAAATGGGTCTACTGGACTATAAATCTTAGTGCGAAACTATTCTATGTGAAAAATAAAATTCTTTCTTTTAACAAGTAATTCAATTATTTTATGTAAATCTGAGTTAGTTAATTATATTTCTGCAATAATTTGAAAATATGTCACATAGAATAGTTTCGCACTGAAATTTCAAGTGGCATGTCTTGTTTTTTCAGTGCGAAACTATTCTATGTAACACTGACGTGATGCTTTTACAGTATTTTTTGACAAATTATTACCATCAAAAATGTGATAAGATGTTATCATGTTGTTTTTAAATGAAAAGTTTTATAAAGGTAAAGTAAATATGAAGCAAATTTTTTTATTAGCATGTATTTCATTTTTTTTATAACAATCTTTTGTTTATAATTGAATCCTAACATCAATCTATAATATGCTCAATACCAAAGACAGTAGACATGATTTTTTTAGATCTTTCACATTTCAATAGAATGTTCAAGATGATTGGTGTGCCACTCATATTCTTGGTAATACTGTGTTGGTTCGATACAAGCAAACGAAAGACTGGCCATGATCAATGCCTTTATTTATTTAAAATCTAAGGGTGTAATTGAAAGCCATACACAGTATGTGTAAGTAATCTAAACATTTTTTAAAATCCAAAATAGCCTTGTGCTTTTTGTGTCAGACAAGGAGGGTAAAATAATATACGTATCAGATTCAATAAATGACATTGTCTTTGACCTTACATAGAATGGCTTAGATGAAGACTTGGGAGAAATAGTCTCCTGATGCCACTAACTTCTCCCAAGGGAGAAGTTTTTCCCTATATATTTCATACAAATAGCTTAAGAGGTCGCAAACATTGCAAATGGCGAAAACTAGCTAAAATTTCAAAAATGAATTTTGGGGGAAATACTTATTGCCACCTAGATTTTAGTAAAGAAATGTATTTAGCTATGGATGTTGTAAATGTTTACGAGCTCAATTTAGTCGATTTCATTTTCTAATTACCAAGTACATACTAAAACAAAAGAAAAACCGTTTGCATGAGAACTCTGAAATTCATGAACAATATACCAAAGCAACTCATACCTGAAATAAGTACAAAAATGTATATGCTGGTCTACAATGTTTAGTGCCAATTCGTCAAAATAATGTTAGGGGTTTCAAGAAATTCAAGGAAATCTTACTTCCTGGTTCAAAGTGAAAGTAGAAAGTGAAAATAGGAAGTAAGGTTTCCTTGAATTTCTTGAAAACCCTAACATTATTTTGACGAATTTGGCACTAAACATTGTAGACCAGCATATACTTATTTCAGGTATCAGTTGCTTTGGTATATTGTTAATGAATTTCAGAGTTCTCATGCAAATGGTTTTTCTTTTGTTTTAGTATGTGGTGGGTAATTAGAACATGAATTAGACTAAAGTGAGCTTGCAAACATGTACTACATCCATAGCTAAATCCATTTATTTACTAAAATCTAGGTGGCAATAAGTATTTCCCCCAAAATTCATTATTTGAAATTTTAGCCTGTCTTCGCCATTTGTAATGTTTGCGATACCTTAAGTCAAAGGTAACTTATCCCAATATTTGGAAAAACTTCTCCCTGTTCTGACAGCCCAAGCCGATCCCTGCCTTATATCCCATGTCCTACCACTGTAGAACCAGATCAGACTACATATTTATGATGTCACATCTAGGTATACACTGTTCTCTTTTTGGTCAGAATAAGCTAATGAATCTAAAAGCAATTTAGTCTTTAGATCCTGATCATACTGCATTTATGTGCATGCTTATCTGGATTTTCACTAATGCAAATGCAGTTTATGCCTGTCATATCCACTGAGTAGAAGGTTAAAGTTCCATTTACCTTTCCTCAGCGTTATCTATTTAGGCCAGAGAAAATAAATTATTAGATTCTGATCCGGATTTTGGGGGAAAAAAGTGGCGTGTGGGCACTTTACAATTTTTATTTTTTATTAACGAAAGACCTTAAGAAGGTATTTTGGGATGGTCTAAAACCCGTTCTGTCTGGAACAGAATATGTTTCGATTTTTTACCAATAAATTTTTTTTGGGGGCAGTTGGTTTTGGACAGGGGCGGGTGGGGATAATTTACAAAACAGTTTGTTGAAAAATCATTAAAACATTTTATTGCAAATCCAGTCACTTCAGTATTGCAGTATTGAAGGTCAGTTAATACTATTTGCAAAATATGAAAATGATTTAATGCATTTCCTTCAGAATATAGACCAATTTAAATATCAATTAAAAGAAAGTGAAAATATATGAAATAGTAACAAAAAAGGAATGGAGTGGGGTGCAACGATCATTTGGAGCACATCATTAGGGTCAAAAGAATTGGAATGCCATTAAAGTGGAATCCGATTGGAATTGGAGTGGTTAAAAGTGATAAGCTGATACAGCAGGAAACCAACCGGAGCAGAATTAGCAAAATTACTGTTTATCTAGAAAAATACTCATTTTTACTACAATATGAGAACCTTAGCTGAAGTTTTATTGATTGGTACATGTAACTTTAATAGACAGACATACATAAGGCTTATTCTTAAATGAGTGTCTTCTCTACCATACTACCATTGTTAATTCTTTCATGTATATTAGATTATGTATTCATATTGAACCAGGAGTACTTTTATGACACTTGCTTTCTCATTATGCAATTAATTTAACCTTTCTACCTATTTTAAACATTGCAAAACAAATCATTTGTGCTAAAATGAACAACTAGGAAGAAACTGCTTCTGTTTAAGTTCTAAAAATCAGGTTTCTTGAAGATTTCTTTTTAATTTATTAACTTTTACATTACTTTTCATATGCCAGAGACAATATCAATAATCATAAGCAAAATATTTTTTGGTTTTATTAAAAAAAATGTCACATAGAATAGTTTCGCACTAAACAAAAAGACCAAAAATCAGATAGAATATTATGACCAATTTCTCTTTCCAAAGTCATTTTTTAGAAAATCATTTCATCCTTTTTACAGGACATGTGTCATGTCTTGGTGTATCCTTTTCTGCAAAAACATGATTTTTGGAAAAAAATGTCAGATAGAATAGTTTCGCACTAAGCGCACCTAAAATTATGAGTTGAGATACGGTGACACCAATGACAGAAAAAAGTAGCTAAGCTAGTCATAATCTTTTAATATTCAAACTTGAAATCGACAAACAGAATTGGGTCACATGATTTAAAATAATACTACAAGTGACACTATGTTTTTTTTCAATAGTTCTATTATTCAGCAAATAATGTTAAAACACACAAGTACACTGATGCTTTTTTGTCAACTGATGTTTATTCAGTGAGGTGCACATTAAAACGTTTTGGTTATATTTTATATAACTTGTTTCCATTTCACATCCACTATTTGTATTGACATTTGTGATTTTTTTACTCTTGTCCATTACAAAAGCAGCATGCTCCATTACAAAAGCAGCATACTCCATTGCAGGAATTAGTGGCAATTTAAAGGCTGTATGCTTCCTCAGACAGTCAAAGACAGAATTGTCAAACTGGTCTCCTCGCAGCATTGCATGTAAAGATGTAATCCTGAAATATTAATTTCAACAAATAACCTATTTATATTGAAGTTGTAATGATTTTAGCTGAAGTGTCTTTGTTTTCCTTAAATCAAGGTAATTTTGGTTATTAATTGCCAGAATCCACCAAAAAGTTACACTAGATGGGTGTTCACTTGTGTCGCCCTGGAAACTAGATCAGGTTAAAAATGCAAGAGCAAGAAAGGGAATAACCCCATCTTGACATAAAGAACTTGGAGTCATGATGAGTGTGTTGTCATGAGCAATATAATTTGAAAGTTTGATGTAGAAATATTAAGAAAAGGCAAAATTATAGACAACATTAAGTTTTTCTGATAAAATAAAAGTACAAAAAGGGATTAACTCCATCAAATGCAACCTTGACCTGAAAATTAAGCTAAAAAATCAGCTAAAGCATGTTGTCACAAACAATATAATTTGAAAATTTCATGAAGAAATATTAAGAAATGGCAAAGTTAAAACCAACATTAAGTTTTTGGGACAGATGGACGGACAGACAAAGCGATCCCTATGTATTGCCTTTTCTTCGAAATGGCGACACAAAAATGACCCTTTAGATTCAGCAGCTAGTGGACACCTGGAAAACAATAGATCAGTATCAGCAAGAACAACTTTGGTGTCTGATCTGGATCTGATTGGAATCTACACTGTTTGTATATTTGCAAGAAATAGCCTCATGAAGCTAATTATGAACCGTGTAGATCCTGTTAAGACTGCACAGATATGCCTGCTGATCTGGATATACACTGGTCACTCATGCCATGTATTCATGGAAGAAAGTGGCAAAAACAACACAGTAACTTTTATATAGGATGATTAATTTTCTTGTGAACTGAGGTCTCACAAGTCAACACTTACATGCAAACACAATTTTATGTTTTCGTGTTACAAGATACAAACATACAAATACCAACATATACAGAAAGATTTAGTGTGTCTCTATCATACATTCATGCAGCTTTAATAAATGAAAATAAAAAAAATGCAAACCTTGTCTTCATTTTCTACATTAACATTCATATTCTTCTCCCTAATGTTCTACCAATTCTGCTGACATTTCAAGTCCACAGCTTTCACTAGACTGATGATTCACATGGCTGAAAATAAATGTTGTATTTTAAATCATAACAAATAACCCAAATCAATTTCACTGTACTTTTTGTTGCTTATGAAATGATAGTGCCTCTAGCTGAGAGCGAACCCACACCGTCACGGCGACAGCGCCTAGCCCTGCAATTCCTGCGATGCAAGTTGTACATAAATTGATGTTGCAGGTTAACAGTTAACAGATTACACTGTTTTCATAATTCATTTTAAGGTAATTTTTTTTATAAATATCACACAAAAGAGGGTTTTCTTATGTAAGCTTCATGCCATCTACAATTCCTATAGGCTCATACACAATTTATCCCATTTAACATTTTCCTCCAAGTAATGCCTTTATGGCATGGGTGATCAGTGTAGATCTAGATCAGCCGACACATCCATACTGCCTGATTAGGATCTAAACTGTTAGCTTTTTTATTCAATAGCTTATTAATGACCACAATGTGACCAGTGCAGATTCAGATCAGATCTGCCATCTGATCTGGATCTCTACTCTGGTTGCAAAGGCATGAAAATGTGTATATATGTAGTAAAGGGTTAATTATTACAAAAAACACACCTGCATTTTGATACTTCATTTCACTCGATGGATACACCTTTTAACCAGAGACCTATAAATATAAATTATGTATAATATAGGTCTTTGTTTTAACACATGAGCAACTATTGTAGATCTAGGTGCTGACACATCTCCTTCCAGTTAAAAAGAGCTTTAAATGTATCTAATGAACAGAGTAGATACAGATCAGACCACAAAATGTCTGATGTGCAAGCTGGTTTGGAGCTACATTTGTGCTATCTCTATCTGATGTGGATTTACACTGGTTGCCCATGTGTAAAATGGCGTGTAAATGGAGTAAAGGGTCAAGTTATTAACCATGAAAGTGGAAACATCATTGGATTTTTGAGACACATTCATATGAGATTACCCTACTTAATAAACGAATAAGCAACCACAAGAACCCATCGTGTTAGTTCAAGGTGGCCCACAGATGAATATCATTAATTATAATGTTAATAATCAAGTGAATTCAAGTTGACCTTGTTATTGGGTCAAGGGTAGTCATATATGCCTGAGGCAGAAGGCCGTTGGGTAAATACGACAGCCCGAGGCCCAATAACATGGTCAGATTCATATGAAGACTAAACTGGGCCAATACAGGTGTTCTGGACCAATATGAGAATTGCTGGGGCATTATAAAATACTTAAGTATTGATGTGGTGTACCATGTAGTGTCTGCCAGGAAAATGGCATGTTCAGGTCAGGTGATGACATGCCTCGATATTTTGCTACACTGCAGTCATGTAAAAAAAGGGCAAAGTATGCAATGCCTGTACTGTATATTAATACAGGGCTCTCACTAGAGAGAGACTTGAAGGAAGTAGTCTCATCAAAAGTGACCAGACTTCTCTCTTTGTTGAGCTTTGTGAGAAGTCATTTTGTATTTAAGATATAGGGAAAGAAAGCTGTTGACTGCAAACTTCTCCATAATGCAGTAAATTATGACAAAACTTCTCCCTGTTTTGCAAGTCTGGTGAGAGCCCTGTTAATAGTTAATTAATAAAATTTAATATACCATAAGCCTTCTTCCCCTCCTCTTCCAATTTCATGCTTTTTGAACCAGAGATGGCACATTTCTTTCTTTTGATTTTATCACTGAAATTATAACAAACACAAAATTGCAAGGGTGCAAGGAAGGAATTCTGAAAAACCTGAAATCCTGAAAATGTATTTAGGGAAAATGAAGAAAATCAATCATTTTTAGACACACAAAAACCTGATTTTCAGGCAAACACACCAACCTGATTTTCAGGCAAACGCACCCATGAAATTATAACAATTATTTTGATCTTTGCTCAAATTACAATTATTCTTTATAATAACTTATTTTATTTTTTAAGTTTTTTCATAACAATTAGTTTACTCTAATTTTGTACTTTGCTAGAATGGTCTTTCTTCAGATTGTTTCTATTCTGCATTGGAATTCATTCAGTCTGAGGTGTGAGGTGTATCTACAAAAAGTCACGCACAATCTTTTGGACTGTGAAAAATGTTTTTCCTTTAGTTACTGTGAAAAAGAGTGCTGTCATTTGTTTTGTAGTTAATATGCCTGTTCCAACAGCCATTCAAGAAAATTTCATAAAGTTATATTGACTAACTGTATTAAGTATCCATATTGTTTCATCACTGCCAGAGAAGTTATTATGTGTTTCCTTCTTTTGAAAAAAATAAAATATGGATCCAGGCATGTCACTCTAAAATTAACCAGAAAGTATCAGACTGCAAAAAGTCAAAAATGTGTTGACTGCTCTTATAAATTGGTCAAATTGGGTTGTCACTAAAATTCACAAAGTGTGTTCCTTTCCAAATAACTACCGGTAATTTATTTTACATAGCTGCTCAGAATTCAAGTCTGGGTAAAAATCATAGAATGAAATAGACATAAAATTAATGTCTGAAGTAGTTTTGGTTTATTTTACTTTAAAACAATTTGTATTGGAAAGCTTATGAATACTTCTTACATCAAAATTATTGAACTGAAACACTGTGTAAACCTAGGTTCACTTCAATACTTAATACTGGTGTAACATCAAAAGGGAGATAATATATTCATTTTCATAATTTGGCACATGTTTGTAGTGAACAAAATTTATATCTTTGGTTTTCATTTCAAATTTTATTGTTACTTTGTTAGGCAATTCTACTATTAACAAGACTTAATTTAACATTATGGAACTAATTTGAGTTATTTATCAAATTACAGGAACCTGAATTTCCATCAGAAAATATCCAGATAGAAAAAAATATTACATTTTCCGAATGCAACGGATTTGTACCCCACCCATTAACATGTTACAAAATTTACCAGTTGCAATGTTGACAGCGTTATCGCAGCTCAAGCATTACAAAGAAACTAAAATATACTGTTTACAATAATTACATCTTCTGAACAGTAATTCAGGATTTAACTCAAACATTATTTTCTACCTTCACTTTTGTTGTCCACTTCATTGCATGACGTCAAACAGTTCTATACCGCTTCAAATGGGGTATTATGTCAAATTTGGTTGATACAGGTCTGACCAGAACCAAAGATCATCTAAACCTGTTTATGAATAATTAAATCAATTAATAAATACTTCATTCTTTCTTCCAGGATGCTAAATTCACCTGAAATGCATTTAAGAGATACTATTAAATAAATATTGTGAAGTTCCCATTTCTGTATAAACTTGGTGAATCTCTGAGGTGCTACTCTTTTTCTTCTTATGGTTTTCCCTGGGTTATTAATTTTGAGAATATCTGTTCTGATTAAATGACCTGTGAGACATATGGAATGGAGTGCAAGACAAAATTGAAAGTAGGAAAAACTTCTGATAGCGGATTTCATAAGGTCTACATATAACGCGCAATTATTGAAAACATTAGATTTTCATTTCTTTGAAATTCTATACATCAGAAAATCCCCTGTCGACTACGTAGCTGGTTAGGGTTTGGGAATGGGTTATATCAGAAAATGTCATTCATTTCAGATCTGGATATTTTCTGATGGAAATTCAGGTTCTTGTGATCAAATGCATAAAATGCATTTATTAATATATCTGTTAAATCAATTCATGTATGAAATTTAACTTGCTTTAAACATAATTTTCAATAGATCTAAATGTGTTAAAAAAAACAAATCATTGTGAATCAGATGCTTTATGTTTTACTTTAAAGCATTCAAATGACATATGGGAATAAAATTCTTACATTAGTGACGATATTTATCGGAGTAATTCGTTAATCGTTCAAAATCCGACTTCTTTCAATGCAATACATTGAAATAATTTGATTACTTACATCTCTACAAGGTTCCACAATAAATATCCACAATGATTAGGGCCCTAAATTAAAAAAGTTTCGCTTTGTCCTACGGTCGATTTTGAGACTCCTACTTTCATTTTGGAGAGTGCATAATTGATTAAATGACGTAACGTTCAATAAAACCCAAAGAGCCAAAATCACGTTTACTGCGGTGTAGTCTTTCGAATCTAAAATTTCAAGTTTTCATTCGAAAACCACCAATTCCACCTCCATTTCGATATGAATAATTCTATTTACAAAGAGAACTACTATTGTCAATATACATTCAAATGTAACCTGGGTGTTATAAAAACATTGCATCACGAAAATAACTCGATAAATACTCACTGTTCAGTTGATTACGATGGATTTTTCGTCTTCACCGAACGTTGCCGAGTCCAATATGGCGTTCCGCCATCAGGTATTCATGCGCGCTCATGACTCAAAATCTTGTCTGACTTTCCACGAGTTAAATTTCTTCAAATATTGATTGATTCCATATTTTTTAATATAAATTTTATCATTTTGCACAGAATTACAAAATTGACCTCTTTTTAGCATTTGACTTACTTTTTGAAACTAAGAACTATATTCTAGGGTAGCAAGCATATATGCTATGGTAGCACGCAAGTACTGTCGTTACTACATTGAAATAAAGAAGGAGTTAGGACAGTATTGCATTCAACCCTCAAATTGTTAGGTTCATAGTAAGGCAAAAACGATTGTCGAAAATTGGTTTTTACTTGGTCTGCCGACCCAAAAATCATTTTAGTATGTACATTTTGAATCATATAATACACTGAATATTGATTATACGTACTTGCACAATCAATATAAAACAGCCAACAAAAGGAAAACTTTTTAATGGTTGTTTTTAATATTAAACACATCTACACGTGTACATGTTTTAACTTTTTTTAAATGATCTGTTTGTATTACATGAGTCAGATAAATATTTGTAAAAATATTTGGGAGATCATCAACTTTATTTCAAAAAGTTAGGTTTAATAAGGTTTCGCAAACATGCTTCTTGGGTGGAATAATGCAAAAACAACAAAAAAATAAGTGTTGCTTAGGAAGTTGAGTTCGTTTTAAAACAAAAGTAAAACCATTGGCCAAGATCATAAAACTAAATCTGGAGATCAGTCTCAAATCTCAAGCATCTGATTGGCTGTAATGGCGACCAGTCGCCATTTCAGCCAATCAGATGCTTGAGACTTGAGACTGATCTCAAAAATTCCAAACACTTGTCAGATTAATCTGTTGCATATATTTTGAAAAGCACTTACCACAAAAATAAACACAAGTTAATTTTGCGGGTAATAGCATTTTCATCCATTTGCAATACCGAAGATCATATTAGCAAAACTTACGTGTGAAAATGCTGATCAATTTATCTAACTACAATATATTGTTGAGAAAACGCCGAAAAATCCAACTTCAAGAAAGAGAAGGACACCAGTCATGTCTATTTTCGGTTTCAATGGTACATCATTTTGACGTATCTTTTAAAACTTGACATTAATTCTCACTGGCAGACCAATGGAAGTGAAGAAATATAGCGTCCTGTGGCTGTAGTTAAGTTTGGATGCTCAAGGTGTTAGAGAAAATGCTTTATTTACAATTTACATAGAATAGACACACATAAAAAGGAAATACCGTTTGCAAGGGAACTCTGGAATCGCTGTCCATAAATTCTAGAAAAATGAAACAGATATCCGTAAACATTTATTTACATTATTTTGTGGTCATTTGTCAAAATATTGTCAACAATTTTAAGTAGTACAGCAAAATGTTTTGAACTTCAAACCGAACGTAATCAGGAAGGGAGTCTTTCTCGAATTTCTTGAAAACTGTAACATAATTTTGACGAATTGCAACAACATATTGTAAATTGGCATATACTTATTTCAGGTATGAGTTATTTTTTGTACATGAATTTCTGTGTTCTCATGCAAACGGTTTTTCTTTTGATTTAGTATGTGCTTGGTAATGAGATCATGAATTAGGCTGAACTGAGTGTACAGACATTAGTGCACTCCTAAATAAATACATTTCTTTACTAAAATCTAAGATGTAATGAGTTTAGCCAGTTTTCGACATTTGCAATATTTGCGCCCCATTAAAATACTCAAAAGTTCGGCCACATTTTATATGTGCATGTATCGTTTTATATTCCATATACAGTTCATGGTTTAATGTAAATCAAGTTTGCTGTGGAATTTAATAATATTATTGTCTTTTCTTCAGAGTAAGTGATGCACCTTGCAAGTCGTCGAAACTTAAATCATGCAATAGTAATAATGTAGGCGTTGTCTTGATCACGTCAACAACAATTCGCCATTCCTCCCTGGATGGTCCCCGACAGCAGACCAACTCCACCGAGACCGGATGTTGCAGCCCGCCAATACTTCGCAACAGTTCTCTCCACTCCTGGGATTTCATTGTTATCCACGAGAGTTTAACGGTGATGATCCGTGGAAGCTGATCGACACTAAGGAATAGTTCCCTCCACGCCTCAGACGACATTGTTACGCTGTGTAGCACCACACGTTCTAGCTTTGCCATTGCAGGTGAGAGTGTTATGACGTCATCTATATCGATCCACGCAAGACTGAGATCCTGCAGATGAGTGAATGTAGGAATGGTTTGTATCATCTCCCGGCAAGATGACATCTTGTACAACGTTAATGATGAAAGGATCGGTGCTGCACGTAGATCTTGCCACAATAGTGAACTGGCATTAGCAGTCATCTTCTCTCCCAATGGCAGGAACTCGAACTTCTCCAGATATGCTGGATTCACGTTTAGATCTCTACATGGTACGAGAGAAAGAAGCAGAATCTTAAGCTCGTTCAGACGATGTAGGTTCAAGGTGACGTAACAATCACGGTACTTATCCTTGTGGTCCGAGCAGTCTATGGCATCCAGCTTGAGCTGTGTCAGTAATGTGGTCTGGCTGATATAAGCATAGAGACATCTAAGGTCATTGTGAGACATGTTAATGTGAGCAAGATACAATGATTGTAAGCATGTCAGTTTTGTGAGCGCCGTTATACTGATATCAGACAGAGAACTTGGTTCCGATATTGTCAGACATTTCAGTGTACGGGCTGATTCAATGAGGATGTCAGCAAGCCATATGTTTTCCTCGTCACATTTATCTACTCTCAATACATCCAGGGAGGTGAAAACACCAGGATCCAGGGACTGCATGAATGCCGCCTTCTTATTGTGATTTAACAGTAGAAGCGATTTTACATGACCTTTATTAAAGTGTATAATCGTTTTCAGTTCAGTTAAATCTACTGTAAGGTACCTATCAAGCACAACATAAAGATAGATGGGACAACTTTCATTTCCATTTCTCATACTTTCTAGCAAACACTGCACCTGCATTGATAGGTAAGAGCTTATTGTTTTTGATTCATTAATACACATGCTAGTCCTACGCGTCACACCGTCAAGGTCAAGGTTCTTCTGAAGCTTATCGGAAATACATGCATATACTACTGGATTCATACCGCAGACGAAAGCAAACAGATTTTCCATTTCTAATATGCATGAATGCGTTGAACAAACTTCAAGAATAGTTGATTGTATAGTTTCATCGTTCCACTCTAACGTTATGTACAAGGCCGCAATGAACTCCTGAACAGATTTGTGTTGAAAGAAAACTTTATATCTTTTTACCGAGACTTTGCTTCTGTCCTTGGTTTGATTCAACAGTCCGATTTTCAGGCAAAAAGCAAGTTCCTCTTCTGTTAGAAATTTTAACACAATTGTGCTATCAATCACTAAGCTGGATTCTTTAATCTTCTGAAATAGTGTACAGAACGCTAACTTCCCGAGCTTTAAAAGTAAGTTCAGATACTGGTTACAAAACACGTTATGTCTCATACATTCGGGGACTGTAACCTTACGTTCCGCGTTTCCTGTAGGAAGGGTTGGTGCATTTCGTTTTTTCATACCGCGCTGAAAAGTAATTTCAATAGTGTTAATGTAAGTTTCACATTTTGACTTACCAATGCCAAGTCCATCGAACCAGACACAAATAAGCTGTAGTAAGATGTACGGAATCATACGAACATCTCCGAGTTTGACAGAAGATACTTTTCTGTCAAAGTCGTTCAAATCGGGCTGATGTGTGCCACTGTTTTCGCTAAGGAGTTTTACAGCATTTCGTTTCAGCTCTTTAGACGTTTTGTCGTCGAGTTCGGCAATCTCTAGATGTTGGTCGATGAGGTTTGGCGGCAGTCCTATTGTACTAAGTTTCCAGGGCCTAGTTGTGGTAAGAACAGTGCAGTTTTCACGATAGTTGTTGTGAGGTATTCCCGGTGTTCGCGTGCACGTCTCTGGATGGACCCACTCGTCCAGTCCATCCATGATGACTAGACAGGTTTTTGTTCGTAACATTCTTATTATAAACTGTGTTGAAAAATGTTCGTTGCGCGGCAAATTTTGTGACACAAATTTGAGAATAAGGTTATCGAGAGTGCACGTGTCGCCCTGGAAGTCTCGCAAGTGTAACAGGAACAAAAAGTCGAAGCGTTGTAGTGCAAATACGTCCTCCTTTTTAAATTTGCTTTTCATTAACTTGTTTGGCTTATGTGCCTGGCACCATGTCAAAGCTACCTTTTGAGTAAAGCACGTCTTCCCGTAGCCCGCGTTAGCCTCGACGTAAATATTTCTATAGGGAATATTGTCGTCTTTGAAGAACAACTGCCCGTAGGAAGAGATCCGCTTCTTTTCTAAAGGTTTGTTTCCCTGTCCAAAGGTAACCGGTTTGATAAATGTTGACATTGGGGGCTGAACGTATAGTTCCGTTAACGGTACAACATGATCTTCTACCAATGGCGAGGCAGGAATCAAAGACTCTTTCTCATAGTAGAAACGTACGAGTTCTTTTTTAAATTCTGGAAGCATAAACATATTTCATCACATTAAATTTATTGCTTTAAAACGCAAAATACTGACATTCCAAATTTATTATTTAAAGTGTTTATAGTGTGACCATTTGTATGAAGCTTCACATTATCTTCATATGTCGTTTACATATAATAATTATATAGAAGAGACATGTATTCAATGTTGTTTATATATGCCACAGTCAAACATGTGTGTTAAGTATAGACGGCCACTATCAATTAAAATGTATTATGCTAATGCATATCAAGTAGACTTCGAGCTTCTGACTGTGCGTTATTCACTGGGGGCCAACGCGTGTAACGGCAGTGTTGCGCATCGACAGCTAGTGTATGTTTCTCAACAGAAATTTGTTTATTAAACGTCCCGCTAGTAAGACCTACACCTGACTTGTTTCTTTATGAATAAAATTAACATAGAAAACATGATAGATGACTCAAACATCGAACAGAAATCAAGGTGTGTAATGTATAGTTTATTTAACGTTTTTCAAAACATTTTATGCTTGTCAATGATTGATTTCATCTGATATTGCGATGTTTTTGCCAAATATGACATAAATGTATTAATATTACATATAAAATATTATTCAATTGCATAATTTGTTTAATTTCTTATTTTAGTGGCCATTAGCATTAGTTTCAAAAACCAAAACATTACTTATCGTTTGTTAATCAATGGTAATTAAAGTGTTTCTATGCCTCAGTAAAAGTAAAATAATGTGTACGTGTCTATTTGAAATCAATAAAAGTGTGTGCGTTTCTATTCGACAGTGTGTGCGTTAATCATTGAAGACTTTTTCGGTTTGTTTGGAAACCTGAAAGCAAAGATGCGGTAATTATAACATTTGATATTGAAATGCGTACTGGTAATTAGTAAATATATCACCGGATGTTCCTATTCGAAAAAGTCAGACAATCACTGACACAAAGCAGTCTCCACTTTGCTTTGTGGGGCATAGGATGGCTGATATGGCCTGCAAGGGACATATTTAGTAAATCACGAGGTTTTACTGACGCAATTAAAGCAAATGTTGAGTTGCGCTCAACCCGGGGCTTGGCGGCGTGGGCAGTAATATGCAATCCCATTACTGCCCATGAACAGGCTCAATAAAAACCGAGGATGCAGTATTTTCATATTTGTTGTGTTCGGTGGCTTTCAAAGTTCCCTTTTGATCTATTTCATATTGTTTCAATAAACATTTTAGCATGTAACCAGTACAGATATTAATGAAACCTGGAAGTCAGAACTGATATAGAGTAACAACAAATACTTGCCATGGTAGCGTTAATTGTATTTTCATATTCATATGTATTACTGTGGTATCATTTAATTTAGCGATGGCTTAATTTTCGCGTATTTCGCGCTCGGGCCAGTGTGCGAATTAAAAACCTAAGCTAAAATTTAACCAAAAAGTTCCACATACGTATCCGAAACGTGCTATGTCCGAATGGACCTACACTTAATATATAGTTGCCCGTATCGCTATTTGGTATAAATTTGAAGCATCGAATAAATATGTCAATAAAGAAAATAAAATTAGTTATAACTGTCGAATTTCTTTTGGAATATGTTTAATGTTACTTCAAAACTTGAACGACAATCTATGCCGCGCATTTAGGTCAGGTCACGTTATACCAAACAGTATCGTTGTCATCTCATTTTTAATTTATCAACACTTTTTTGATTAACAGTTTCGCCATTAATTGACATTTTACACCGAAAACGAGGCTCTAAAAGATGGCGGTGTTTTGAAAATCGATCTGTGAAAATTAATAAAATTTGTGTTTTGTGTGGACTTTTTTAGTTGGAAAATATAATTTTTGGAGTGATTTGACATAATAAGTGATCTGAATTCTTGGAAAATGCCTAACTCAGGTAAAATCGCAAGCAAAGATGCAAAACAGTCTGATAGATCAAAATCTTCAACAGTGGGAAAAACAATTGATAGTGCAGCCAATGATAGTCAATCGGAATGTGTTGCAAGGTCTTTATCTCCAACCAAAGCTACAAAAACTGCAACTAATGACATTGACTTAAATAATATTTTCTATTATGGGGGACGCAGGCCCGAAGATCGTTCTATGTTTCCATTATCTCCATTCTACGGACACTATCCTCCCCCACCCCCACCCCCACCCGATATTTCCTACATGATGAACCATACTGCGAAGGATAATCAAACCCAGCTTTTGATAGATCTAATCACGAAAATGGACAGCAGACTCTCAAAAGTCGAGCATAATGTCACAAAACTATCTACTATTGAATCCGAACTGACGAGAGTACACAATGAAATATCGTCAATGAAGTCTGGGAATCAAAAAATTGAGAAAAAACTAGATGAAGTTGAATCTTTTTGTCAAGTAATGAGTGCTGTTGTTGATGATTTTCATGCTCATAAAAAGAATTACACCAGTGATATCCGACAACTGCAAAGTGAAAATGTTTATCTAAAAGAAAGTTTAAATTACGTCAAAACCGACAACAAGGAAATAAAAGAGCAGTTGACTAACCTCCGCTGTGAATCCATGCAGGAAAATTTAATATTTATAGGTATTCCAGAGCATACTGGTCAAGAAACAGAAAACTGTGAATCAACACTAAAAACATTCCTCATTGAACACATCCAAAATGACGAATCAATAAATGTAAACAAAGTTGACCTTTCCACAATTAAATTTAAGAAAGTGCACAGAGTCGGAGGCCCGTCTGATAAATCCAGACCTATTGTTGCCAAATTTGAAGACCTCAAAGATCGATCATTGGTGAAACAACTAGGGGTAATACTCAACAAGAAAAAAGAAGGGCACTTCATTAATGAACAGTTCCCTCCTGAAATTGAGCAGAAACGTCGTCAGCTATTCCCAATAATGAGACGATTTAGGAAACCAGGCTACAAGATTTCACTGGTCAGAGACAAACTGTATGTAAACAGTTATTTATACAACATAGACGATGATTCGTGGACAGACACACGACGCAAACCTTCTGACGTCACAGTAACAGAAACAAACACAAACACTGAAAACAAACAAAGCAGAGAGTACCGACCACCAACCCGACGCGAACCACCACCCATTTTTCTAAATTTTGAGAGACCGAACAGATTTGGACCACTACGAGAACGAACACATACCCAACAAAACAAACACAAAGCTTCTCCTCTTGAGGATGAAAACAACAAACGCCGCGTTTGTGAAGATGCAAATTTCAGTGACAGTAATACACATACCGCGCCTCTTATTGTGGAACTAACGGACAAGATGGACACTAACACGCACGAAATGCACGAAAATCACGTGACGATTAGCTAGGCTAGACAGGGAGATTGTCCTAGTTTTCATTACAATCCGCCTGCGACTAATAATCAGTGTTTTCAAACACAAATACCTGTGTCAGGTAAAATTGTTGACAGCAGTAAAAGTGACAATACATGTTTAAACTTTCTTTCCCTGAGTGTATGTGGCTTATTATCAAAACAGAAATGTCCAGATTTTTATAATTCTATAAGCAGATATGATATTATTGGTTTTCAAGAAACCAAAACTGATTGTACAGACGAAATAGAATTAAGCGGATATTCGTTATTTTTTAAACACAGAAAGTCGATTTCTAAGCGTAAATCAGGTGGTCTTGCTATAGCGGTCAAAACTTATTTATTGAAACACATAAAAATAATTGAGAGTGACTCAAAACTTGTGTACTGGTTCGTTTTATCAAAGCGTCTTACAAAGTATAAGGATATTTTGATTGGAGTAGTTTATATTCCTCCAGAAAATTCTTGTTATGCTACAGAAGATGCCTTTTCCGAAATAGATCAGGAGTTAGAAAACTTATCAAACCAATACGATCACATCTGCCTTTTTGGTGATTACAATGCAAGAACAAAAAACTTATTAGATTATATTGAAATTGATTCAAACCTGTTTCGTGAATTAAACATGAACGAAATATACGATGAATATATTGAGGAAATGAGACTCGTAGAAAGCAAAACAATAAGATTAAAACGTTGTAGTGAAGATAAAATGATTACTAATTATGGATACAAATTCATTGATTTTTTAAAGAAAAATAATTTGTATATAATTAACGGCAGAAGTAAACACGATTTACAGGGTAAATTCACATTCAAAGATAAGAGCGTGATCGATTATTTTGTTTGCTCAACGAGATTATTACAGTACGTCGAAAACCTTTGCGTTGAAGAGTTTTGTCCCCTGTTGTCTGACGGCCATTCGCCGGTTTCATTTTCTTTAAAATTCTGTATCTGTATCTGTATCTGTATATGGTACGTTGTAGAACCCAATTATGGTTTTTATACAACGGGAGAGAGTGCTCCACTTATTGGCAGTGCTTCAAGAGAGCTGATTTGAAGCTCTCTATTGATGATGCATGCACGACCTCTTCTGGTAAGTGGTTCCAATGGATGCAGGTGTCCACAAAGAATGAGTGTTTATATTGTTGTGTTTTACTACTAGGGATTGTTAGGCTTTTAGAGTTGTTGCACGCGTGTTTATCCACTATATTTACTGTATGATAGTCTGTGTATTTTTTTGCTTTGATTTGCCTTTTTTGTTTCGCGTTTTTCACGAATGAGGTTGGTGGCAGTGCCGGCACCAGCCCCTCAACCACCTTGTACATTAGGATTAGTCGGAGACTTGTTCTTCTTTCTTCAAGTGTGTCTAGTTCTAGTTCTTTCCTCATTTTTGTTACTGATCCCGGAGTTCTTGTCTTGTAATCTTTTTTGATGAATCTGATGGCTCTGTTTTGTATTTTTTCAAGTTTATCTATGTCTCCTTTGATGTATGGGTTCCAGATGGTGGCTCCGTATTCCATGATTGATCTTACTAGAACTATGTAAGCTGTTTTTCTGCAGTTTTCAGGGACGTTTCGTAGATTTCTTCTTAGGAATCCTAATGTGGCATTTGCTTTTTTGGTGACATTGTTAATATGGAGTGACCACTTGAGATCATTTGATATTTCGAGGCCTAGGTACGGGTTACTTTGGACTTGTTGTAAGATGTGGTTGTTCAGTTGGTATAATTTAGATGTACGTTGGTTTATTGACATAATGTAGCATTTTTTGGCATTGAAACGCATGCCCCACTTGGTTGCCCAGTGTTCAAGGTTTTCTAAGTCATTCTGTAGTTTTTGGTGATCTTCTTGGTGTTTGATGATCCTGTATAGCAGACAGTCATCAGCAAACAACCTAACTGATGAAATTACAGCATCTGGCAAGTCATTTATGTGACATAAAAACATAATCGGTCCTAATACTGTTCCTTGTGGGACCCCGGAGTCCACTGATGTTTCTTCTGATTGCTCGCCTTCGACTATTGTTCTCATTTTTCTTTGAGTTAGGAAGTTGTAGAGCCAGGTATGGAGGGGTCCCCTGATGCCGTATTGATGGAGTTTGTGAAGGAGCTTGTCATGCGGGACTGTGTCGAACGCTTTCGAGAAATCTAGGATGGCGATGTCTATTTGGTTCCCTTGGTCATGTTCAGTAAGTAGGTCATTTAACGTTATTATGACCTGAGTTTCGCAGGAGTATCCAGATCTAAAGCCATGGTTTAGGTTTGTTAGTATTTTGTTGGTTTCTAGATGTTTCATCATGTGTGTGCAGATAATGTGTTCTAGGATTTTGCATGGAACTGAGGTTAGAGAGACCGGTCTATAGTTTTCGGCTTGATGTTTATCGCCTTTTTTGAAGATGCTTGATATGTTTGCGTCCCTCCAGTCTTTTGGTAGTTCGCCTGTGTCTAAGGATTTTTGGAAAATTATTTTAAGGATTGGTGATATTTTTTCTGCGCATTCTCTGAGTATTCTGTTAGGTATGTTATCTGGTCCTGAGGCTTTCGATGGATTTACTTGTTTGAGGAGTTTCGTTAAGCCATTTTGGTCGATTGTGATCTTTTCGATACTCTGCGTGATTCTTGTGTCTGGGAGGTCCCCTTTGGATGGTTTTGTGAAAACTGATTTGAATTGGTCTAATAAAATTTCAGCTTTGCCTTTGCTATCATTTACAAGGGTGGTATCTTTTTTGAGTGGAGCTATACCATTTGCATCCTGCCTTTTGGATTTCACATATTTCCAGAATGGTTTGGTGTTGTTATTATTTAAGCCTTCCATTATGTTTGAGTTTACATATTGCCATTCTGCTTTCCTTAGTTCCCTTTTGCATTCTTTTTGAAATTGCCTATAGTTCTTCCAGTTTTTGGTTTTCTTTGCTTGATTATATAGTCGTTGTTTCTGCTTAATCATTTTCTTATGTTTCTTTCTTATCCAAGGTATGTTACTTTTGGATCTGATTTCTTTGTTTGGTATGTTTGCGTCCATTGTTCCAAAAAGGTTGGTTTTGAAGGTGTTCCACATCTCTTGTACTGTTTTTCCTTGGTTGTTTTGTGATTCCATGATTGATGCTAGTTCGTCAAGGTCATCATTAATGCCTCCCCAGTTTGCTTTATTGTAGATGTAGCACTTCCTGGCTGGGGTTTTGTTGTACTGGATTTTGGTGTCCATATCCGTAATTATTATATCATGGTCTGATATTCCAGGAACATTTATGGATGATTTGACTAAAGTGGGGTTTGACACGAAAACTAAGTCTAGGAGATTGTCTTCTCTAGTTGGTTTATTGTGTATTTGAGTGAAGTTGTTTGCGCTCATGATGTCAACGAGACCTTGTTGAATGTCTCTGTCTGGCCCGTTTGCTGTGTGTGTGTTCCAATTTATGTCTGGGCAGTTGAAGTCCCCAGTGATTATCTTGTTAGTGATGTTCCTTTGGTTAATTAAGTCAAGAGATTTCTGTAGTTCATCTAAGTGTTTCTGTTCTCTGTGTGGCATGTAAAATGAGCCAATCAGTAAGTCTTTGTTATTATTCATTTTGATCTTAACCCATTGTAATTCTCCTTCAGTGATGAATTCTGTTTTTTCGATTGATGTTATTGATTTTTCTATCATTATAAATACTCCTCCTCCAAGTGTGCCTCTGTCATTTCTGTAAATATCGTATTCAGGTGGGAAAATTTCACTCGATTTTATTGCGTCTTTTGTTGGGTTCTGTCCCGGTTTTATTCCTTTCAGCCAGGACTCAGTTCCGCAAACAATATCAGGTTTAAGGTAATGTACAGCAGTCTGGAATTCTTCTCTTTTATCTTTGATACTCCGGCAGTTTATGGTCATTATGCGTAGGTTTCTGTTTACTGGTACATCATACGCATTACTGTCTAGCCTTGATTTTGTTGTGCTTGATGAATGGGAATGGCCTAGATCTGGTCCTGAATTTTTGGAATCATTCTTGCTTGTTTTTGGGCTACTGGATCTTAGCGGACTAAAAACAGATTTGATAGAGTCTATGGTCAAATTTGGATCTGAAAGCGGTTCGTAAATGTTTGATGTTTCAATTTCGTAACTTCTGAATGTGAACGTGCTTATATTGATACTTTCACACTTGCAACAGAGCCATTGTACATGAGAGCGTTCGAGTAATTTGTAATCGTAACTGCACAGTTCTATACATGATTTGTGATGCCAGATGTCACATGCATCACAGCAAACTCCTTGACAATTCCAGGTAACTGGTAGGTCGCATAGGCCACAAGGAAAGACGCTTTTGTTGTTTGGTCCTGGGTTTAGTTCGATGTCACCAGCTAGAATTATTACCAAAAAGCATATGTTTGTTTTTTTGCTATTGTATTGTGGGATGTAGATTGGTCTTCTGCCATGGCTGCTCATGCTTTTGTTTAGCATGGAGTGGGTGGTCTGCTGGTGTAGCCATGATTTAGACGGTTGTGTCCAGTTACTGTTGATGAGATGGAGAAGCAGCAAGAAGGTCAGTGTAATCATAGTTTCTCAGTGTAGCGCGGATAAACCCGTACTGACTGAGGTTGATTACCATGAGCCCACCAGCTGCTATTCAATAGTCCAACAGTCCCTTTTGACTTGTTCTGCTATCTTCCTTAGCCAGGCCTTTGACAGAAGCGTGTCTGGGTGGATCCCGTCAGTGTACAGGTTGAAGTTATAGTAGTTGATGGTCTTAGATTTTACTTTCCTGTTGATGTGAAGATCTGAGGAGAATTGTGGTGAATGTGTCCCTAGTGTGTTGTTGAGGGTTCTGATTTCTTTGTTTAGGTTGTAGATTTGTTCATGGAGTGACTTGTCTTGTTCTTCAAATGTTTCTGGGTCCTTGTGGCCTCTACTTTGATTCCACTTTTTGATTGAGTATACTGGAGTTTCTAAGAATGTTACTTTTGAGCCTGGATATTTGCTGACTATGTCTGCTATTTCTTTATATTTTTGGCTGATTTCGTTGATGGTACTATTGTCTGGGTGTGCGAGATCGATGTAATTTTTGTTTTTTTCTGGTGAGATTACACGTACCTAGCCAAACATATAGCCAAATGTCCCCGTGTCTTATTATTTTGTTAGCAATGTTATTTTTCAACCATCTGGTGCTTTCCTCTACTCTAGCACCACTTTTTGTTTGCCAGATTATTTGGTTTTCTGTTTCATCTGATATTTGCCTTTTCAGCCAGTTGCCTTTGCTGTCTGTGAGAACGATGGGTTGGAGCTTTCTGTCCCCCACAGGCGATGTTCTGGGCCTTGCAATAAATTTCCTTAGTTTGCTTTCTGACATCTAAGGATTATTGTAGAAATGATCATTAAGGAAATAAGGATTGAACTTTTAGTTTTATGGAGTAGGATGGCTTTGGTACTGTTGGATATTGTTGGATATCAAATTTGTCTTTCTCAATGTTTCGGATAATTCAAGATGGCGGCGTAGTGGCGAGGTGGTATTTTGGGGCTGGGAACCGACTTACCGACCTAAAAACCTACATTACGCGATTTAAACATATTAAATAAGATGTAATAAACACTATTTGATATTATTTTAAGCTTTATGTGTTCAAGAAATAGTTTAAATTTAATATTTTTCTCTTTTTGTTTTCCTCTGCAAAATTTCGTGTCTTCCCGGTCGCGCATGCGCACTCTCTTAAAAGAACCGTGTATCGTCGAACACCAAGCGAACAACGAACCGGAAATAAAACTTTGGGAACCATCTAAAGCAATTAATTGCGAATCGAATATTGATATATCAGTTATACAATCGATCGATGAGAAAATAAACAATCTTCTAGACTGTGATCGTGTCTCACAAAACGATATTGATAATATCTCACTTAGTTTATCTCGACTTTTTCAAAATAGTGCAGAGAAAACGTTCGGTTCGAAGCGCCCATGGTCAAGTAAATACAAAACATTAAACAATAAGATGTACAACACAAAATTTAAATGGTTTAATAATAATTGTAAAACGGCTAGACAACGTTTCCATAGAGCTAAATATCGCTATACGTTACGCAAAACGGACGAAAATTTAGTCAACCTAAGAAATGAGAGTACATTATACAAAGCTACACTATCAAAAACATTCAAACAATTTAAAGCCGAAAATGTAATTAAACTTAAGAAAATGAAAAATAACGATCCCAAAGGTTACTGGAAAATATTAAACGGTAAGAAATCGACCCAGACCGAAGCGAGTTTACAAGATTTATACGCGCACTTTAAAAATATCAATTATAATTCTGATCCGTGTCACGCGAACGATAACTATTACTCTGATATCGAAAACTCGGATGATGATATTTTAAATAAACCAATCACAATAGATGAGATTAACGCAACAGTGAAAAATCTTAAGAATAATAAATCCTGTGGGTTTGATAAAATATTAAATGAACACATTAAGTATACTTTACCACTTCTGAGTGAAATATACGTAAAACTCTTCAATATTGTATTAAACACGGGTATTATACCCGAATCATGGACCATTGGTATTATCCATCCTATATTTAAGAACAAAGGTGACCCGTCGGAAGCAGAAAATTACAGACCTATTACGTTATTAAGCTGCTTTGGTAAATTTTTCACCGCTATCTTAAATGCTCGTTTACAGAAATTTGTCGAAATAAATAACATATTAAACGAGTGTCAAGCTGGATTCAGGAAAAAGTACTCTACCGTTGACAATATGTTTATTCTGTCTTCCTTAATCCAGCTTTTAAGATCTAAAAAGAAATCCATTTATTGTGCATTTATTGATCTTAAAGCCGCGTTCGATACAATATGGAGAAACGGATTATGGATGAAACTACTGTCATATGATATCAAGGGTAAGATATTCAATGTTATTAAAAACTTATACGGGAATATAAAATCATGTATACGATCAAACGGCCAAATATCATCTTTTTTCGCGAGTAACATCGGAGTGAGACAGGGGGAAATTTGTCTCCCCTGCTCTTTTCACTATTTTTGAATGATTTACAAGATTATTTTACTAATGGAAGAGTAGATGGGATAAACATAGAAATAAACCAAATAAATTTGTTTATAAAACTTTTTATATTACTCTATGCAGATGATACAGTTATAATTTGTGAAAGTCAAAACGATTTACAGAATGCTTTTGATGTTTACTATGAATATTGTGAACGTTGGAAACTCCAAGTTAACGCTACAAAAACAAAAATATTAATCTTTTCAAGTGGAGCACGCCGAAATTGTAGTTTTTATTAGAATGGAAATGAATTAGAAATAGTAAATGATTACAAATATTTAGGAATCTTATTCAGTCGATAGGGATCTTTTTTAAACGCCAAGAAGCACATAGCAGACCAAGCTAATAGAGCAATGTATAGTTTAATAAAGAAAGCAAAACATTTATCTTTGCCTATAGATATGCAAATAGAATTATTTAATAAACTAGTTTAGCCAATATTATTATACGGTTGTGAAATTTGGGGATTTGGTAATTTAGAAAGTTTAGAACGTGTCCAACTAAGATTTTTGAAATACATCTTACACTTAAAAAGCTCTACACCAAAGGCAGTTGTTTATGGAGAAACGGGTGTTATGCCCTTAAGAATTGATATCCATACTAGAATAATTTCTTTTTGGGCAAACCTTGTTCAACCACATTTTCTAAAGCTATCATGTAGAATTTACTATGCATTATATTTTCAAGCTGAAAACAGCCTATCTAGAAACATACAAAAACATTACCCATGGATCTCTTGTGTAAAAGATATTTTCATTAAATGCGGATTGTATGGTATTTGGATAACACACGCATTCTCAAATCAAAAATGGCTTACCGAAACAACAATACAAAAACTTAAGGACTTGTTCATTAGCGATTGGCACAGTATAACCGAAAACACAAGAAGTTTACAAAATTATCGTTTAATAAAAAACACTTTTGGTCTTGAACATTATTTAAAATATGACTTAAATAAAAATGAAAAATTGTACTTGAAATTTAGAAGCCGTAATCATAAACTGCCAATTGAAGTTGGAAGATGGCGAAATATCCCATACGAACAAAGAAAATGTCCATATTGCATTAACTGCTTAGGTGATGAATATCATTACATCATGGAGTGTCAATATTTTTCACAAAAAAGACAAAAGTATATTAAAAAAGTATATTATGAAAGACCAAATGTAATAAAATACAATAGTTTAATGAATACACATTGTAAGAATGAATTTAACAAAATTTGCTTATTTGTAAGAGAAATTTTAATAACTGACATCATTTAATTTTTTTTTTCATTATTAAAATATTATTGACATACTTATGTAGCACCCCAAGAAAATAGTTAATGTACTTGAACACATAGCGGGTATTGGTAAAAATGTTTATTGTTAAGGTCATCATCCCGCTGCTTTATTGAAATTACTAATATAATGTACAAGTACTTCCAATCTGTTACCTTACCATGATAAGATTGAATTTAACAAACGTTGTTTATTTGTAAAATAGAAATTTTAACAACTAACATCATTTAAATTTGTCTTTCTTATTTAAATATTAGTTCCATATGTATGTAACAGTTATGTATTTGTGTACACTGTGGGAATTGTTCAATAAAATGTTTATTGTTAAGGTCATTCTCCCGCTGATTTACTGAAATTACTCATATAATGTATTTTCAATCTGTTACTTAGTCATTGTATGTCACGATACCTCTATTACTTTTTTCGCAACTATGAGCCTCGTATATATGTATGATGTATGTTTTTACCTCATGTTTACATGTGTTCATGTACTGAGTGTAGAAATAAACTTGTAAACTTGTAAACTTGGGTACGAAATTTAACATGCCAATTATGATATGAATGGTCCAGATAGATGGATCAAACGGGTCCCGTGTCAATTAGCGGCGCTGAATAAACAGCGGTCCGATAATTGACTAACAAAGGAAGTGGTAATTGACAGGGGGCCAACTGACACATGATTAGCTCGCGTGTTTAAATAAACAATAGCATGAATAGGTATTGATAACGGGTCGGTAAAATATCGATAATAATATTTTTTGGTTTGAAAAATTTGATTTGCGCGAATTTACGTCCGCGCGAAACAGTCTTTTTCGGCGATTGCGCGAAATTTCGTGCCAGCGAAATTAAATGATACCACGTCTTTCAATTAATTATTGTTACCTGTAAGGTGACATATAGACCCATTGGGTCGGGTGCGTTTCTAATCTTTTTATTATAAACTGCTATTATATTATTTTATGCACATGTCACTATAATAAAACATTTACTTACTTACTTATAATTGAATAAAAACGGGGCACCGGTTTCAAGGTGTCAGATCAAAATTAATTAATAACAATCGACCTATACTTTTCTTTCTGATAGTAGACAGTACAAACACATAGCTTTAAAGTTTAAAAGCATGTAAGTTCATCAGGAAAAAAAAGAAAGGCATTATACAATAAAAGGAATTTTCGAAACTTCTGTTGCATACATGTTGTACGTCAGTGTTAATTCATGATGCTACACTTCTGACACCCTTCGGCGCCGGCTTCAGTAGAGGGCCCAAAGGCATAGATTCAACTGTTCGAGAACAAACAAATAATTGATGAAGATGTGTCTATTCACTTCGTTTTATAGGAATAGCAAACGAACGTCTTTAGCATGCCGTCAGCGCAGTGTGAGGGCTGTGAAAGTGCAGTGCACGCAGAGCAAGCGTCACGAGAGCACAGACAATCGCCAACAATAAATCCGTAGGAACGCGATAGAGCACAATGGGAGCTCTGTAACAACGCCTTGGCCGCTGTGTGGACGTCTTGATATCTCCATCTGCACGAAAAAGTTAACACTTTTCTTATGATATCACGGCCGCAGTCTTGACAAAAAATTAAATACCGCCGTGCCAACGCAGTGGAAACGCGGTATAAGGTGACAGGGTCTTTAGATTATATTAATAAAAGTTTACACATGAGTAATCTTTAGGTAAACGTATATCTTTTATTTGCAATATCTACCATTGCTGTCCACTCACGCTGAGGTTATCAGTTAATTCACCAAATCATATATCATTGATTTTTGTCGCCACATCACGACCAAGTACTTCAAATGTTCTTTCTTTACATCCTATTTTTGACGAAGAGATTGTCTCATAGACGTAAGACAAATATTCCTCTGGGTGGACCACTGCCCTTTGACTTGACCCATCACGTTTCACCGCCAAATGAAACACATAAGCATGGTCAAAACATATTGCATGGTCTATTCCCTGAAAACTAAAAAATGATTTCGTTGATTAACACACGCATAAAATGTTACTTCGTTGAACAGCATACACAGTCTCTGTGCAACACGCACACACCATATAATGCTGAAAAACAGCCTTACTGTTGGTTTTTAATCAGAATCACAGAAGCAATAAGCGTATAATTATCGTATCACATCATCTATACACTAAATGAGAATTTTTATACATGTCATTAGTATTATCTTTGTGAAGTTAATATGTAGATGACTTTGTGCTGGAAACCTTGAAATAAACTATATTCATGACATTATCAAAACTAAAGCACTATGAATAACAATAAGAGATGTCAGTTTATATTAAATAACATTTACCATCATTATTGGATCTCCATTGGAAGTAAAATTAGTCCAAACTACACAAAAATGAAACAAGCACGTGATAAATGTCGTCGTTATGTAAACAATCTTTCGATGTGCAACTAACACGCACTGTCGTTGCGCAGCACTTAACGTCACACGCGTTAGCCCCAAGTGTTATTGAAAACTTGAACGTCATAGTTTAAAGGATTCGTTCTTTTAGAAAGCTCACTGGATAAAATAATAAACTTGCTCATATATGTTGTACTCATGATTGTTTCTATAAAGAGAATATCACTGTGACTGTCTACTTATTCATAACCAAAAATGTTGTAATATAACGTTTCAGCATTTCTAAAAAAAGAAGACCTTTTATATTCATTTCAAGATGTATAATTATGGACTTTTAGAAAAGTATTGTTATTTAGAATGAGATAACTGTTCAACGAAGACCTTCAGCTAACTGGCGTTGGCAGTAATATGCATTTCCATTAATGTCCATGAGCAGGCTCAATCAAACCGAGCATGCAATATTTACATATTTGTCGTGTTTGATGGTTTTCAAAGTCTCCTTTTCATTTACTTCAATATCACAGTATACCGTTGTTTTTGCCGTATGGCGGCTGTACAAAATATCTCCGTTCATTCAATAAGTGCTGTTATCAGGTACATCCATTGAAGGTCGTTGAGCAGAAAACGTATGTATGTTTAAAACACATCTAAAAGTACTTTTGTTCTAATATGTCTGCAAGACTTGGATATTGTTCAATAACCCCTAGGATATACTTCCTGATTTTTAAGTTTTGCCTTTCTCTGTGATATTCAGGATTTATATTCTCCGATCCCCTGTCACAATTTTATTCTACAGTATTCAGTTCCGCCCAATGTTTTCTCGTTCAGAGCAAACCCAATTTTTATTTGGGGACGCCACTGAACATTAAATGGTGTTATATGAAAAAAAAGCATTGAAGGTTCCATGTTCACCGCCATATGCATGTCACCGTTTGGAACGAATCGAAAGTGTACTGTTAGCTGATGTTAACATTTATTTGCGCTCAACCCGGGGCTATGCGGCGTGGGCAATAATATGTATTAAAAAGACATTTTCCATTACTGCCCATGAACATACTCAGTCAAACCGAGCCTGCAATATTTACATAATTGTCGTGTTCGGTGGCTTTCAAGGTTATATTTCAGCAGTAAGATTTATAGAAAACTATGAAAAATGAAACAAAACACAGGAAAAAAGAGCACGTGTTTATATGTATCTCAAATTCAAATAAGACACCACAAACAATTAACGAAAATGAGAAACTGGGGTTACCGCCTTTGAACGGTCAGTGGCAAAATAATTTTCCACTCCACTGGGGGTTTCAACCAGGTTCTAGGGTACACCAACCGCTTGCCCCGACATGTTCTCATGACAATTGTCACATTGGCAGGGGGCCAAGATATTTGTGGTAATTGCTAAGACTCTTAAATGGTAAATTTTCTGATAGCTAACTACATGTATTTGATATTTTCTCATAAACTACTTTACTTTTGGAAAAAAAGTTGAAACAAACGTGTGCATGCAATGAATGTAGCTTGCAATGATGCATACCATCGTTTGGGATGGATCAATAGAGTACTGATTATTGGTGTAAATACTGAGTTACGCTCAACCCGGGTCTTGACGGCGTGGGCGGTAATATGCATTTTCATTACTGCCAATTAACAGGCGCAATCAAATTGAGCCTGCAATATCTTGATATTTGTCGTGTTCGGTGGCTTTCAAAGTTTCCTTTATATCTATTTTAACCTGCAATGGTAACATAAACAATGTTTTCGAGAACCAAGGAAGAAACAGTAATAGTAAACATAAATTAATATGGTTATTTAGTAAACGTAAAATGAGTTTTGAGCATCGCCCATGCCCTTGGGTTTTGCCTTAAAACAAATGTCAAATTCAGCAGATTATGGCAGTTTATGTACAGAAGGAAAAAATCTGTAAAGCCCAATAATGCAAAAATATTTTCGTTTATTTGAAAAACGATAGAAACTGAACCGACAACTTCCAAGATAAACATATTAGTGATCAAAATCCTCTAGATTTTTGCATTCACTGGCACCATTAATGTAATAGGAGTTTCCCCATGTTAATTTTGTCAAGTTTTCATTTTTTGCTCAGAATAAAATACACTCAAACAGAATTATAACTGGTCACCTTTTGTCCGTAATTGTTTATAAGACTCTTTGTGGTCAGTTTCGAACCACGGTCTTCAGTTTTATCTTAATGTTTAAACTAATGACTCTGGAAAGTAATGCGAAAGATACAATGTATCCTTTATTTTGCTAAAATGCATTTCATGCAATTAAAGTTCTAGCAACCAGAAAATTGTTCTAAATTGCTTGTTTTATTTTAAAAGGAACCCTTTTCAAACCCTTATTAATCAGCATCATTTTGTTTAAATAAATCCCCTTCAAAATACCCAATTTATAATTACCTTCCTTTTTTTTATTAAAAACTGTTCTAATTTTGACCCTGCGGTTTAAGTAAAAATGATATTGGATTCATTAAAAAATCAATGAAGATTAAAAACATTCAATGACCAAAACACGGAAGTATGATAACAATAAGGCGAAAACACGATGATGATCATGCGACATTATATCCTTTCCGCGCCCCACCCTGTTTTAGAACGTACAGAAAGCTTGAGCTCCCAAAACCCGACACTGATTTTTTGTCGAACACCCGTACGGTACCAATACGTATGCCTTTTCTCAATTTTAAAACCCGTAACGTAAATCTGCGTAAAAAAATAAAATGCCCGTTGATAAGCGTAATTATGTTTGAATAAAGCATAAATTACGCTTTTATCCGTTACAGGTTTTCTACCTTTAAATGAAATTCGAAATTTTAAACATTGGTTAAAACCCCGATTTAATCACGTTTAAAACTCGTTATTTAACGTTACGGTTTTTCTTCTGTTAAAAAAGTGAAATCCTGAATCTCAAATCTCTGTTACCTTGTGGGTGAAACAATATCGAAGACTGTACCAGAAAATTCCGTACTAAATCAATTAATCTTATTTACAGTCATTAATTTTATGCCATTGCAAAATTTGGTTTTCAAGTAATAACTAGGTAGTAATGGGAATATAGGTATTTTCTAAATATTGGATAACTGTTAAGGAGCCAATTATTATTTATTTTTACAATAAATGATGAAGAAACAGAAACACTATTGCTTTTTTTTCTTAAAACATGACGATTTAATTACCTATTTTCTTATCTGATTATCTAAATCACATGTAAAAATTGATTTAATATGGTATTGAGAGAAAATACGCGATGCATTCAAAGGACTAATAGTGTAAAATTACTGTTCTTCTAAGTAGCCACCAAAGCAAGGGCTTTTAAATAAAAAGAAATGAAAATCCACGGGTTTCCTACGAAAAAACAGGGTCGGGATTTGAAACGCGATATTTTTTATACGTTTAACACGTCATTTAGAAAATCAGGGTCTGGTTTTGAGAAGTCAAAATTTTGTCACGTTTAAATGCATTATGGTCGTGGAATGGATATCGCGTTTTCGTCATCTTATATTCGTGTGGGTCTGATCGTTAAATTTTCATACACAATAACCAAATACTTAATTCATACTGAAATGGTCGCGATTTTCTAAAAAAAAACCGCACTCTTACACATATATTTGGCTTTAAACTCACACATATCTTAACACTGTTTAACAAAAATATAAGGCCTGAAGCCTGAATTTGCAACGAGACTGCTAGGAGAAACAAAATTGGTTGCCAACCAATGTCAAATGTACAAATGTAACTGTCGCATCTCCATAAACAAAAGGAACTGTAGCGTTGAAAAAGGTTACTGCAGGCGTGCCAATGAAATACTTAAATAAATGTGCCCGTGTCATTTTTAATCTTACAATTATCAAATAATCACTTAATGAATTAATTAATGTTGCGATATATTAAAGCTGATAACACATGACAAAGGACATAATTTTATATAGGCTCACAATTTTAACTGACTTTCAGGAAAACATTAAAACTCTTGTTCGGGAATTGCTGAAGGATACATATTAAAACGACACGGATATCAGGTAAACAATTAAAACAATATTCATGTGCGGCCAGATGTCAAAATAACTTCGTGGTTGTTTAAAAATGCAACAAACCGAAAGTAGAACAGAAAACAAGAATCCTTTGATATAATTCTCAAACCTATCCGTGGTAATCATCATAACACGTGCACAAACTTCCATCATAATACGAAGGTCAGTGTGTAACTTAGCGTACAAATGTATCATGTTTAAAAGCTTTTACTAACTGTTCGTTACATAAGGACGTAGATGAATGTGGTGAATGAAAAACGAACCCAGTTTAGCATTTAAAACAAAATGTTTGTCCTTTCACAATACCCGTGGTCATGAAGTCTATAATGATAAATTAGAATAATGGCGGACATATAGTCACGACAAATATATGGGTGAATATGCACACCTTAATCATTAACAAATGGTTATGGATGGGTTGGAGTTATTTCACCAAGACAATTTGTACTTGTTTTGTGATACGAGAACCTGTTGGGGCAAGTGTGAGGTTGGTGCACCCTAGAACCTGGTTTAAACCCCCAGTGGCAATTTGTTTTGCCACTGACCGTTCCAAGGCGGTATCCCCAAAGGTTCTCTTGTTTATTAATTGTTTGTGGCGTCCTATTTGAATTGACATACATATATAAAACATGAGCTCTCTCTCTCTCTCTCTCTCTCTCTCTCTCTCTCTCTCTCTCTCTCTCTCTCTCTCTCTCTTCCTCTCTTCTTTTTCGCTGCGTGGGGAGGCTGTGTTTTTTGAGTGTGGCGATTCCTGATATGCATATGTTGCTTTCTTATTGCAGAAGAGGCTGAATAACAATTAAATAATACATAAAACAACAAGGGAGAAATCGTGACAAAATGAAGGTACCTACCGTTGTTGATGTTTTCCGTCCGCGGTTGCTATGAAGCCGACTCAGAAACACAAAAAAGGGATTCAGTGAGACAATCATGACAGTGACTGTGAACTTGTGATATGTTTATACAAGTACAATATAAACAAAAAATGCACTCTTTAAAGCGTGACTTACCTGATCTCAGTCGGGATTCTTTGAACGTTATTTTGTCCCAAAGTCCAGATTGTGTTATCGTCGTTTTTGCACCTTTAATGAAATATAAGCATTAATTAAAAACGATAAGTTACAGTTCTTAACAAAGACGACTTAGGATTTCTTTTCTAAACTATGTGAGATCTACCAGAATTGTCAATCCAATGTTCTGTTCTTTCACCAAGAAGTTCCAATATGTTGCATACCAAAATGCTCATCTAATAAAATACTCTACTCTCTCAAACAAAGAAAAAACGTTTGTTAAACTTTCTTAAAATTTCCAAATCTTGCGTTCAAATTGAATGTGTAATGTCATTTCTACATTAAAAATCAAGCTCATAAAATCTTTGATCATACTATTTATATGTATGACTGTTTAACAGTTTATAAGTTTAATTTTTGGACTCGTACATGAAACTTAAGTTAGACGTATGTAATATGAAGGACTTTAAACCAAAAAGTGTATTTACTTTAGTACAAAAGCTTAAAGCGGTAGAAAAAACGACCTTTAAAATGTTTAAAAGAATCATATAACATCGAACAATGTCGTGTGTTATTAATACTAAACCACATTATGTGATTTTTAAATGCAAAAATACACCCTTCTAAAGAATCTGAGTTTCAAACAAAAATTATGCTCCGGACTGGAACATTTAAATAATAAGACATTGAATTCGAACCAGGATCGCTATGAGAAAAGCATTATAAGCCACACATAACGCTAATCAATTGCGCCTCTACAAATGCCACCCCCCCCCCCCCAAGGAGATCAAGTAACGCTGATCGCTGATAAACGCTATCATCATTATAAGAAACCATTTATGATTTATTAACCCAGCCGCGTAGTGGAAGGGGATATAGGAATGGTCTTCGTCCGTCCGTCCGTTCTTCCGTCCGTGCGTGTATATTTCGTGTCCGGTCCATAACTTTTCAAACCAAAGAAGGAATTTTATGAAACTTAAGTCAAATGTTATCCCCATCAAGAAGACGTGCAGAACCCATGTTCCAATAAGGCCGGCTCAAAGTCAAGGTCACCAGTGGTGTATGAAGATTTGAACCATATATTTCGTGTCCGGTTCATATCTTCTGAACCCTTGGATTGAATATCATGAAACTTTAGTGAAATATTCTGCTCGACAAGACGAAGCGCAGAATCCATGTTCCAACCTGACCGGCTCAAGGTCTCGGCCACCTGTGGTGTTAGAAGATTTGAACCATGTATTTCGTGTGCGGTTCATATCTTCTGAACCCCTGGGATTTCATGAAACTTTAGTGAAATGTTCACCCCATCAAGACGATATGAAGAACCCATGTTCTTACCTGGCCTGCTGAAGGTCAAGATCTCCAGTGGTATGTGAAGATTTGAACAATGTATTTTATCCTTCCATTCTTTTGAAATATTCTTTTTTTGATTGAATTTGTCTTCTAAGGAGTATCCAAAAAGTATGTCATGATATTGTGCGTGGATTACGTTCATTGCTGTTTAAATAAAAGACAACATTCAATGTACATATTTTGCAAAACAAGAAGACAAAGAAAACACACTTACCTTTAAATAACGTGTCACCGTTTTCTCCATAATTTAAATCCGTGGTTCTGTTGATTTGTTCTAAAATGTGTTTACCACGGACTTCTAACTCATGTTTTCCCGTTTTAGTTACTTTCTGAAGTTCTTCTATACCTTTGTGTTTTACGGTATCTACTGTCCTTGTATAGAGCACAATAGATTCATTTGTTTTGTGTTCTATCGTCTTAATTTGCGCATGTTGTGCAATGTTAGCAATCGTGATTTGAGTATTCAATGCATCTATTCCCTGTTCTAACTGTGACTGAAGTTCATCTTTTCCCGTTTTGCTGTGTAATTTGAGTTCAGTTTTTCCCTTTTCTTTTTCTGCTTGAAGTTCGTTCTTTCCACTGTCGGTCTGTGCCTTAATTTCAGCGAGCTGTTTGTCAACACATTCTTGAATTTTTCTATCAAGTACTTCGGCTGAATCGCTTTTATGTTTTTTAAGATGTTCTTGGATATCATGCAGGAATACTTTTTGCTGATCTTCGAACGTAGTTTTGATACTTTCATTCAAAACGTTCGTTATATCATCAGCATGTATTGTCAGCGTGTTTGTCTTCAACTGTAAGACAAATTATAATTTTCAAATTCAAAATGTTTAGAAATTTCATGTTGTTTAGTATTTTGTTCACAGCAGCTCATTTCCTTTACGATAAATCTCAAATGTATCTTATACCTTAATGCAAACTTCATTTCTATAATATATTGCCATGATGTATAGGCATACAAAAGGGACAAATGCATGTCATGAATCGCCACACTCACAATACACAGCTCTTCCCAGGAAGAGAGGAAAGAGAGCAGGTGTTTTTAAATATATCAAACTCAAATAGAACACCATAAACAATAAGCGTAAATGAGAACCCTTGGGGTTACCGCCTTAGAACGGTCAGTGGCAAAAGAGAGTGCACCAGCCTCACACTTGCCCGAACAAGTTCTCATATCATCACACACGTACAGGTTGTCTTGGTGAAACAACTCCAACCCACCAATCAGCCAAGAATATTGCATGCAAATGCACACAAACATATTAAACGTAAGAAGCTAATAGCATTGCAAAGCTAAAGTGGCGGGTTCTTAATGATCTAACCGAGATCTAATCTCCTGGATTCAAACCAGCAAGAACACAATGACATGGAATAAATAAACATATCGAGCTTCTAGAGTCTTATAAAAGTTTTCTCCATAAACTCGTCAACCCCTGCCACCGTCGTGCAACGAAGAGGTAAGCACAATGATAAACTGTAGATGGGTTTAGCACAAAGCCTGCAGAGCGCTGTAGAATATCATGTTGGTAGTAAATTTACAGATGGTTTTTAAGAAAAACCGGGAACAATTAACATTGCCTTTTATCATCTATAGTTTATAAATTAAGTCTCAATAAAATATGGCAGTGCAATACCTTGTTGCAATCGTGATCTTAAACTGCATCTGTATTTTTGAATTAAATTGGTATCGGCGATAAAAGTTGAAAAAAAGGTTTTCCTTCTTTTATACTTATAAAATTGTTTTAAAAGTTTTTCACTCCAAGAGCATTCAACAAAAAACTAACACTTTATAATGGCACGAGGTTAACTCTGCGAACAATGACTGGGCGGTTTAAGAATGCATCAATATATTGTAAAAACATAAACGTTATAATAGTCGGCACAGGGGTATAGCATAAATGTTCATCATTAAACATGATCATCATAATACAACCTTTCCCTTTTTCTGAAAACAATCAAACTTTAAGGGGTCGCAAACATTGCAAATGGCGAAAACTGGCTAAAATTTTCAAAAATGAATTTTGGGGGAATTACTTTTAGTGCCAAATCGTCAAATTAATGTTAGGATTTTCAAGAAATTCAAGAAAAACATCCGGTTTCTACTTTCGGTTTAAAGTCAAAACATTTTGATGTACCTTTTCAAAACTCGACATTAATTCCCATGGCAGACCAATGAAAGTGAAGAAATATAGTGTCACGTGGATGTATTTAAGTTTGGATGCTCAAGTTTAAAAAAAAACAAACTCTTTATTTACATAGATCAGACACACACACACACAAAAGAAATACCGTTTGCACAAGAAGTCTTGAATGGCTGTTTAAAACGTCTCGAAATATGATATAGGTATCGCGTAAACACTAATTTACAATATTTTGCGGTCATCTGTCAAAAAAAAGTAAGAAATTTTAAGTAGCACATTAATATGTTTTGATTTCAAACCGAAAGTAAGACCCGGAAGTAATTTTTCTTTAAATTTCTTGAAAACCCTAACATTTTTGACGAACTGTCATTTAATATTGTAGACCAGCTTAAACGTATTTCAGGTATGGGTTGCTTTGGTATATATCCCATGAATTTTAAAGTTCTCAAGCAAACGTTTTTCTTTTGTTTTAGTTTGTGCTTGGTAATTAGAACATGAATTAGACTAAATTGTGCTTGCAAACATTAGAACTTACTTAGATAAATACATTTCTTCACTAAAATCTAGGTAGCAGTGAGTATAAACATGTGCAATGTTAGTGATACCTTAAGGGCTTACCACACTCCTCCCAAGCACGTTCATCGATAAAAAGAAAATTATCAAAAATCTCACTAACTGCAAAACGAAACAACACAAAACATCATTTTAAATGACCACATGATTAATATAATACTGACAACAATGTATTGTGTCCTCGTGACTTACATATGTAAACTTTACGAGATATAAGTAAAAGTGTGTTTGACCTTCAATTTCCTGGTCGCTTCCTGGTCGTGTAAACGGATAACAATCACTGATTTCTCTTGAAGTAGTTGAAAGTTTTTTACGAAGTTACCACCATTTTCTTGTCAGTATCATTGCACTCACGTGGGAATTTAATATTATGTTTTGTAGCGCTTAGTTTTTGTAAATTTATGTAAAAAGATTTTTAAGGAATTTTTAGGTCTAACCTGTTTTCTTTACTTTTCTAACGTGTCTTACTGTATGCAAAATAAAGATACATTATAAACATTCATTTGCACAAAGTTTCATTGAACGGCATTTTGTCATTATTGAGATTTTGATAATTTTCTTTTTATCGATGAACGTGATTGGGAGGAGTGTGTTAAGCCCTTATTAATATTAATAATAAAACATAGCTGGTTTAAACTTAACTGTTTGTGAACGAAATTCTACCTGTGATATAATGTCCTGGCATATCGAATTTCAATAAAGTAAAACGAGTTGTTATTATCCATGGGTTAGGTAAATATACACATAATAAATGTCACAAAAATTGATAATAGATAAACAAGTTATTAGACTATTCTGATGCTTCTGATAACAGAGGAAATAAATTACATTTTAATCTTGCATTATCAATCAAATACTGTTTTTCTCACATTTAATAGTTTTGATTATATCTGCCCTGTGGTAAATGGTAATACAAGGTTTGCTTTTGTTTCTTGCACAAGATGAAAATGGATTTTTTTGGCTGGGGAGGCTGAGGTTCACAGGGCTTTTTGTTTGTACATTTTGGTGGTTCCCAAATATGATCGGGAATTTCTTGTATGGAAAATCTGGGAGATTTTGAGGCATTTGTTTCAACAATACTCAATACTGTTTGGGAAATCTTGTAAAACTAGAGATGTGTAAAATGCTTGTTTCAGAAGATAATAGGATAAAAAAATTGCAAACACCTTATCCACTTGGTTTAAATGATAATATTTAATATGAACAAAGGCACTGCCTCTCTCGGAATCGACCAATCAAAAGTGAAGTATATCGTATGTTTAACAGTAAAACAAAGAAACAAGTCATCATTTGTTGTTTTACTTTTTAACCAAAACTGGTCAAGGTTGTAAGATGCAACACTACATTTTAGTGAGTTGAATGATTCTGTGAAGTTTGGAAGAATCCTGTGAGATGTTGAATACACCAGTTTGCCTGTAAAATCTTAGTTAAACAGCACCAAAATGTGATCAAAATGCAATGCTTACTGATGGTTTAAGAAATGTAGACTCATAAAAATCTGGTTAACAATGTAGATTGTAAAACATCATTCCACAACACCTAAAATTCTGAGTTGGAATATGGTGACACCAATGACAGAGCAAGTAGCGAAGCTTGTCATATTCTTTGTATAATCAAGCTTGAAATCAACAAACATACTTTTGGGTCTGAGGACTTAAGATAATACTATGAGTTACAGTAGAGGAATTTATTATCCGAATAGAATGAAACATTTAAATTAGTCCATGAATAGAAAAGCAAATGCTGAAGGAGTCTATTGCTATTTTTCATGGTTCCATTTAACAGCAAATTATATTCATAACAAAATTAAAATTATACTGATGGTGTTGTTCATTTTCTGTTCTTCAATGAGGTCTACATTAAAACGTTTTTGTATTATTTGATATCACAATCACACAGCATAATTGTATAGACAATTCTTTTTCTTGTCAAGTGACATAAACTTCCAAAGCAGCACCTTCTATTGCAGGAATTAGTAGTGGAAGTAATATATGTATATATGTATGCTCCCTCTACTGTCTAGAACAGTTAAACTGGTCTCCCCACAGCATTCCATGTGAAGCTGTTTTCCTGAAATATTAAATTCAACAGCAAATTAATTTATCTTCAAAAATAATTCTATATCTAATTGCTTTTATAAATTTATTTGTCGACAGTCAAAATTGATTTAACATATTTAGACACAAAAATAAAATTTGTCAAATAAATTGATTTTGTATGCTCTGATAATTACTTCAGGTATCCTGACTCTTGACTTACTCTATGGAGACTCTTTAAATCACATGGACAACAGTATAGTTCCACGTCAGTCGAACATGTTTGGTGTCTGATCTGGATCTAAACTGGTTGCTTCTTGGTCAGAAATAACCTCATGAATCTAAACTTAAACAGTCTAGATCCTGATCAGACTGCACAGATGAGCCAGCTGAACTGGATATACATTGGTCACTAATGTGATAAAGGGTGTATTCATGAAGTAAAATGTAAAAAAAACTAACATAGTTACTTATATTCATGCACCGGTAGATTCAGTGTGATGTCTATTATACATTCATGCAGCTATAATAAATGAAAATAAAGAAAATTTATGCAAACCTTGTATCTGTTTACTATGGTAATGTTCATATTCTGTGCCATAGCTGTCTGCATAAGTATCTATAGCCCATAAGCTTGGTGATACACATCTCTGAAAATAAAAGTTCTATTTTAAATCTTCTCTGATAACTAGTAAGTCAGTTATACAGTACCTTTTGTTGCTAATGAAGATGTACATAAATTGCTGTTGCAGTTATCAGTGAGCAATTCATACTGTTGCCATAATTTATTTATTACATGTAGGGTCTTTTTATTAAAGTCACATAAAAGGAAGATGGTTATGATGAAAAATTTCATGCCATCTTTAATTCCTACACAAGATTAGGATAAAACCAGAGTGTTATCACATTTTAAAGACCACAAAAAAGATGTGCCAGCTGATCTGAATCTACATCTATGCCATCTGATCTGGATTTACATGGGCTGACCATGTGGTAAAAAGGGTGTTCATGATGTAGGTTAAGTTATTTACTGTGAAAACTGAAACAGCATTGTTTTTTATTCTAAAAAAAGTGAACAAGATTATGAGATTTACCCACTAAATAAAGGACTAAATAAGTGACCACAGGGACCCATCATGTATGTACAACATGGTCCACAGGGAAACTTTGTGGCGTTTTGATTCTGTGTCTTCCAAAAATTTGGCATGTTCAGTTGATGTTGTGTGAACATGCCAGAGATTATGGTACACAATAGCAGGGCTGGACAAATTTCGTTTTTTTTGTAACTAGTCCAGAACTAGCTGGGTAAACATTTCAGCTAGTCCCACTTAATAAGCAAATTCTGATTGGTCAGTATTAACAGTAAAGAAAGAAACAGGAAATTCAAGAGCTTCCTCTTACATGTGGGCTTGATAATGTTAAAACAGATCTCAAAACATGTTATTTTGTAATAAACTTATTGCTGTTGTAATATGATATGCACATGGTGCTAAAAGAGAATGGCGCATTTAAAATTAACTTTTAAACTAGTCTGCACTAAAAAATTGAGCTAGCCCACGGACAAGCAATCAGATATTTTGAGATTGTCCGATACAATTTTCAGCTTGTCCAGAGGGTCGGGATGGTGGGTTTGTCCAGCCCTGCATAGTCATGTAAAGGAAAGGCAAATTCTGTGCTGCTTGAGTGTTTGTACTGTTTATTAAGGGTAAATTAAAAAGAATTACCTCTCCAGTAGTCTAAATTTTCTCCTATTCCAGTTTTTCTCCTATTCCAGTTTCATGCTCTTTGAACCAGATTTGTCAGGCATCTTTCATATGTATACTTCAAACTGAAATAAAATTTACAAAAATCAAATTTTATAAACAATATTATTTGCCCAATTCATGCATATACTTTCCGATGACTTAATTAATTTTCTTAGTGACCGACTTCCTGAAAGTCGCCGAACCGTCGGACCAGTCGGGTAAAATTTGGACTGGTATGATGTGATTTCCAATGTTGTAGGACCGAGTGTCCGGCAAAAATTTGATCTGCATATTCCAATTTTACTCGCTAAATTACAATTTTACTCGCTGTTTTGATTCAAGACTGTTCCAAGGGAAATAATGATGATATCCGAATGAAATATTTTACGTATTCGTCATAATGACAATTCCTACCACTGAAAAAAAAACACTCTTAATGCTGTGTTTTGATTATTTAATGTGTTAAATGTTTCAGTCAGACAGAATTCACATCTTGTCTGACCACGTCACACAACTTTTGGGAAGTCTGTAGGGATCATTACACTCAAACATCTGGAGCCAGGCATGTATACAAAAGCTCGACACAAACTATTTGACTGTGAAAACTAAATAAAATAAATAAATTTTCAAATTTATACCAATTAATTAATGGTCAACACGGCTTCACCATGCAACACATTTGAACTTGTAACAGTTACTTGTTTGACAGAGCAATTATTCCTAAAATCTGAAATATTTAGTGGTAAACACGGCTTCGCTGTGCTTCCTATTTAAATCATTCTACACTATGCCTCATTTTTTATGAAATGTAGCTCTAACAATTTTTATTTGTTGTAAATGAAGCATTATTCAGATAGCATTTGGTAAACACAGCTTTACCATGCCTAAAATTTCAACTTATATTACCAGAGTAGCTGTTGGGAAGTCTGTGGCGATCATTACACTCAAACATCTGGACCCAGGCATGTATACAAAAGCTCGACACAAACTATTGGACTGTGGAAACTAAATAAAATAAATACATTTTCAAATTTATACCAATTAATTAATGGTCAACACGGCTTCACCATGCAACACATTTGAACTTGAAACAGTTACTTGTCTGACAGAGCGATTATTCCTAAAATCTGAAATAAATATTTAGTGGTAAACACGGCTATGCCGTGCTTCCTATTTAAATCATTTTACACTATGCCTAATTTTTTTATGAAATGTAGCTCTAATAATTTTAATTTGTTGTAAATGAAGCATTATTCAGAAAGCATTTGGTAAACACAGTTTTACCATGCCTCAAATTTCAACTTATATTAGCAGAGTAGCTGTATGCTATATCTCAGAACCTTGGGTTCGAGTCCTGATGATGAATACACATCTTCAATGCCATTAGCTGGTCAGATTTCATAAAATTTTGACCAGTTCTGTCCAGTCTACAATATCCAGAGTTATTTAAACGCAATACCTAATCGCTTTCCCACACCAAATTAAAACGAAAGCAATCGATAGTACTATCTAAACTGCAATGTTAAACTTACTGTTCTTGTTGATGATTGCAGTAAAAATAAATTAAAAAAGTCGTAAATCTCCAATGTTTAGAATGTTGGGGAAACCGGTGTAATTGTCACTTTGCCACTCTGTATTTTAATTAATTATCCAAAATCGAATCGAACAACTACCGTAATACGCATCGCTACGGAAGAGTCTACTGTTAGACACCTAACTCTGTGACAATATTAGGTTTTGATCAATGTAGAAATTTATTTACCTTAATTTTTGGCGAGTTTAATCTTAATTGTTATTTAACATATTGAAGAAGAACATCTGAAAATTTGAATCGAGAAACAAAATGGCGGCTTTTTAGTTTTACAATCCGGAAGTAAGCCATCTAGACTATTGCACCCTGATGAATTTCACATTGTCCAATCAGAAGCCTTATTTTGCGACACGGTTTCAAAGTTTCAAGGTACTCCTTTTTGGGAAAGTCTAAAATGCAGAATATTGCGCAGAACGCAGATTGCAGTCTGCAAATTAAGGGTCTAAAATGCAGAACGGATATGCAGAATGCAGATTGCAGATAATGTATAGCTAATATGGCAAAGGGTCTAAAATGCAGAACGGTTCTGCAGAATGCAGAGTGCAGAAAATGTATTTGACACTGCAAAATGCAGAATGATAATGCAAAACAATGCAGACCAATGTGCAGATTGCAGATTAATCTTTGGTTAGATCAATAAAGTTAAATATTCACACTTTTTCAAATATATAGTGCATGCTTTGAAAACTGTTGATGGTTTCTTAAAATTAAGCATTGAGAATATTTCGTTTAAACTGTGTTAAAATATTATATTCTATCCTAGGTATAAAACAGTGATGTCTTATTGTTTATTGAACAAATATTAAAATTGAGAACATCAGCATAAAGCCTAATAGATATAAACATTTGAATTGTAAGTAGTATTTCGTGCTTTGTAGTATTTCTATGACACCTGCAGTCAAAATTTAAAAAAAATGGATATATATTTAAAACGGTTAGGTTTGACAACAGACTGATTCAATTGGGTGTCTTTTTACATATGATGACCCATGCTGAAACTAATTATAAATTATACAGAATGTAACGTCATGTTTGAAAGACATCATCATCTTCATCATCATTGTCATTCCTGACTAACTGTCAGCCCAAGCAGTCATCATTGTCATTATCATCATGAGCATTTTGGTATTCAGGCGATGGTGATTGTTTGGTTGAGTGATTTATCGAAGATTTGATATCTGATTTATCAATGATCAATCCATCGTTTCTGAGAAAACTGTAATAAATCTTGCATTAAAGAGAATTTATATCTTTCATTTGCTCTTTACCCTGATTCCCTAGTTTGTGTAATTTGTAGTCATTGCCTTCCTTAAATAGTTGTTTGTTTGTCTTTTTAAAGGATGATTTGTTAGCAGTCTAGATAACGATCTTACTATGAAACTAATATAAGTCATGACCCGTCAATTATAAGATTAAACTAAAATAATTAACAAAATTAAAGAAACAAACATTCATATAATAAAATATTTGTGTTTTACTCTCAAATTTATATTACAAAATAATAATGAACTGTTATTGACGTTTTTGTTTATTTATTTGAATTTGCAGAATTTATTAAACATGAGGCACAAAAGAAAACATTACTACACAGTTACCTAACAGGTTTAAGACTTGGGGCTTCCTGTCATAAAACAACATTATCACAGATCCTACCAAGTGTGACTGTGACACGTTAACAGTTTATTGGTATGACACTTACCAGATAAAAGCCTTAAGGTCTATAGGTTTATTTGTACTTTCATGAACAATCATTAAATTTTTAAATATTAATTTAAGTATTTTTTGTGAACCTTAATTAAAACAATTAAAAAAACTTATATTGACTCATTTCATCAAGTTAGTTATGTGAATTTCAATTTGTTTTTACAGACAAATAAATACCGGTTTTATTTATCATTTATTTGAAATTATCTGTGTTGTCCTTTTTACTTATCATGCATGTTATTCACTGTGTTTCTCTGGTGATATATATGAAGTATAATTATCATATACAAATGTGTTGAGATTGAAAAAGAATGCCAGATAATAATACAGTTTAAATTTAAAGTCTTTAGTCTATTTTCTTGTTGATATAGGACAAATTGTCTTGCTTAATATTTATTCAGTACTCATTTGTGACCATGATTCGTCAAAAATCATTGTGAAGGATGCTATGTGTATACAAATGTGACCAATTCTCTTCTCGGTACTTAAATGGTTTAACATAACTCTTAAATAATGGTATCATGTGACTTCCAGATATTAATTAATAACAGTTTTAATAATGTAATATCATCACATGTATCACCTTTTCAGGGAACAATACAAAGGTTTGAATAATTATGGCTTTAATGATCTTACCAAACAAAGATCAATCTGCATTTTTGCTAACTGTTCTGCATTTATAGCTCACCAGTGCCAAAGGCTCTGAGTGAGCTATTGTGATTAGAGGGGGACCAGATGTCCGTCGTCCGTCGTCCGTCAACATTTTCTTTGTTAACGCGATAGAGGCCACAGTTTTCAACCGCTTTTCATCAAACTTGGTCAGAATGTTTGTCTTGGTGGTTTGGCGATCCCTTTCGAAACTGGGTCATCTTGGGTCAAAAACTAGGTCACTAGGTCAGATTAAAGCAAAAATTTTGTTAATGCAATAGAGGTAACATTTTTTATCCGATTGTCATCAAATTTGGTATGAATATTGATATTGATAATCTCTACTCAAATTATTAAAATCATGTTCTTGAATTGCCCAGGGGCCCCGCCCTGGGGTTTATTTTTTTTCTTTTAAATTCTGTTTTTAACCTTTGATTTTCTACAGTTATCAACCAGACTTTGGCACAAATTTTATACCATCTTAAAATTCAATCTTTCTTTTTAACCCCAGAAAGAATTTCATGAAACTTAAGTCAAATGTTTTCCCATCAAGACGACATGCAGAACCCATGTTCCAACATGGCCAGCTCAATGTCAAGGTCACCAGTGGTGTTTTAAGATTTGAACCATGCATTTCGTGTCCAGTTCATATCTTCTGAATCCCTTAAATGAATATCATGAAACTTAAGTGAAATGTTCAGTTTAGAACCTGATGTGCAGAACCCATGTTCCAACCATGCTGGCTCAAGGTCAAGGATGCCTCTGGTGTTGAGCATGCCAATACTCTAAACTAATCTGAACACAACATACCCTTGCACTTGAATTGGCTTCCACCTGCCTGCCCGCTGCCCAGAGCTATTGTTTAATTTGCTCTTAACCATCCATAACCTTTCCCACATTCACATCTGCGGCGGGGGATATTGCTGTCGTTCCGACTGCCTTGTTCTATTAATTTCAAGCAAACTACTGCCTCAAAAGAAAACAGATCATTTGCATTTTTGTAATGGGTTGAAGATTAGAGACTTCTTGGAATTAAATACAAGTGTGACAGTATGAAATGTTATAATACCCCAGCAAATGAAGTAGAATAGTCATCTCATGAAATGTGAAAATATATCTTTGTGTGATGCTATAAGGCCCGCTATTATTATACCCCCGCAAACAAAGTTTGGGGTGTATAAAGGAGTCATTATCCGGTTATGTGGTTGGTCTGTGGCACATACTACGTCAAAAATTTTCACGATATCGACTTGAAACTTTAAACATATGTTCGTGAGTAGATTTGCGCAAACTATTTTCTTCTCATGTGGATCTGTCTTTTATTTTTTGGAGGGGAGCTCGATTCAACAAAATCTTGTTGCGCGAACTTCTTCTACAGTTTTCAAGATATTTACTTGAAGCTTTAAACATATGTTCGGCATAAAGTGTAGATTTGCCCGACATATTTTTCATGTGGATCAGTCGATTATTTTTTGCAGTCGGGACATTATTAAACAAAACCGTGTTATGCAAACTTCTACAGTTTTCAAGATATCGACTTGAAACTGAAATCTTATGTTTGTTCTGCAAGAAGTGCACAAGTAAGTGACATATTTTTTTGTGCGGATCAGTCCTATATATTTTGGAGTGGAGCATTATTTTACAAAATCTTTCATTTTCAACATAATCTTATGACGCAAACTACTTCTCCAGTTTTCAAACTTTAAACATACGTTCGTGATTAGATTTGAATGACATATTATTTCATGTGGATCAGTCAATTATTTTTAGAAGGGGAGTATGATTCAAAAAAATCTTGTGACCCCCAACTACTTCAACAGTTTTTAAGATATTGACTTGAAACTGAAATCATATGTTCTGCATGAAGTGCACATGTAAGCGTCATATTTTTTATGGATCTGTCCATTATGTTTTGGGAGGGGGCATTATTTAACAAAATCTTATAATGAAAACTACTTCTCCAGTTTTCAAACTTTAAACATACGTTTGTGAGTAGATTGGCATGACATATTTATTTCCATGTGAATCCGTCCATTATTTCTTAGAAGGGAAGTAGCACAATTCAACAAAACCTTGTGACGCCAATTACTTCTACAGTTTTTAAGATATTGACTTGAAACTTTAAACATATTTTTGGCATGAAGTGTAAGCGACATATTTTTTATGGATCAGTCCATTATTTTTTGGGAGGGGAGCATTCTTCACAAAATCTTATAATGAAAACTACTTATCCAGTTTTCAAACTTTTAACATAGGTTTGTGAGTAGATTTGCATGACATATTTTTTTTTCATGGGGATCAGTCCATTATTTCTTAGAAGGGAAGTAGCACAATTAAACAAAACCTTGTGACGCCAACTACTTCTACAGTTTTTAAGATATTGACTTGAAACTTTAAACATATTTTTGGCATGAAGTGTACATTGTAGATTGACTTGAAATATTTTTCGTGCAGATCATTATATTGTTTTTTGCCGGGGCTATGATAAAACAAAATTGTGTTCTGCAACTTCTACAGTTTTCAAGTTATCGACTTGAAACTGTAATAATGAATTCTGCATGAAGTGCGCATGTATGTGACATATTATTTTGTGGATCAAGTCCATTATTTTTTGGGAGGGAGCATTATTTAACAAATTTTTATGACACAAACTGCTTCTCCTGTTTTCTAAATATTGACTTGAAACTGTTAACATATATTCGGCATGAATTGTACATGTGCAAAACATTTTTTCCTTCTGGATCAGTCCATTATATTTTGAGGAGAGCACTATTTAACAAAATGTTGTGATGCAAAGTACTGGTACAGTTTTCAAGGTAATTATGTCAAACTTAAAACATACGTTCGGCTTGAAGTGTAGATTTGAGTAACATATTTTTCATGTAGGTCAGTCCATTATTTTTTGTAGGGGAATGACTTAACAAAATCTTGTGATGCGAAGAAATACATTTTCAAGATATTGACTTGAAACTGAAATCATGTAATTAGCATGAAGTGTCGATGTGGTAGACATATTTTTATATCTGGATCTAGTCCATTAATTTTTAAAGAGGATCACTTTTGAATAATTCATTCATTGTTAGGTAAAAAGATGCGAACATTATTTCTGTATACTCTGACAAAGCAGTATTGCGGGGAATATCACCTTCAGTGATAGCTCTTGTTTAAATTGTTGCAATGTCAGCTGTGCATTTGTTATTTTCTTGATTTTTTTTTCTACCTTTCATGAATCCAAGAATCTGGTGAGCGATAGGGCCTTTGGCCCTCTTGTTCACTATTGTTCTGCATTTTGCAGCGTTAAATGCATTTCCTGCACTCTGCATTCTGCAGAACCGTTCTGCGTTTTAGACCCCTAGGTCCTATTACCAATAAATTATCTGCATTCTGCGTTCTGCAGATCCGTTCTGCATTTTAGACCCCTAATTTGCAGACTGCAATCTGCGTTCTGCGCTATATTCTGCATTTTAGACCTTCACCTCCTTTTTGCTCATGCGCAATACCGTAATCGGAATCGACACGATTTCGATGCGCTTCGCGCGTCGAAATCGTAAGGTCGATTCCGTATCAAGAAGGCAACAATTCAAAAAGTCCCGATTTTGACATTTTTGATTTGCTTCAAATACGAAAACGAAATCGATGTCACACGGCATAAGGACTAATGGTAACATCAAAAGAAAATCACGTTTGAATTGTTCTATTCATGACCTTCAAAATATTTTAAAACATTCTGGTAGACACGCTATGCTGTCACGTTTGGTTTCTCTTTCTATTTCAAGTTGACAAAACGTTGATAAGGAAGCCGATGATATTGTTATAAGAACTCATCCACTTTATGAAGTTGCTAGCCTTACTCAGTGTTACACTCGGCACGTTCTCAAACCACACATTGACTTGGAATCTGATCACCAAAGACATTTCTTGAAAATTTCATTTTTAAATAAAGGTACAGATTTTATTGACCTTCCAGGTATATTTAAAGATAAAACTGTTGAATCGGCTGTACATAATTATTTCAAGAATACTGAAACACCCATCGTTTGTTATAAATACAACAAACCGATTAGAAACACAATTTTCAATTTACAACAAAATTACCTCGGATTTACAAATTGTTGAGAATACACCAATATCATGAGACTGTTCCACTTCAAAATTTTGCTATCAACCTGCCGGTCACATCGTAACATGGGATCTAAAAGACTTTAAAATCCGCAATTTAATTTCAAAAGGTCCGAAAATATTCCATCGGACATCGACTTTAATACATGTCGTGCAGAAATTGCAAAGTCTTTAAACTCTTTTTGCAATAGATGGTTAAAACGAGAACATGCTGAGCCTAATTCTCTTTCAAACTGGAAAAAACAAATATTCAAAATAATTGACACTCGTATATCCTTCTATAAAAGAAAAATAGCTTTTTTACCACCTCGACCTCGTTTTAACTTTCGTCATTTAAAAAGGGTTTTCAAGATTTTCACAACAGATTTGTGTTATCATATGCTGATAAGGCTTCTAATATTGTAATAGTAGTGTGACGTATACACTATATTAATGTTCAAACTTAATAGCACTAATGCTTATACACTAACTTCTTCATCTGAGTGTGATATTGTTACTGCACACACTCTACAAATTACAAAATTTAGAATCAGTGTTGAGCCGAAACAAGACAAAGTACTTACTATGTATTGGTTGCCTAAAATGCACAAAACACCCTACAAAGCATAATTTATTGCAAAATCTAGTTCTTGAAAACAACAAAATTATCCGTGCTCTTAACATCTTGTCTTACAGCTATAAAAGAATATGTAATTTGGTATTGCGAAACAGTTTTTGAAACAACTGGCAAAATTTTATTTTGGTCAAATGACGTTTTGAAGAAGCTGAAATCAAATAATTTTCAGGCGTTCTGTTTGTCTACATATGATTTTTTAACTTAATATACTTCTCTCCCTCATAATTTTAAAAGAGACAAGCTAACCAGTCTCATTGAAAAAACTTTTGCTAGAGAAAATAAAACATATATCGCTTGTAATGAAAACAGAGCATTATAGCATAGAACAGATGGTTCTTATGATAATTATACTTCATGGACATGTCAAGACCTTATCCAGGCGCTCACATTTTTATTGGATAATATTTATTTGAGATTTGGTACCTCTATTTATAAACAAGTAATAGGCATCCCAATGGGTACTAATTGTGCATCCCTTGTTACTGATCTTTTTGTATACTGTTATGAAAGAGACTTTATGTTATCTCTTTCTACCGAACATCAAGATGATATTATTACTGTAACAGCTTTTAACAACACCTCTAGGTACCTTGATGATTTATTAAATATAGATAATAACCACTTTCCATCACTGGTTTATAAGATTTATCCTAAAGCACTACAGCTGAATGAAGCGAACACTTCAGAAAAGCAAGCAAATTTCTTGATCTAAATCTGTCCATTTAAAATGGTTACCAATAAAATATATGATAAAAGACACGATTTTTATTTTAATATAGTAAATTTTCCGTTTTTAAACGGCGATGTTCCCTTACGGGGTTTATATCCTACAGCTTGTTCGCTTTTCAAGAGCTTGCAACGATATGATTTGCATTACAGAAAAACTTTTAAAACAAGGTTATCGGTATCACAAATTAAGGAAAACCTTTTTGCAAGTTTTATCGCCGATACCCTGATCTAATTCATAAATACAGGTGCAGTTTAAAATCACTATTGCAACAAGGTATTTCACAGCCAGTTTTTTTATGGAGATTTAATTTATAAACTTAAGAAGATAAAAGGCAATGTTAATTTCTCCCGTTAACATCTGCAAATTTAAAAAGAAAGATTACCATCATGATATTTTACAGCGCTCTGCATGCCTGGAGATTAATCAATCTACAGCTGATCATTATGCTTACCTTTTTTGGTTGAACGACGGTGGCAGGGGTTTAAGAGTTTATGAAGGTTTATGGGGAAATCTTTTCTTAAAAGAACCTAGAAACTCGATTTGTTTCTTTTATCCCTGTCATCGTGTTCTTGCTGATTTTACTCCAGGTGCTCTGGTCTCAGTAAGATCATTGAGTACCCGCCCTTTGGCTTCGCAATGCTATAAGCTTCTTATTTTTTTATGTGAGTGTGCTTTTGAATGCAACATTGTTGAGCCGATGGGTGGCTTGGTGTTATTTCACCAGGACAACTTGTACTTGTTTTGTGATAGGTTGTTGCACCCTAGAACCTGGTTTAATCCCCCAGAGGCAATTTGGTTTGCCACTGACGGTTCCAAGTATCCTCAAAGGTTCTCTTTTTTCGTTAGTTGTTTGTGGCGTCCTATTTGAATTGACAAACTTATAACAAACATGCTCTTTCTCTATCTCTCTTCCTCTTCTTTTTCGCTGCGTGGGGAGGCTGTGTTTTGTGAGTGTGGCGATTCCTGATATGCATATATTAATTTTTACAGATAATCCAATCAGAGTTACCTCACACTAACGTTCTAGTACGGGTACACATGATGGTCAACAAACTAAAAAAGTTTAAAGACTTTGGCTAATACAGTTTAGAACTTACGTGCAACACAATATTACATAGTGATTGCATTGTACTGAAAAACATAAGGGGTCATAACTTTGGGTCAAATGAACGTGGCCAGAAACAAAACCTTAAGTGAACAACTACACTTAATGGTTATCATACCTTTACAGTTTAATGACTGTGACTCCCATACTATTTGAGTTACATGCGACACAAGATTACTTGCTGAATGCATTATGTTAACTTTGATCTTACTTGGGATGGCCAGAAACAAAACCCGAGGTGCACAACTACACATGATGGTCACAACATAACAGTTAAGTTTCTAGGCTCTTATTCTTTTCGAGTTACGCGTGACACAAGATTACATGGTTAATGTATTATACTGAAATACATAAGTGGGCATCACTCTAGCTTAAATGGGTGAGGCGGGAAACAAAACCCCAGGTGCACAAGTACACATGATGGTTAACATGCCTTTAAAGTTTCATGATTGTGACTCATATACTTTTGGATTTACATGCGACACAAGATTACATGCTGAATGTATAATATTGGGGTTATAACTTATTCCTTTTGAGTTACGTGTGTCACACGTTTCTGACGGACGGACGGACTGAAAGAAGAACGGATGCAAACCCACATGCCACTCTCTTTCAGAGTACAGGAGCATAAAAACCTAGAAGCCCGTTTGTATTATTCCTTTCATCGTGTTCTTGTTGATTTCACTCCAGGGGCTCTGTTCTCGGTAAGATCATTGATTACAAGCCCTTTTGCTTTAAAAGGCTATTAGCGTCTTTAAGACTGTCTTATGTTTATGTGCTCGTGTGCTTTTGCATGCAACCTTGTCGAGTTGATGGGTGCTTTGGAGTAATTTCACCAACTTTGAAGACAACTTGTACTTGTTTGTTCATATGAGAATCTATTGAGGCAAATGTAAGGGTTGGTGCACCCTAGAACCTGGTATATATCCCCAGTGACAAATTATGATGCCACTGACCGTACCAAGGTGTTAGAGACTGCAATTTCTGCCCGTCAGGTAGTAAAGTCAAAGTTCGATGGAATTCTATTTTTGGGGATCTTTGGAAAATAAACTACGGACTCTATAGTCTTTGATAACATTGAGATACCCTGTAATGAGATGACTGACAGGTTGATAGAAAAATTTCGAATTCGAACAGTCTTATGATTTTGGTGAATTTCCAACAATCTGTACATCAGATGTAATTTTGTTGGAAATGAAAATTGTGTTTCTGGTTGGTTTGAATTTATAACAAACAAGAGGTGTTTCAGTATACTTTAGATAGTCATTTAAACCAGGTGGGTAAGGCGTTTGGAGATTCTGAATCCATTTAATTTCAAAAACAAGCCTAGGTCTAGTTTTAATTGCTGTTGAAGAAGTATTATTGAATGTCAGTTTTTCTACAGGTTGTGTGTAAATATCTTTTAAAATGTAGCCTAGCTGTTTTAAATATTTATAAAAATGTTTTGAACTAACTATTATTTCAATTTGTATAACAGTGCTGGCCACGTGATTTCAAAGGGCGCCCTGCTTGTCCAACATACTGAATCTCACAGTTAAAAGCATTTCAAGTTAAAACATAACCAATATTATCACCTTCTCAAGTTTTTATATTTTTGGTTTTGTCAAAATGTTATAAAATCCATCCAATCTTTGTTTTTATTAAATTGAGTTTAAAACATAAGTTTAATACCTGTTTCAGCTTGCTGACCGCATCATTAGCTTTCACATCAGTAGAAAGATAGGCAGGATCAGACAGCAGGGTAATGAGATCGTCAATGTACTTCATGAGATCCTGGTCACTTAGTAAATGATTCGCCGAATGACGAATTGAACGACCGATGTCTCGAGCCTATAGCAAATATGTTTGAAGCACGGTTACTTGATGTTCATGTTAGAAAAATGTCAATGTTATTCACAAATAAAAGACAGTAACCGACCTATTATTTGTAATAATATGTTTTCAACTTCATATTTGCAAAAGTTTACATTATACGTATGCTTTAAAAGGTATATATAAAACCGAACAAATGCTTATTTCGCTATTTTGTCTATAGTTTTATTTATGACCATATCATTTTACTATTTCTTTTTCGAAACTTAATAATATTTTATCAAAAACTTTGCAAATTACATAAATGAACTTATTAAGATTTAGCTTCCGCAATAGCCAATGTAAATACACGTAGTCGAAATTATCAAGTGCAATATAGTTTTAGATTGAATTCAAACTAAACACATTAAATACCTTTGTGCAGATGTTAGGTTTCAAAGCCAAGTTAACCGACATTTTCCTCTGAAATCGGGTTTTATTCATAACAACAGCAAGAATACCGTTGAAATCAGTATCTGCAAGACAGGTTTTGTTAGAATACCCATCCGGAGGCATGAAGCATTTGCTCAGTTCGTAGGCATCTGAGCACCATCTTCTTGCATCAGTATTTTTCCATGAAGGTCCTTTATACCTGTGTTCATTTCTGATGGCGTCTCTAATATGCGAACACAAACCTTTAGGACACGCTTGGTTAGGTTTCTTATCAGGCACCTTTGAATCATGAGCTTTGCATCCCTTTCCTTTGCTGCAGAACCCTGCGGTAGGACAGGCTAATACGTTGGCGGTCGTGCATGAGCTGCAACTAGTACCTGGTGCTATGCATTTCTGTGTATATATTGTTTGCAACAAGTGTCTTTGGAAGTCAATAATTTCATGTTCAACAAGATCTATCAGTCCCTCTTTTGCATAAAAAACGGCTAATGCTCCTTTGAGCCAATTTTGAAAGTCTCTGTTTATCAATGTTTGAGTCAAAGAAGCCGTCATATTAAATAACTTTCTAGAATGCTGGTAGGAAATGGCTTTAGTATAATACACCTGTAATTCAATTTAAAAAGTATAATGACTTTCTTTGGCGATTGTATTTTAAACTAATGATACGAAATTTGTAACTCTGACGAGACAACATTTAGCACAACGTTTCGTTTAAAATATGTCTGGTCACACACTTCGACCAAAATGGTAATCAGCAAAATGATTTGAAAAACGTAAACTTGCTCATTTGGCAACAAGATAATTTGTCGGCTTAGCTGTATAAGCAGGCTTTTGACTAGTTTTTTAACCAAAGAAACACGCCCTTGGCCGAGGGTCCAATTCTTAGTAAGAAAAAAATGAGCATTATTCTTATTAGAGGGTGGTCGTTATAATTAACTTTAAATACTGCAAGTATCATAAATGTATATTTTGTTATCATACTTATGTTTATTTTCACGAGATCTATGACAAGCTAAATGAAATCTTGAACTGCATTCTCTTATTCGCACTATTTCTCACTCAGATAGTGCCTGAAGATCTGTATCAAAAGTAACAGTTATTGTATCTGTATCATTTTTAAATAATTATATTTCTTGTTTCATTTTTGTAATTTTATCTATTAAAGGAAATTTCTTTATTATAAACATCAAATATTTGATGAATCATTTTGAATTTAATGTATTTTCATTTTTCCGAATCTACCTCTTATAACATAAACTACTCAAGATCGCTTTCCGTTTTATCCCGAATTATGGCCCCTGTCAAATTTCAACCGCTGTTTCGCTTCAACAGTTCGTCAACTCATTCTTCTCTGGCACAAAGCTGAAGTAAAATGAAGAACTTTTCAGAATCAAAGCAAATATTTTATCGTTTTAACCTTATGTAACGAATTAACACAAACTCTTAAGTGATCCTTATCAAATAGTGTAGTATAATATAACATAACATTGCAAAATCAATTTATAGTATTGACGGTTTTTTATTTACGAAGTTTTTCAGTTAATACATAAAATAGGGTATGTTCGATTAGAGATCAGTAATTTTCTTGCAGTTTGCAGGGTTAGGCGCTGTCGCCGTGACGGTGCGGATTCGCTCCCAGCTAGAGGCACTAATATATGAATATCACAGTAGCGCTATTTGTGCAGTGTGGCGGCCGTAAAACGTCTCCCCGTACATTGAGTGAGTACTTTTATCAGTAAAATAACCCGTTACCGATGTCATACAGTGATGGTTACGTAAACCATGGCTATCCGATCTACCTTTTTGGGGTTGTCCCGGCTGGCTCATTTGGTTGCGTCGCATGAAATGAAGGGCTAGGCGCTGTCGCCATGATAGTGCGGGTTCGCTCCCAGCTAGAGGCACTATCATTTGAAATTCACAGTATCACTATTTGTGCTGTGTGGCGGCCGTAAAACGTCTCCCCGTACATTTAGCCAGTATTGTTATCACTAAAATAACCCGTTACCGATGTTGCGGTTGCGTTGCAGGAATTGTAGGGCTAGGCGCTGTCTCCGTGACAATGCGGGTTTGCTCCCAGCTAGAGGCACTATCATTATAAATAGGTACATGTAACCCCAATTAATTTCCTGTGTGTTTTTGAATAGATGAAATGTGTCTTTACACCAATATAGTCAATTTTTAAGAAAAAAATCTAAATACAGTGTTGCTGTTTCTTCACCCTTTATTGTTTTAATAAAAAACTGGCTCCAGAACATCTACCCAATTGTTTAGAAAATACATATATACCTCCTAGTTATTACTTAAAAATCTCATTAGGATTTGCAATGTCATAATAATTAATGACTGTTATTACATGTAAGATTAATTGATTTACGGAAATTTCGGTCACAGTCTTCCAGTGATATCCCGAATTTTACGTTATTAAATCGGTTTCTAACCATGTTTAAAATTCCGAATTTCATTTGACGGTAGAAAACCGGTAACGGATAAAAGCGTGTTATGCAAACATACCCTTATCAACGGGCATTTAAAAGATTTTATGCAGATTTACGTTTCGGGTTTTAAATAGAGAATAAAAGGTTTACTGCCTTGCGATATAAGTGTTATAAGGTAAGGCTAATATGGGGAGCGGAGGGGACTAAATTCTTATATTTAGTCGGATTGTCAATGCTGTGCTTTCGTATGCTAAATTCATCTTACAGCGGTTTATCGCCGTGATCATTCCCGAAGTACATCTTACGTGCCAATAAAAGTTCATGGTCTTATTATAATATTTGTATATGTGACTTGAAACATTAGTTCATTTTGAAACGAAAATTCATCGTGTTAAGCAGCAAATCTTTTCTTATGTTTAACTATCATAATAATATTTTTAAAGTCTGGAATTTATTTTGGCGGATCGTGATCAATCTTTAGACACTTAAAAATAATAATTGTCATCAGAATTTGATTAATAAAGTTGAAATTCCCAATTTTAGTGTGTAAATGTTGTAGTATTTCCCCGACCGTTTCTCGCAATGGTGATGAAAATACTTTAAACATCAACTGTTGAAAAAAATTAAGTATATGATCACGATATTGTTAAATCGATTTTAGGATTTAAATTATTTATTTGTAAATGAATGTAAGAATGGATATTTTATTGTTTTAACTGGTTAATTTCTTTGCAAATTTTATGTCTGAGTCAAAGATAGGGGGTGCGGGTGTTAAACCTCAAAAGGGTGGATTGGGTCCGATACTGTTGCCTGTGATTTTACCATGGGGTTCAAAAATCACTTTTAAAGAAAGTTGTGTCAGTCACTTTGTGCGATGTTTCATTGAAGGGTATTTTGCCGTTATTGAGATTCTGATAATTTTCTTTTTATCGATGAACATGCAGGAGAGGAGTGTAATAAGCCCTTAACGAATTTCATTAAAACATATAATCGTAAACATTTTAACAATGGCCTATTTTCGTTTTCAAAAATAACCGTTATCTGTCTGACAATAGAGGTCTTTCACATTGTTGTGCGCATGCGTCGTACGCCACGTTAGGTGCGGAAAATATTGGTTTTATCCTAAACCGACAAGTGAGGGGGCATTTAACTGTGTCATTGCTAACAGAATGAACAGACATGATCACGGTGTCGTCTTAAAGCTGATGATAAATTATAATAATAATTATGATAAAGCATAATACGAGTTTTAGAATTTCCGAATATAATAGGCTTAAAATGTCTGGTCGGCAAGATTTGACTGTGAAAAGCGTAAAACAATCAAAGACGTGGTTGCCACTTTGAATCGGGAAGTCTTATATGAAAACAAATACATTGTGGATTACACGTTACTGTATATTTTCCAGAGACACATATATAAGCGTATCGAGTTTTTCTGACAAAATGAGTTTACTTCAAGAAATATATTTTATGTTACATGATCTCTCTAAATTGGAGATAAACGGATGAATTCAGCAATGTATCGTCGTTGTATTCAACGCCCGTTAAGCTTATTAAGTTATTCATGTTATTATAAACATCATTTTTTTTATAAAATCGTCAGCCATAGTCAATAGACATTAGTTTAAGTCGCATTTCATGAATATCTACGTGTTACGGGAATGATATAGAAAGAAGATAAAATGTCCGCAGAACTCCAAAATCTCAGGATTTTATCTGAAATCTCCGGACCGTAAGGTTCTTCTCCGGATCTAAGGATTTTCAGGTAAAATCTCAGGATTTAAAAATATTGAAAAGGATAATTAATGAAACATAAATTTAACTGAATTTAGAATGGGTTTTACAATTATATTAATTAATATTAAGAAACTTGGTCTTGGTCACGGCTCCAACATTTCCTGTTTATTGAGAGATTACGTGATAGTGACACGCTGCTTCGGGCACACATGTACACAACAGCTAAGTGTCATAAAACTAAACTCGGACCTGAATATCGCAGTCCCGTTCATTTGTTTTGGTCCATGGTCATTTTGATTTTAAACAGAAATGAAAATATTATATTTCAAAACCTTCAGCGACAACAATTACGAACTTCAACATCAAAATAGCTTTTATTAAAAAAACCAACAAAACTCTCTGGATTTTTTTGAATAGGTTTTGGTTGGCCTGCCGTCCTGCAATATTCGTTTGGTTCAATCAATTTAACGATTTCTCGGGTTGTAGCTTGAGTCATCCTATTATGTAAATACGTAATATTTTTTTCTCAAAAGCAAAACACGCAAAGCACATATCAACCTAGTCGCCGGCGAGCTACATAAGAATATAATTATGTCTCATTCCACTATAAATTATAGCGTTACAAAAAATGCCATAAAACGGTCAAATGTCCGATAATGTTCGTCTGAATTGTCAATTATACAGATTTATTTTTAGTAAACACAATTCACGTGTGTTTTTCATAAAAAACCCAAACAAATCCGTTGGATACTTGCGTCCTGAAAATACCCCGATAAACAATGTTTAAAATGCGCATAAACTTTCTTAATATGCTTGTAAATGATCATAACGTTGTTTTTTTATTCTTCGTTGTTTGACTGAACTTACTTATTTATCAATTTGAAATGATTAATCAACATTTTCTTAATTTTATAATCACTTAGTCATATTAACAATAGTAAACGATGCCCCCTCGCGTGCATTTATCGACTAAATATGCTCTTCAATTTTAGAGAGCGCTAAGGGGAGGTAACAATGTGAAAAAACTCTATTGGAGAACTTATCTTAAAATTGCATTCAAATCCACGAGCATATAGAAGTTTAACAAAATGTATCCATTTTCACTGTACAAGTCAAAAAGAAGTACGCTAAAACATTGAAATATAGTCTTCTTTTCCTTTACAAAAAGTGGTTGCTATGTACTTGTATCATCTTGCAAAAGCGCCATTTGCCGGAACTATGGAAGCGCTAAGGGGACATTATGACTTAACCGTTGGTATTTAAGACTAAAAACTAAGTACTTAATAGTTAAAACGTCTAGATGATAAAGACTCAATAAAACACAGCTGCAGTAAAATATGTATGTCTTATACGGAGTGTCAACACCGTTGCGACTTGTTACGTCTGTTACTTAGAAGTGTTATGCTCGTGCTGTCTACTCTACTGTGCTTTTACAAAATAATGCCGTTTTTTAGTATCGTATTATGCCCAGTGGTGCACCTCGTCTCCACATAACAGCTTTGTGAATTAATCTTTTCCTATGTATTCTATATAAACCGCCATCTTGGATCGGGGGGGGGGGGGAATGTTTACGTTCATTCGGGTGTGACGTATCGATTACGGAGCTGACGACGTTTGTATATCTCTGCTGCACACCGAGATTAAGTCATCCGATGACACAATAAGGGAGTGCATAAACAGGTTCCGACACCACGGTCGGCCCAACCCTCAAAGAGGAACAATACCGTGAAATCTTTTATTGACAGCATCAATTTGGTGACACCGTTAGAGCCGAGGGATGCTTTTTACAGAGGCTACCACATTGTACAAGGAAGCTACCAAAAGTGAAGCTGTCAATTATTATGATGTTACGTCCCTGTATCTCTGGGTGAATAAGACTTGGAAAATACCCGTCGGCCAACCCAACATTATCATTGAGAATTTTAGCCCTTTAGACACATACGAAGGGTTCATAAAATGTATATGTTCTAGATGTTCTATGGGACTCTTTCATCCAGTTCTAAACTGCAAAACCAATGGAAAGCTTTTATTTTGTCTTTGAAAACCCTGTGCCGACAGTCACCAGCAGGAAACGTGCAGTCATGAAAACGAAAAAACGAGCTTTTATCGGTACATGGGTGACAAACGAGGTGAAAAAAGCTGTCCAAATGGAATATGTTGTCTTAAAAGTGTATGAGGTTTGGCATTTCAACTGCATTTCAAGATATGATCCGAAGACACGGACCAGTGCTCTTTTTACCGACTAAGTCAACACATTCCTGAAAATCAAGCAAGATGCAAGCGGTTGGCCTGTCAGTGATAAGGTAAAGAGGGTTGATGACAAACTTTCATAAATAGGTCTGTATTTCCAGACAGAAGAAATTCGACTCTACTATCTCAAAACCTAGAAAAATCCAGGAATGCGAGCTTTGGTCAATCTCATGTAAAATTCCTTCTGGGAAAGGTTTGGACAACGTTCAAATATGAGCCGCATCGAGGTAGATGACCCAAAGCTATATTTCGAAAAATTGACAAGCGACAGAATTGATGTTGACATCAATTAGTTTTGTGTCTTGGGTGCGGGTTCGCTCCCAGCTAGAGGCACTATCATTTTTAAGAGTTCGTAGAAATGAGATGGAAGTACAAAGATAAATTCATTGAGGCCAATCATAAAACAAATAATACTATTGCAGCATATACCACAAAACATGCACGCTAAAACTGTATTCCGTTTTGGAATATTTAGGTCTTAGAGCCCTTCACGCCGACACTTATTCGGTGATTTTCCTGACTCAACAAGGATAAAGGAATTTTCCATTGAGTGATTTTCGGGACACCTGACCGACGAAGTGCCGAATAATCGGATACGAATCATTGTAGCAGGTGTTCCTTTAAACTTTGGCTACCAGTTCCATGAACCTGGCAAAATTTGATTAAACGTACTGAAAATTAAGGGCAATCACCCTCAACTTTAAAAACATGCGAAGTGTTAATTTTGTTGCATAAAATCGCGATGCTTCTGTCTTCGGTCAAAATACACATAAAACAATGTGAGACAGAAACGGTGCAAAGTTTCCAACTGTATGTGTAAGAAAAACGTACAAACTCGTTTTAGACAAAAAGGTGATAAGGCCAGATCATGTCTCTTATCCTTATGGGTGTTAGTGCGTTGAGAGAGATGTATGCTGTGACGTATACTTAAATATGTATACAATGTCATGTCCGTTGTTTAACATTTTCTTGAACATCCTATGCTTGGAACGAATATTTCTGCATTGGAATATAAACATGATGTTAACAAATGTATAGTTTCATTTTCATTGAGATAAACATGAACGGTGTACATATTCTTTAATTTTAATGCTTGCAAGTGTTATAAAAGAAGATTAGAGAAATGTTTTTTTGTTATAAATACTTATATGCCACCACATATCATATTAATTAATTTCTAAATACATATTTGTATATATTTAAATCGACACACAGGAACGTTGAAGTCACAATCGAATGAACCTGAAATTTACCTCTCGATTTACGTCATTTATATTTTTATAGTTGGGCGATGTTATACAATATCTATTGAGATGGCATGCAATTATTCTTGTACCTTGTGAGTATTGGTGAATTAATATATAAACGCGAACAAATTTTTGTTGTCAATCTATTTATTTAAACCACTCCGATATCAATAGAAATAGGTAGCGTCTCGTATGTCCCGAATGTTTTATCATAAACCTGGTTTACCTCAAACGAGTGTTTAACCTTACAGGAGCACAAAACTTTTACCTTTTTTTTGATCAACATACCTGTCGCTTGATTAAAATAATCTGTAAAAGTGGGTTGTATAATATAAGTTTAGGTCGTTTTACTGATTATACCTAAAACATGCTGAAACATGTTCTAGATCTGTGTGTTTAAGTGGAATCCAAATGATGTCAAATACTGTTTTAAACACTTACGTTTATAATAAATGATATGGAGATAATAAAAACTTTTGCTCTGTAATCGATGCGTCACGCCGCACGAACCTGAACATTCATTACCAATTCAAGATGGCAGTTTATATAAGATATATAGCTGTTCTAAAGAAACGATGGTGAACTAGTCACCACTGTGCTCTTTTGGCACCGGTAAAATGAGTTTGTCTTCAAAAGACATAAAGTGAAATATGCATATCAGAAATGGTCACATCCAGCAGACACAGCCTCAACACACAACAAAAAGTAGAGAGGAGAAGAGAGCATGGTATTACAATAAATAGTTTCAAAATAGACGCCACAAAAATTCAGGAAAGTAAGAACCCAAGGGGTTATCGCCTTGGAACGGTCAGTGTCAAAACGATTCGCCACTGGGGTTTCAACCAGGTTCTAGGGTGTTAAAAGAGTGTTCCGAAAATATGATTATTGTATTTTTCCTTTGAGGTATCTAAATTTTAAGTGATTAATAACAAAGATCAATTATGACATAAATATCGATACAAATAAGCCTTCATTATCTATCAAATGCATAAAGTATATTGAAATATATATCCGTCCAATCAATTCATTTATTTTTCAATTACACAGTTTTTACTTACTTTTAAGACATAAATTCCAATAAATGTGTTAAATATAAATCATAATAAATATGTTCTCAAGCGTTCAAATTGTAAATTGTGCTCAAGTACTTATGTGGCATTTAAGGCTTTTTAGCCTTAATTGCGAATTGGCCCCGGTCAAATTTGTAGATAAGAAGTAAGTGGGCAAACTGTAAGGTTGATGGCACTTTAAAATAGTTTTAGATGCTCTAAAAATACAACAGTACAATTAGATTTATTTTGAGTCGGAAAGATAATAAAATTGAAATAACATAGGCTCTAAGGAGCTTTCTAATCTATAACAACACGTTTAAACAGGGTAAAATAAGTATAAAGAGGATGTAATATAAGCATAATTAAATATTTAACGATGTGTCATAGTATAAAACAGCACAGTCATGTAAAATTTTGGTAACAATAGTTAAAGGCTAAAGTATCTAAAGTATCTAACGGGTTAAGATTATATTTATTACATTAATTAGATTACATTGGATAACTTTAAGGTACAGGGTGTACCCCAGGATTTCAGGAAAGGTCGTCGCAGGATAGACTGTTTTTATCCATTTTGTCGCGAACTGCAACGCGCTGTTTAATTTTCAGTGGTGTATATATCAGTTTTGTTTCTTTTTTTAATAAATACAATAATAATCACGAAAATTAAATTTCTTTTATTCTTAAATGGCTTTAAAGTTTATTCGTTTAAAGCATTTTAAATATCTAACATGCTTATAATAAATAATATGTGTTTCCAATATACTCTGTCTTCTTACACACTGTTCTGTGGTTGTTGTTGGTTAACAGATTTTTAACAAAGATCCAAAAGTCGTTAATTAACTAAATGTCTAGCACAATAAAAATAATATACACATATATAGAATTAGCCTTTGTGTTTTGTTTCAGTTTTGGAAGGCATTAGATTTTATGGTGTAAGACAACTGGACATCTATTTATGCTATACTTGCAGTTTCACATATGTAGCTTGGATCCCAAAAAATTGCCCGACGTGCTCCTTTTGACCTTGAGACCTTCAGTGTGAGGCACCGTCTTCAGTTTAACTTGCAATTCTCAAGGGGCATAAACAATTGTGAGTAGTGCAAAATCTTTGTGGTTAACACATATTTCGAGTATGATTGAATGAAACAGTGGAAAATGTACGTCGTGTAAGTGTCAAGCTTTTATTTTGGTTGTTGGCATGTGAACCGATGAATGTTTTAAAATTTGATTCGTCGGAAGACCAGTTTTCGCGACCAGAATTTGCTTAAAATTTAAGTGATATGTTTTCAATATTATTTTGCTTTGTTTTCATAGACTGAATGTCACTATGATGACAGTTATGTGCCGTTTATGTTTCAGGTACGTGCTAGTAGTGAGCAGGTGGACTTGTTGTGCCAGATGTGATTCTTCGGTTTTGCGATATAACGAAAAACCGTCTACTGCCTTCTTACTCGATATATGAATTTGTCAAACATCATTCGTGAATCGTACAAAATTCTACTTCTTTCAATGCGTAAAACTATAAATAAAAAATTACTTACATCTCTACAAGATTCCACAACAAATAGCCAAAATAAATAAATAACGATGCTTTGTTTCTTTCTACTTTCTTTTTCGAATTGGAGAGTGCATTTCGACATTTAATTTACCGGCAGATAGATCATTGTGTTACACCGGTCTACTGTCGATATTTTGAGACCGGTGACGACAATGGCAGATAGATAGATTATCTATAAATGACGTAAATATTGAATTAAACCCAAAGAGATAAAATCACTCTAACTGCGCTATAGTCTTTTGAATCTGACGTTAAATTTTACAATGATTTGGTACCATTCATAGTATTCATAATGATCTTTTAAACATTCTTTAACAGTTGTTTCCTTTATTTCTAGTTTCGGTGTTTTTCTATGAAAACAACTAAACATAAAATATTTTTACATATAACACAAACAAGATTTACTGAGTTAATTAATTCCAAATTAATTTGAAAATGTTTGTTATTAAAACAAATAAACTATACATTCAATCAACTTACTAAAACATGTAAAACACAAAGAGTGTTTTTTTTTCCAAATATTGTGTTATTTTATTTTACTTCACGGAATCCGATTTCAAAGTGATTACTACAGGAAAGATACTGCTTATTAGATTGTTCAGCCAGATTTAAAAAATAAATTACTCAATTTTGCGAAAACATGTCGCCAGCCGTTTCAAGGTTAAAACTGTAAAATTAAAGCTTGCTATTTTGGGGAGAAATCTGATGTTTACTTAGAACAAACATCCATGAGTTTTATAGCATGCTAAATGTCTATTAACATCGATATTAAACCTCACTACTTACTTTTTTTAAGTGCTGTTCTCCAAAATTATTTTTAAAAGTTGTAGTTTATTTCATATTAATAAGTATATTTGTTCCAAGACGATTTTTTGTCTTTGAATTTTATAAGAGACATCTAAGAAGATGCAGTGTGAGTTTTCAAGTTCAGGTGAAATGCCATCTGTATTGATTCTGCTTCTATATATCCTTAGCAGGGTATATGTTGTCCGTATGCACATTCTATTTTCAAAATATTTTGGATATAGTTCCAAAGAAAAAAAATGTGCCTAAAAGAATTGTTCACTAATTTTTGATATGCAGGAACCAGTGTCTAGAAGAGATGTTGTGCTACATTTTTAATTATTATAGTATGCTGCCTTTATTTGATGTTCCAAACATATTGCGTTCATTAGTTGATGTATCTTAGTTTTCTGTCATGGAAGCACCTAGATGTTTCCAGGGAAAATCGAGCAATGTGGCCTAGTTTGTTGCAGCGGAGATACTTGAAGTTCTAATTATAATCAGTAGGCTGAGTAGTCAGTTAACTTTGTGTCATAGTATTGGTTCCTGTTCGTCGTTCAGGTACTTAAATTTCTCTACTTCATCCTTATCAGATACAAAAAAAAGGAAATTTAGAAGTATTATTAACATAGTACATAAATATCGTGCTCGACGACCTTCAAAGGACGTAGCGTATTTATGAATTGGAATTTTTATCTTTGATAAACTATGTGTATGCCACGCTTAAACCCGAACGCGGGCTTTTAATTTATTGTCTGACTGCAAAACGTAAATGACATGCACGTGAAAGATGTCATAAAAGTTCATTCGTTCAGGGTCTTCATTGTTGTGAGTCACTGAACATCGTTTTCGTTGCTAATACAATTATAAATATCGGCGGAATAAAGTCTATACCATTATTGAGGTATAAATAACAAACCTGTTACATTTACGTGTTTCAGAATTATAGCACATATCTGATTGGCTTATTAAAGTCATGCGACAGTGTTTCATTTATCAAAGTGATTCAAGTGCTAGGTATTATCCCGCGTAAATGTATACAACATAATCACAACTTCTTACTTAAAAAATATGACATACATAATTAGTTTGTCGAAGTTTGTATTACAAAAAATGATTTTCATTTTCTATGTATTATCGATCATGTCTGAAATGGAAATGTCGGAATGTTTAAATCTTATTTGAAATTCACTGTAGCACTATTTGTGCAGTGTGGCGGCTGTAGAAAGTCTCCCTGTACATAAAGTCAATACCGTTACCAGTAAAATAACCCGTTACCAATGTCGTGCAGTGATTATGACGTATAACAGGGGATATACGATCAACCTATTTTGTGGTTGTCCCGGTTAGCTCAATTGGTTGCGTCGTTGGAATTGCAGGGATAGGCGCTGTCGCCGTGACGAAGCGGGTTCGCTTCCAGAGAGAGTCAATATCATTTTAAGCCTTCGGTATTTATAATTTAAAAATCTCTTATTAGAAGTATATGGTCAAATTATGATATAAAATACAAACGAGTAAGTTATTCAAAGTTTGAAGTGCTTGAAGTTTACCACTTACTTCTGACTCTTTATATCTAGGTCACATTAAGATGATATTCTTAAAACGTCATTTTTTGCAATGGGACAAAGCGTGTGAATTAAAATGATAAGCTGAACGTGTAAGTCGATAGACTTAAGTTAATTTCGCCTGCTGTGATACAGTTGTTCATCAAAGTCCTATCCAATAGATAAGTACAAAGCAATTTCCTTACAAAGATGAAATTAAATATCACTTCAGAATTGAACGAGACACATTTGATACAAAAGAATTCACTAGAAAAATACACTTTTCCGAAGATGCTTCACTTGGAATCGGTACATTTCAAAACGGATATTTTAATTACCTTAGATATAAATATTATCAAACCACTTAAAGCGCTTGCCCTGGGCCGTTTTTAGTATGAAAGTTTTAGCTCAATGTTAAATAGGAAAATCATTCTTCACCGCGTAGTTCGGTTACAAATAGAAGTTTAGAGAGTTTTTAACTATTTTTCTTTACTGAACATTATATTTAACTGATTACATTCCACGTGTAGGCTTTGATTTCAAATGCGAAATATTCGACTTGAGAAATATAAATCTCTTAAGGATTTAATAGACGTTTTATTATTTTCATTTGGGTATTATAGAAAACCGTTGAGTTGTTTAAAGTGTGTGAAGCCAGAAGGGTTTCGCGCAAACTTAAAACAATCCAACTGTTTTGTAAAGATAGCATCTCAAAATAAGAAGTTATCTTCTAGGAAAAGCAACATTGATGTATTAGAGGAAAAATTTGCTAGAATTTAGATTTCGCACACTACAGCTCTCAAAGATATTTACCCGTAAAATATCCTGCTTCAAAAAGAGCTTTTCATGGAGAGTACCACAAACATTGGACTTACAGAGCCGCTTGTTTGTTTTTCCTTTTTAAATTAGATGACAAAAGAACTTTGAAAACCACCGAAAACGACAGATACAGAGATAAATATTGCAGGCTCGGTTTGGTTGAGCCTGTTCATGGGTAGTAAATGTAAATGCATATTACTGCCCACGCCGCCTAGCCCAGGTCGAGCATATCTGAATATTAACACTAATAGACAGTACATTTTCGATCTATCCCAAACGATGGTATGCATATGGCGGTATACATAGGTCCTTCTATGTGGTATTTTCAGCAGCGTATGGTCCCCATGTAAAAAAATTAGCTAAGCCCTAAACAAGAAAACAATGGGCGAGACGAAACAGAATTAAATTTTGACAGGGGTTTTAGAGAATATAAATCCTGCGTATCACAGACAACGCCAAAGGCAAAATTTAAAAAGCAGGAAATATACCATTGGGACGGTTGAACACTATACAAACCTATATTGTCTGGGATATTGAAACCAGATATCTATAAGCAGGCCGTTATATTAAAACAAAAATAGTTTTAGAAGTACTATTAACATAGTACATAAGTAGCTTGCACAACGACCTTCAAAGAACGTAACTGATAACAGTACTGACTGAATGTACGGGAAGGTGTTTTACAGCCGCCAAACGGCAGAACCAACGCTGCTGTAGTATTAATATACATGTAGATCAGACTTCCCTAAAGTTGAAAAAAAAGTGTCAGACATGTGGTCAGACAAGATGTGACAATCTGTCTGACCGAAACAAATTCTGTCTGGCTGAAACATTTAACACATTAAATAAGCAAAACACAGTATTAAGGGTTTTTTTTTCAGTGGTACAAATTGTCATTATGACGAATACGTAAAATATTTCATTCGGATATCCTCACTCATTCCCTCGGAACAGTCTTGAATCAAAACAGCGAGTAAAATTGTAATTTTGCGAGTAAAATTGGAATATGCAGATCACATTTTTGCCGGACACTCAGTCCTACAACATTGGAAATCACATCAGACCAGTCCAAATTTTACCGGACAGGTCCGACGGTCCGGCGACTTTCAGGAAGTCTGTAGATGACAGTGGAACTTTGAAAGCCACCGAACACGACAGATATGACAATTTTGCTCGCTTTGATTAAGCCTTTTCATGGGCAGTTATTGAAGTGCATAATACTGCTCACGGCGTATAGCATCAGGCTGAGAGCAACTAAATATTTACACCAGTTTACTGCACAATTTTGAACCATCAGTAACGATGGTATGTATATGGCGGTGAAAATGGAACCTTTAATGCGAAGTTAACTATTCTGATTTTTATAACCGTACATGATGTCTGCAATAGATGAAAAGGGAACTTTGAAGCCACCAAACTCGAAAAATATGGAAATATTGCAGGCTCGGTATGATTGAGCCTGTTCATGGGCAGTAATGTTAATGCATAGTACTGCCCACGCCGCCCAGCCCCTTAAAATCTTTTAGATGGGTGAATGTAAAACAAGTAATCCACGTTTATAAATTACTTCTCAGTATAACAAAACATTTCATTCCACCTTGTTAGTTGTGATTGTGACTTACCAGCACTTTGTTTGATTTCATTTATCAGTAAAACAATGTCAGCAACATCCATCAGATTCTATTATTTCAATATTACATATTAAATTTAGGGATGGCATCGACTACTCGAGTACTCGATCGAACGTCCGAGTATCGAGTACTAAATCTACTACTAGAGTAATCGGAAAAAAATAAAAATTTTAATATAAAAAAGAAATCCGTTTGTTTTGTTTATAATTCGTTTCGATATACGACAGGGTGGCATTTAGACACTATGCGCGGTGCACTTCATCGCCACAGGTGACGTATTTTACGCTTTGTAGTTGAAGTGTCATTGTTGTGAAATAACAAACTGCCAAATAAGGGTCCCAACTGGCACTCGTCAATAATGTCAATTAGCGATGTTTTATAGCGGTAATTCAGATAAATTGTTTGTCAATTACCTGTGGTACCCATTTCGCACAAATGTATTGTTTGACAATTAGATAATTGGCGCTCCATACAGAAAATCAGGACCGCCCAATATAGTCATTGATTGTTTCACTTGCATGTGATGATAATTTCTAACTTTTTATTGGTGAATGACGCGAACTAATCTATGAATATTAATGAAAATAAAAAGATAATGTAAAACGATGGTAATGTTTAGTATCACATTCTTTAATTAAACACCTAAATAAATCCTGTATTACATCATCAAACGGAGTTACTTCAAACGGGCAGCAGAAGGAAAAACAGACAAATGTAGTTCCGAGTTGGTCTACAACGGTGGATCTACAAGCATGCTTAACAATCTTAAGTTGAAACATGATACGAGACCACGCCCAAAAACCAGACAGACGAGCCCATGGTTTAAGTTTAGTTCGATTAATTAATTTGATTTGATTATTTCACGACATAAAATTATTCTGACCACCGTATACGTACATGTTCGCATGACTGTGATGTAACTTTGATACAAATTGTTGATTTATTTAAAAAAATATAAAATAATAAAATAAAAAAACACAAATAAAAGATATAACACACTTTTGTTGTGTAAGTATCTTTATTAACATGACATTGTGGTATATGGTATAAATACTGAGTAGGTTGAAGCTGATATTACACGAACGGAATTATCTATACTGAAAGGATAAAGAAACGCAGGGTAACATTTGTTCCGATATATTAAGAACGCGTTCTCCAAATAAAGTGAAACTTTGTGTATTGAGTTATTAGGTCATGATACACCTTAACATGTGTCGAAAGTGAATAAAACTTGTCTCCACTGCCTCAGTGTAAACCGTCGTGGAGCATGAGCTTTCGAACCTGCCTATCCAATTGTTACCCTGCGTTTCTTTATCCTTTCAGTATATATTTAAATCGGAAATCGTTCGAGTACTCGATCGGAAGATCGTCCGAGTACTCGAGTACCAATTTTACTACTCGTTGCCATCCCTAATTTTTATACATGTTAAATCAATACTAATAATAAAATCAATACATTTCCTTAAATATGTTCAATAAATCATACGATTAATATACAACCGAGCAAAGAATGCCTCGTTTATTCTTTTTTAGCATTTTTTTTATAAATTGCTTTACATGACTGTATATTTAATGCGTTAATCACATTCATTCTTTATAAGGACCAATGACAAAACCGTCTATCATAAAATGTTTGTCTTCTAATTCATACCAAGTTTTATAAATTAACTGCTTACTGATAGGTATGATTCCTATTTTTTTCAGTGCCGAGTATATATACATGTTGATCAACATATACACCCAGTCTTAAAAAATCATTTTAGTATGTACATTTTAATTCATATAATACACTGAATATTGACACCTACTTGCACAATCAATAAAAAACAGCCAAGAAAAGGAAGACTTTATAATGGTTGTTTTTAATATTAAACACATATACACGTGTACATGTTTTAAATTTTTTAAATGATCTGTTTGTATTACACGAGTCAGATAAATATTTGTAAAAATATTTGGGAGATCATCAACTTTAGTTAAAAAAGTTAGGTTTTACAAGGTTTGGCAAACATGCTTCTTGGGTGGAGTAATGCAAAAACAACAAGAAAGTAAGTGTTGCTTAGGAAGTTGAGTTCGTTTTTAAAACAAAAGTAAAACCATTGGCCAAGATCATAAAACTAAGTTTTGAGATCAGTCTCAAATCTCAAGCATCTGATTGGCTGAAATGGCGACCAGTCTTAGTTTTATGATCTTTATGATCTTTATTCCAGACACTTGTCAGATCATAAAACTAAGTTTTGAGATCAGTCTCAAATCTCAAGCATCTGATTGGCTGAAATGGCGACCAGTCTTAGTTTTATGATCTTTATGATCTTTATTCCAAACACTTGTCAGATTAATCTGTTGCATATATTTTGAAAAGCACTTACCACAAAAAATAAACACAAGTTAATTTTGCGGGTAATAGCATTTGCATCCATTTGCAATACCGAAGATCATATTAGCAAAACGTACGTGTAAAAATGCTGATCAATTTATCTAACTACAATATAGTGTTGAGAAAACGCTGAAAAATCCAACTTCAAGAAAGAGAAGGACACCAGTTATGTCTATTTTCGGTTTCAATGGTACATAGTTTTGACTTATCTTTCAAAACTTGACATTAATTCTCACTGGCAGAACAATGGAAGTGAAGAAATATAGCGTCCTGTGGCTGTAGTTAAGTTTGGATGCTCAAGGTTTTAGAGAAAATGCTTTATTTACATAGAATAGACACACATAAAAAGGAAATACCGTTTGCAAGGGAACTCTGGAATCGCTGTCCATAATTTCTAGAAAAATGAAACAGATATCCGTAAACATTTATTTACATTATTTTGTGGTCATTTGTCAAAATATTGTCAAAAAGTTTAAGTAGTACACTGAAACCCCTTTAAACCAGACGAGGTCGGGACCGAACAAAATTTCCGGTTTAAAGGGGTTTCCGGACTAAAGGGGTTTTGACAACTGGACAAGATTCCAACCCTTTTTCCAAACAAGGACATTTGGATCAGCGGCACCGGACGTTGTCACTTTAGACAAAACCGCCCGTCTAAAGCTTGCGAATGCTATTTCGTTCCCCCCTCCTTGCAAGAAAAGTCTTTTAAATGTTGATGAAACAATATTTGAACATTGTAGTTACGGCAAATCAGAAATTGAGCTGATCTATTACGACATGTTAAATTATGTAAATATACGTATGTTGTATTTTCTACAGCGTATAGAAATAATGTTATGCGTCTTTATTTAGAAAGTCACGTGATCCAAATCTTTAAAGCAAAATTTTTAGTTGCACAAAAGTTAAACCGATCCTTTATTTGAATCAAACAACTGTTCAGGATGATGCCATATATGAAATAGATTCGTTAAGTTATCTTGATTTTGTTCGTCAAAAGCAAGAAACCGTTTATGTTTTTCTTAGAGACTCACGAATATCCGACTTTAGCGGAAATACTGACTGTAAACAAAAGTTTACAAAAAGCTAGTCGGTCATTAGCACAACCTTTAACAAAAAAAAAACATGGCACTGAAGTTAAAACATTAAGTTGCTTTGAAATAAAAGCGCTTAAATTTTATTTGATGTCATACAAAATAAGTATTCTTATATATATTTCCGGTTTTTTAAGTAATGCATTTAAGCTGGTGATAAATCTTACTATTTTGCAACAGCAGCCTGACAGGGACTCGAACGTATTATAACTACTATTCTGATCGTCAACAATTTCGTTTGAATGCTGGTATTGCTATTTATTTAGAACTTCAACATGTAATATATTACAGGTTCTTGCACATTTTCTTGTTTTGTTTTTTGTTTGTTTGTTTTAATGTCAATATAGGTGTATGCCATGTTATATGAAATAATGCGGGTCTCAAAAAACTCCTGTCACTTCGTTCACTTTGAAAATTGATGAAAACTTCTACCCATGCGTTCACATTAAAAACTTTCTAACTTGTGGTACAAATCACCAAACATAATTATGGTCGTGAAATAGTGGAGGCTTATAGCATATGACAAGATGTTTTAAATAAGCATTTAGTACGAAGCAAATGCTCAGAACTTTGCTTAATTGTAAAAATATTGACTCTTAAAGAGAGATCTTGCTTTTTTGTGATTTCCAGTGCAAATGTTGTGAATGTTCTTAGAAGTTAACAGAAGTTTAGCGAATGTGAGATGACCATTGTTTAAAGTAAACTTAGGGAGGTCAGGGATTTTGCAATTTGTTTGCGATATCCAGTGCAATTTGGTGAATGTTCTCAGAAATAACCGGAGGTTTAGCGAACGTGAGATGACAATTATTTAACATAGGAGATCAGCATGGACAATTTTTTTTATCTAAAATCATAAGCGTAGTCAATGGGGCGGCGGTACGCTAAAAGACAGTCATTGATACGTATAATTAGCTACGAACGTCAGAGATTCACGATGGCCACAGGAGGTTAATTGCACTTTATGATTACACGTTCAGAGTGCCAGGGTAGTATCAATAATGAGTTTGTTTTTTGTTTTGTCTTACATCAATTAATATAATAAAAGGCGACATGTTACCTCAGTTTTTGGTGTCATATATTAACAAGTACTTCGCAAGTCAAATATGTTGAAAAATCATTTCAATCCATAACTAATTATGATCAGCTAATCAACCTCAGAATTTTGAATGTTAAAACCCGAGCTGCGAGCGTTTTAAACTAGTTGGTTGGATGACTTTTCATGTCTTCATTGCATTACATTTTATCTTTTATTTGCAATTACTCATTCAGAGGGACATTTATATACAATGCTCTTTCTCAAAGATTTGCATAACAGTGCCTAATTTTGAGCTTGTTGCGGTTTTTGAGATCTATCTATTTCCCTGTCCTTTTGAAATATAAGCTGGAGCACTGATTACGATGCGGTATTTTATGTTTTTGCTAAAAAGTCTTTAACAGTGTCAGTCAAACCGAGACTGCAAAAATTTCATATTTATCGTGTTCGGTGGTTTTCAAAGTTACCTGTTCATCTATTTTAAGGGGTCGCAAACATTGCAAAAGGCGAAAACCGGCTAAAATTTCAAAAATGAATTTTGGGGGAATACTTATTGTCTCCTAGATTTTAGTGAAGAAATGTATTTAGCTAAGGATGTTCTAATGTTTGCAAGCTCAATTTAGTCTAATTCATGTTCTAATTACCAAGCACATACTAGAACAAAAGAAAAACCGTTTGAATGAGAACTCTAAAATTCGTGAATAATATACCAAAGCAACTCATACCTGAAATAAGTATATTCTGGTCTTCAATGTTTAGTGTTAATTCGTCAAAATAATAGTGAAATATTGGACTCGCCGCAGTTGCAATTCAAATTGAGTTTAACTTTAAAATTAGCGCAACTGTGTTTTCCTATAAGAAACACTGTTAAAGAGTTTAATTTCGCTTGGGTTGAATTTCGCGATCTTGTAGCGCGAAATACGCGAAAAGTAAACCTGCGCGAAATAAAATGATTTTACAGTAATAAATTACTTCTACTAGAAACATTTTTACATTAATGTCTTCTGTCGGTACACGTCTTGTTCATGTTTCAAAAAATCAAACATCAGCCGTTCAACTTTTGTTTGCATGCTTTAGAGTAACAGCAATGGACAACTAAATTAAAAAAAACTGGACATAGCCTTGACTTCAATTGGTCAAACAGTTAATGCAAGCACGAATGCACACTTGTTCTGTTAATTTATCTGCTTATGACCGACTAGCTTTTTGGAAAGCTAAAACTTGTAAGGACATTTTAATTCAAAGAAATGTAAAGACCACCTTCCCAGCGATCGCTTATCAAGCGATAAGTGAAACTCCGCCTGCAACATTTAGTGCGCATGCGTGAAAGATAACGTTCCCAGGTCAGTTCAACGATAATATGCGCTAAATAAAAACATGTTACTGAAAATCTCAAGATTAAAAGGAAGATTTATATACTGAGCGAAAATGTGAAATAGGATGATATCAATGCATGGCCGATATAGAATTGTTTTCTGCCGTATCTTCCCAAGGTTATGTTACTTCAGGACCAATTAATTCAAATTTATACATTCGATATGTACATCTCAATGTCTTTTTTAATGAATGTTATAAGTTTAGTTTATATAAGCAAGCACAACTGCTCCGTGAAGTTTTATTTCTTCACTCGCTTTTATTCAAATGTATGGGATCTGTTTGTTTTGTCAGATATAAGCGTTGAAATGTATTTTTATTCGTTGTATAAAGATTTCATCCAACTATAATACACAGAAAACTAAATCTAAATCACGTTAAGAAAAGCAACCTCAGAAAAAAATGCAGCGAAGTTTTATTTCAAACAACGTTTGATATTTACAGAAACGTTTTCAGAAAGATTTTTTTATACATCTTACTTTTACATTTTTATTCCTATGTTTAATATTATTTATGTAAAACGGCGCCACCGTATTACATAAAGCGAGCGAAAATCGCTACAATCTTTACTATCAAAACGGAAATTGAACCAATTAAAAATTCACTCGAAATAGCCATGAATACTGAAGTTAGAAGTAGTTAACTTTTCTCATATATGTTATTTACAATGAAAAACACATAATATAATTATAACATTTCTGTCAATCAAAATGTTGTCTCGCATTCTTACAATAATAATTAAACCTAGTTTTTGTTTTAAATTGGCCACTTTATGCCAACAATTGATCATTATTTTAAACACATGCATGTCGCATAACTCTACCATGACCAGTTTCTACAGTTAAGACGTTTCTACTATGAAATCAGTGATAAAAAGTGTTGGTGGGCTCAGCATTATTTTATTTAAAAGTAGAGATTAGAGTTTGGAAAATCTGAAAATCAACATTTCCCATAACTATGTACAGCGAAACACCGCTAATAAGATTGGAATTGGTACTGGGTAAAATTGGTAAAAGATATTAGGTGGTCTACATTTGTGTTCTCAATTTCTGTGTGATCTTTATGGGACCTTCACTGTAGTGATCATTCAAGCTTTGATAGGGGTACTACAATTGCTGGTCAAAATAAATAACTGCAGTATCATTATATTTCGCGGGGACGAATTTTCGCGCAAATCCCGTAAAAACAAAGTCGCGGGGGCATTAACTCACGCAACTGTGTTTTCCTATAAAGAAACACTGTTACATGGTTTGATTTTGCTGGGGTTGAATTTCACGCTCTTGTCGCAGCGCGAAATACGCGAAAATTTAACCCGAGCGAAATTGAATGATTTAACTGCACACCACAGCCATAAGTTCAATAACTAATAATTCAGTGAATTCATTTATTTTCTATGGATTCTAAATTTCGTGTGCAGGTCGATCCACATAAGTGTAACTTTACCAAAAACCACGGAAATTTTCTGCCCCCGAAAATAAGGCTTTTACATTAAGTTGAACACAACTTTTATAGCAGAAATTACTGACGAAATTACGGTTAATGTTGACAGGGCAAATATAGGACTGTCTTTGCTCGATCTTAAATATATGATGTCAAAATAAGCAATGAAAAGGTTTAAACTGCTAGCATATTCAGACATGTAGCACTACTTTTAATGCAAATTAGTTGTCGTTAGCATAACAGGTCTCTATTGACCCATAAATGATCTTACTAGCCAAGAATATCAAACAACTTCATGCGCACACCTTTATATCTGAAACTAAACCATGTATCATCCGTTGCGAACAGGTTGCGCCAAGGGACTCCCCAACTTGAGTCGCCCGCTCAGATTTATTTTCATTGTATGAACTGCTATATAGAAATGGATCGTGGTCTAAACGTGGGTGGCAAACATCGCTTAAGAGATACAAAAAATAGATGTTCATGCAACAACTGCAAATTCTCGTGATAATTGTAGTAATACGGTCTAGTTAAGTTAAACTTCTTGTCACATAAATGGGTTTGAACGGTTGAGAAAGCACATGGCAATAGTTTTGCACACTCTGCATGTTACCTATACAGATGCGCCATTTGTATTTGTAAATAAAGTGCTTAAATCTAGTACCATTTAATTGGATCACTCGGAATTTTTGGGTCCGGTAAATAGATGTCAAACTAATACTTAGTAAAAACATTATTATTATTATTATTATTATTATTATTATTATGTTTTTGTCAGTATCATATCATATTTTTTGGACTTTTAAATTGAACAATGCGATGACGATTTCATACGCCCTTATTGAATATTATAATAAAATGAATGTATAATGATGAATGTCAGGTAAGACTAAATGATCGAAAGAAGTCTGCATTGTTTAATAACTTATTAAGTGGAATTTCCGAATGGAATGAGTCCTATCGGAAAATAATCAACAATTCCATTCGGAATGATTCCGATCGGAATTAGTGTATATAGAAAAATTCCGATCGGAAAATGTATGTCGGAATGTTTCCTATCGGAATTTGCCGACAGGACTGATTCCGATCGGAACCGTGAAATTCCGACGGGAAAAACATGTTTTCCTATCGGAAGAATTTTCGTTCCGATCGGAATCGCATGTTTTTTAACCATGTTTTTTTGCAATATTTCTGTTAATTTCTAAAGTTCCACCATGAAAATTTCTAAATTAAGAGTTGAAGTAACAAGCTTTCGAATGATGTATAATAAAGCTGCCTTGCTTTTAAAATGAAAAAAAAGTTTTCGGAAAATATAATATTCCGAAAATTCACAGGATCTTGTTATCTATATTTTGTACAGAACTGCAGTAATAATCAATAATAGTCTCTACAGCTTTTAACCAACGAAAAGTTCATGCATTTTTATTAATCTACAAGAAAATTAACAGCTTAATTACTCCGTAATATATTTCAAAATTAAAAATAAAAACAAGCCGATTAGTATGTTATTTTTACACAACTGCTTTACCTTCCATACCATACCAAAGATTACATTGTTTTGAGTGTTGACGGAGAACCTCTTAAAGAAAATAAACTAGTCCAATGTCAAAAACCTCAGGTGTCATAATTTAAACAAAACGCTGTGAAAACACATTCAATATACCTAAAATTGTTGTCATAGCAATTAAGACCAATCATGACATGCTCTAGTCTTACACAAATTCATACAGTGTGAATTTTTAATGAAATGCAATTTTTTTCATTCTTGTAATAGACCATACATTTCTACTTTAATTTGAAAAATCATATTAAGACTTAGATCTTGTCCGGTTTAAAGGGGTATTTTATAATGGAACAATCCAATTTGTGCCAAAATTCTTGTCCGGTTTCCTAAATAAAGGGGTTTCCGGATAAAGGGGTGATTTAGATAGTAAAAAGTTTGGGACTGGACAATTTGTCCGGTTTAAAGGGGTTTACGGATTAAAGGGGTTCCGGTTTAAAGGGGTTTTAGTGTACAGCAAAATGTTTTGAACTTCAAACCGAAAGTAGACAGGAAGGGAGTCTTTCTCGAATTTCTTGAAAACTGTTACATAATTTTGACGAATTGCAACAACATATTGTAAATTGGCATATACTTATTTCAGGTATGAGTTATTTTTTGTACATGAATTTCTGTGTTCTCATGCAAACGGTTTTTCTTTTGATTTAGTATGTGCTTGGTAATAAGATCATGAATTAGGCTAAACTGAGTGTGCAGACATTAGACTGCACTCCTAAATAAATACATATCTTTACTAAAATCTTAGATGTAATGAGTTTCCCAAAAACTCATTTTTAAAGTTTTAGCCAGTTTTCGACATTTGCAATATTTGCGCCCCATTAAAATACTCAAAAGTTCGGCCTCATTTTATATGTGCATGTATCGTTTTATATTCCATATACAGTTCATGGTTTAATGTAAATCAAGTTTGCTGTGGAATTTAAAAATATTATTGTCTTTTCTTCAGAGTAAGTGATGCACCTTGCAAGTCGTCGAAACTTAAATCATGCAATAGTAATAATGTAGGCGTTGTCTTAATCACGCCAACAACAATTCGCCATTCCTCCCTGGATGGTCCCTGACAGCAGAACAACTCCACCGAGACCGGATGTTGCAACCCGCCAATACTTAGCAACAGTTCTCTCCACTCCTGGGATGTCATTGTAATCCACGAGAGTTTAACGGTGATGATACGTGGAAGCTGGTCGACACTTAGGAATAGTTCCCTCCACGACATTGTCACGTTGTGTAGCATCACACGTTCTAGCTTAGTCATTGCAGGTGAGAGTAATAGGGAGTCATCTATATCGATCCACGCAAGCCAGAGATCCTGTAGCTGAGTTAATGTAGGAATGGTTTGTATCATTTCCTGACAGTATGACATCATGTATAACGTTAATGATGACAGGACCGGTGCTACTCGTAGATCTTGCCACAATAATGCACTGGCACTAGTAGTCATCTTCTCTCCCAATGACAGGAACTCTAACTTTTCCAGACATGCTGCGTTAATTTGTAGCTCTTTACACGGTACGGGAGAAAGTTGCAGCATCTTCAGCTCGTTCTGACGGAGTAGGTCCAAGGTTACGTCACAATCACGGTACTGATCCTTGTGGTCCGAGCAGTCTATGGACCCCAGCTTGAGCTGGGTCAGTAATGTGGTCTGGCTGATATAAGCATAGAGACATTTAAGGTTACTGTGAGACATGCGAACGTGAGCAAGATTTAATGATTGTAAGCATGTCAGTTCTGTAAGCGCCGTTATACTGATATCTGACAGAGAACTAGGGCCTGATATTGTCAGACATTTCAATGTATGGACTGATTCAGTGAGGATGTCAGCCAGCCATACTCTTTCCTCGTCACAGTTACCTATTCTTAATGCCTCCAGGGCGGTGAACACACCAGGATCTAGAGACTTCATGAACGTCGCCATTTTATTGTTATTTAATAGTAGAAGCGACTTTAGATGACATTCATTAAAGTCTATAATAGTTTTCAGTTCAGTTAAATCTACTGTAAGGTACCTATCAAGGGCAACATAAAGATAGATGGGACAACTTTCATTTCCATTTCTCATACTTTCTAGCAAACACCGCAACTGCATTGACAGATAAGAGCTTATTGTTTTAGATTCATTAATACACATGCTAGTCCTACGCGTCACACCGTCAAGGTCAAGGTTCTTCTGAAGCTCACCGGAAATACATGTATATACTACTGGATTCATACCGCAGACGAAAACAAACAGATTTTCCATTTCTTATACGCTCGAAAGCGATGAACAAACTTCAAGAATAGTTGATTGTATAGTTTCATCGTTCCACTCTATCGTTATGTACAAGGCAGCCATGAATTCCTGCACAGATTTGTGTTGGAAGAAAACTTTATACCGCTTTACTGAGACTTTGCTACTATCCTTGGTTTGATTCAACAGTCCGATTTTCAGGCAAAATGCAAGTTCCTCCTCTGTTAGAAATTTTAACACAATTGTGCTATCAATTACTAAACTGGATTCTTTAATCTTATGAAATAGTGTACAGAAAGCTAAATTCCCAAGCTTTAAAAGTAAGATCACATACTGGTTACACAACACGTTATGTCTCATACATTCTGGGACAGTAACATTACGTTCCGCGTTTCTAGTAGGAAGGGTTGGCACATTTCTCTTTTTCAAACCGCGCTGAGGAGTTAGTTCAATAGTGTTAATGTACGTTTCACATTTTGACTTACCAATGCTAAGACCATCAAACCAGACACAAATAAGTTGTAGTAAGATGTACGGAATCATACGAACATCTCCGAGTTTGACCGAAGATACTCTTCTGTCAAAGTCGATCAAATCGGGTTGATCTGTGCCACTGTTTTCGCTGAGGAGTTTTACAGCATTTCGTTTCAGCTCTTCAGACGTTTTGTCGTCGAGTTCGGCAATCTCTAGATGTTGGTTGATGAGGTTTGGCAGCAGTCCTATTGTACTCAGCTTCCAAGGCCTAGTAGTGGTAAGAACAGTGCAGTTTTCACGATAGTTGTTGTGTGGTATTCCGGGTGTTCGCGTACAAGTCTCTAGATGGACCCACTCGTCTAGTCCATCGATGATGACTAGACAGGCTTTAGTTTGTAACATTCTCACTAGTGTTGGGAAATCGGTTGCAAATCATAATCGATCATCGGTTGGAATCGGTTGCCACTTCCGATGCGATTTCACGATTATAATCGGTTTCTTAATTTATTTACACAGTCTTAGGTTTACAAATCGTCTTAGATCAGTAGCTTACATAATTACTGGATGCTAATAATTTCCAACTTTCTGACCGAAATCCTAATCTAAATCATTGCTGCCCAAAGAGGTTGTTTGTGCAACTGAACTGAACCCCACAAGATCTGTCACTGAATTTTCAACAGCAAAATTGTTGCGTTTTCCTATGAATAATATACTGATTTTAAGGCTGAAGACGCAAGATACTAATTTTAGAGGTCTAGTAAATGCAAAACATATTTATTTGAAGAATTTTTACAATCGTCATATAGCTACGCAACTCAGACGCTCGGCAAAATCGGCGCTATTTTGCCTTTATGTTTGATACCTGTATTTTTGTACTCTTTACAACAAATTCTGCAAATGCCTTTTCTTAGGTATACAATTCTTCGTTAATCTTGTAGAATCTAAAGTGCATCCACACTTCTGATTAAGTTTTCTTGCCTGGGTTCTCCTAAATCTCTCTGGTCGGGTCGCCATTTAATTTTCAATTTTTCAAAGTGATTTCCCTTTATGGCCGGTGTAAAAGCCGGAACTCGTACCTTTATATTTTGACTCGTAACACTGCGCATGTCTCAACTGTTAATCGATTATGAGAGAACGACATCGATCATCGACATCGAGAAGCATTTACACGTCGCTAATCGATGTCTTCCGATCATCGGCACATCACTAATTCTCACTATAAACTGTTTGGAAAAATGTTCGTTGCCTGGCAAATTTTGTGATACAAATTCGATAATAAGGTTATCGAGATTGCATGTGTCGCCATGGAAGTCTCGCAAGTGTAACAGGAACAAAAAGTCGATGCGTTTCAATGTATATACGTCATCCTGTTTAAATGTGACTTTCATTAACTTGTTTGGCTTATGTGCCTGGCACCATGTCATAGCTACCTTTTGGGTAAAGCACGCCCGTAGCCCGCGTTAGCCTCGACGTAAATATTTTTATAGGGAATTTTGTCATCTTTGAAAAACAACTCCCAGTAGGAAGATATCCGCTTCTTTTCTAGAGGTTTGTTTTCCTGTCCAAAGGCAACCGGTTTGATAAATGCCGATATTGGAGGCTGGACGTACAGCTCCGACAACGGTACAACATGATCTTCTACCAAAGGCGAGGCAGGAATCAAGGACTCTTTCTCACTGTAGAAACGTACGAGTTGTGATTTCAATTCTGGAAGCATAAGTATTATATCAACAAATTAATGTTATTGCTTTTAAATGCTAATTACTGACAAAATTCAGAAAGGCGTGGATTTTTTCACTTTAATCCATATGTCATCAGACCAGAATCCTTAGCTCCTTCAACTGCATTTTCAAATCTTGCAGAAGCTAAGCAATCATCTGATGGTGACAAGGAAGATGTATGTCAACAAGCAGTGACATTTCTTGAAACAGGGATGACCAGAGTCTGAAAATGTAATAACTGCAAAAGTGAGGAAAAACTTTGTAGGAAGCTATCACAGATTCATCCGTTTTAGAGGTCATAAAGTAGCATATGGGGACCCAAACCACTTAAAAGCAAATGCCCGTTAAAAATTATGTGCCAGTTGAGAAATATTTTAATCAAATAATAGCTGGGCTATCTTGAGTAAAGAATAAGTAAACGCAAGCTTCCGACAGATGTAAACGAGGACTCGCAGCAATCGGAGTTCGACAGCAGTGACATTGAACACTCTGACAAGTGCATTGTTTTCAGGTATTTTTAAGGCAATAATAACAGTATTATGCCGTTTCTAACAATTACTAGAGCTATCACTGAAGGTGATTAATACCCCCGCAATACTGCTTTGTAGGAGTATGTAGAAATAATGTTCGCATCTTTTTACCTTACAATGAATATAATATTCAATAGTGCTCCCCTTCAAAAAATAATGGACTGATCCAGATGAAAAATATGTCTACCACATCGACACTTCATGCTGAACACATGATTTCAGTTTCAAGTCAGTATCTTGAAAATGAATCTATTCACAAGATTTTGTTAAATCATTTCCCTACAAAAAATAACGGACTGACCTACATGAAATATATGTTACACACATCAAGTCAATATTTTGAAAACAGGAGAAGTAGTTTGCGTCATAAGATTTTGTTAAATAATGCTCCCCTACAAAAAATAATGGACTGATCCACACAAAAAATATGTCAATTACATGCGTACTTCATACAGAACTCATAATTTCAGTTTGAAGTTGGTATCTTGAAAACTGTAGAAGTTTGCATAACACGATTTTGATAAATCATGTCCCCTGCAAAAAATAATCCACACGAAAAATATGTCACGCACATCTACACTTCATGCTGATTATATGTTTGCAGTTTCAAGTCAATATCTTAAAAACTGTAGAAGTAGTTAGTGTCACAAGATTTTGTTGAAATATGCTCCCCTTTAAAAAAATAATGGACTGATCCACATTAAAAACATATGTCCTGCAAATCTACTCACGAACGTATCTTTGAAGTTTGAAAACTGGAGAAGTAATCTGAGTCATAACATTTTGTTAAAAATGAAAGATTTTGTTAAATAATGCTCCCTCCAAAAATAATGGACTGATCCACACAAAAAATACGTCGCTTTCATGCGCACTTCAAGTTGATATCTTGAAAACTGTAGAAGCTTGCATAAAACGGTTTTGTTTAATCATGTCCCCAACAAAAATAATGGACTGATCCACATGAAAAAATGTCACGCACACCTACACTTCATGACGAACATAAGACAATATCTTGAAAACTGTTGAAGTTCGCGTCACAAGATTTTTTTAATCGTGCTCCCCTCGTAAAAATAATGAACTTATTATTATTATGTATCATTTTTTTTCGCTTTTATTAAGACTACATGATTCCCCCAACCAGGGACAAAATTAGAATTTAAGGTGGAATAAACCTCACTTACGGACAATCGTTCTCATTTTTGTGACGTGTGGTGACAGTAAAAAGTTGCCCTTTAGCTCGAATCAGTGTTTCTACTTATTAATAAAACTGGTCACTCATGACCATCGAGTCAAATTCATTAGTTTGAATGTATAATTTTTATGGTTGCAAGGGTTTTGGCAGCATAAAGGAATAAATCAAACCAAGTCCGCTGCATTTAAGATTTGTTTGTGTTCTTTGGTAAGATCATTGAGTACTCGCTCCTTCGCTTTGCAATGCTATTAGCTTCTTATGTTTTATATGCTTGTGTGCTTTTCCATGCAAAATTGTTGAGCCGATGGGTGGGTTGGAGTTATTTCACCAAGATAACTTGTACTTGTTTTGCGATACGAGAACCTGTTGGGGTAAGTGTGAGGTTGGTGCACCCTAGAACCTGGTTTAAACCCCGAGTGGCAATTTGTTTTGCCACTGACCGTTCCAAGGCGGTATCCGCAAAGGTTCTCTTTTTCGTTAATTGTTTGTGGCGTTCTATTTGAATTGATATTTATAACAAACATGCTCTCTTCTTCCTTTCTTCTTTTTCGCTGCGTGGGGAGGCTGTGTTTTGTGAGTGTGGCGATTCCTGATATGCATATATTACCTTTTAATTTTAAAGAACGCTCGATCTTTTACCATTAGGCCAGAATGAGAAAAGAGAAGTGAGAAGCGCCAGGCATAAACGTCCGCTATGGTTATTATTTCACAAAATGTCATTTTGGCGATAACATTAAAATGCCTTTCTCATCTTACATTTGGTTGCAAGGCATACTGGTTTTGAAATCAGGACGAGGATGTACGGAGGATTGCCAATGCAAAGTACCATTATAGTTGTGTGCAGAAACGTGTTTAATCCTAAGCTGATGGTGTCCGTTTCAAGGTTCAAGTTTATTCACATCATTTTTCAGTTTGTTATACAACAAAAAGCATGAGAAGTACATAAATATACATAATCGAATAATAATCACATGCGCATGGCAGCTTGCAGAGGACAACGCGTTTTAAGTTTTATGTTTTGTCATCGTACTATATCCATAGGTATTTAGTAGATAAACTAGTTAATTGAAATTTATCTGAGTGTATAAATTAAAGCCTGAAATTGAAAATATTATTGTTAAAGAATGTATTATCTGTTGTATGCACATATGATTATCATCTCAATAGGATTTTCATATTTTCAAGTACGTAAACATATTGTTTAAAAAGAAAAAAAATCAAATACTGCAATAAAGATTTAAATTAACTCATTTTTATACATTTCCATAAAGTATATCATTTGTTTAAACAAGGGGTCTTCTCCTGAGTCCGATTTGCTGAGTAATGTATTTGTTTAAAATTAAACCTTGATTTATCCTCGGAAACAGATGAAAAATAATTGTTTGAGTTTATTTCTACCAATTATATGCATTGAAATTACGAACTTTACCAAAATTTCAGTAGCAGATATTAGTCTTATATACGGTGCATTAAAATGGGCAATACTATGCAAGCGTGATGATCTGATGTTATCTTTAAATAACTATGAAGTTTTGTAGTGGCCACGTACTAAAAAGTGCTTTTCTCCATTGTTCAAAAGATGCTTTCAAACTTCAGCCCTATGACTGGTTTGAATCAGTTAAGAATAACCGTGAGTATAAACAATGACGTTTAGTTAGTGGATACACTCGTTTAAAGAATAAAAGTAAATCTAAACTAGTTAAGCTGATGAAGACAACATGTTTGTGATATGCGAGCCTGTAAACAGGAAGATAGTATACGTTAAAATTAAAGTTTATAAACAGGAAAATAATTATGGTTTACAAACAGGAAGTAAATACATGCATTCCTTCTGTCGTATTTAGTTTTGTATTGATATGTTTCGAAAAATAAAGTTCTTACATAACGAAATGGTAACATAAAATTGGTTAAAAAGCCTCGGAAAATTAACTACTTCGAGAACATTGAAAGAACTATGGGTTTGAGTCAGTAACGATTGGTGCGAGCTCAATTAAGTTGTAATTTCAGATTTAAATTTAAAACAAAACAGTTTTCCATCCCACAGTTTTTGCACTTCTCGGGTTAGAACTGTGGTTTTCATAGAGGACGATGATTTGCGATCAGTTGTCAAACAACCTGGTTCCTTTTGTTTTCATCTTATAAACAAAAAGCTTTCAAAAAAACCAGCGATATACATTTATTTCATGCATCACTATTTTCAAATTAGAAAAAAATACTGTAAAAGAATGGAAGCTGACTTAACGTTAATAAGTAGTTTGCTTTCTTGTGAGCTAAGCTAACATATTGCAACAACAATAAAACACTATTTTAAAGGTACGAATCGTCCGTATTGCGTATTTGGGATCTTTATTTGTTCAAATAGCAGATTAAAACTTTTAAAGTTACTTTAAACGTGAAGGTACAAAATTGATCGGTTCTGTAAGAAAAGGCCACCATCGCTTTTTAGATTTCATAGCAGTCTCTATCACATTCTAATTAACAAGTGGAACGGCCATTCCGCTAACCTAAACAATTACACCGTTCACATATTAACCGGGTAACACTCATGTAAAACATATTTTAAAGAAACCCGATTATTTTATTTGAATTTATTTCGCTAAATTAGGATTAAACCTACATGATACTGCCACTTTTCCTGAAGTCTATTCGTCTATTTATCAGTCTTTTTTCTAGTTGTTTTTTTTTCATTTTGTGAAAGAGAACTTGCGATTTATTACTCATTATATATGTAATATAAAACAATTGTATTCAATTAGAATCATTTCATAAAATATCTGATTATTTGTGATTCGTGAAACTGGACGATGTCACACTCTAGAATAGTGTGTTCGGTTTTACGTCAATTATTGCGATTAGGTCGGTTTTACCATTTAACGGAAGTTTTTGCCTTGCGGCCGACAAGTGATTCAAATTGTAACTATCAACTAAGCCAGGCCACGTACAAAAAAATTAAAAGTGGAGACAAGTCTGAAAAGTAATATTCACATTTACTTCTTTGATTTGAATTTAAATTTGAAACATGATTCAGAACTCAGTTTTCTGTATATTTGCAGAATAAAAACAAACCATTCTAAGTTTCTTAACAGCATCCTGCGCCGAAGGATCGTTCAGTAAGCAGACAGGATCACATAGAAGGTTGAGGAGATCATCAATGTAGCCTCTGAGATCACTGTCAGACAGTAAGTGATCCGCTGTGTGTCGGATTTCACGTCCGATCTTCCGGGCCTATAAAGATTATATTTTAAAATAGTGTAAGGTGCTAAACCTTTTCTGTTTTATTCTTTATGATATACTTAAGTATATATAAATTATATTGCACTATCTGTGTAAAGTGACAAAAGCTCGTTTGATACTTTCTATGAACATGCTAAAATATATGACACGATTTAACATTTCCAAGCAAAATAAACATTTTAAATTTGTGTTAACCTAATATTAACTTTACATGATTACCAGTGTTTAAGGTATCTAAGGATGAACTAACTGTACATAAGACTCGGAAGTACGTTTTTCTTAAATTTCTTGAAAAGACTAACATTATTTTGACTAATTGGCACTAATTATTGTATTGTCCATGAATTTCAGAGTTCTCATGCAAATGATTTTTTTTTTGGTTTTAGTATGTGCTTGCAATTAAGAACATGAATTATACTAAACTGAGCTTGCAAACATTAGTACATCCTTAGATAAATACATTTTCTTCACTAAAATCTAGGTGACGATGAGTATTTTTCCCAAAATTCGTTTTTGAAATTTTATCAAGTTTTTGCCATTTGCAATGTTAGTGACCCCTTAACTGGCTTTCTATGAATTCTTCGAAACATTCGTATTCTGAAAGACGATGTTTTATGTTTTCAGTGTGTGAACTGTTTCAGTTTCTTGTTAGGCCATAGAAAAAAATATGTAAGATTCTCATCCCCGGCCGCCCTTGTCGAAAACCACCCGCCCCCAAAAAATTTATTGGCAAAGGAACGGAACATATTCTGTTCCGGACAGAACAGGTTTTAGACCATCCGGGATATATAAAATGTTCATCATTTCAAAGCTTATCGAAGGTGATAGTGTCATTATTAAAGACTGGTATGGCTTTTCAAGCAAGAATAGGCACCAACCTGCTTCTTTGGTAAGTTGTTATCCTGATTTTTTTTAAGAAATCGAAAAGATGGACGAATGTTCTATACCAAAGGTTCTGGTAACTATAAATGTTATTGTCTCAAAATTTTAAGTTAGTTTTTACTTCTGTTCTCATGTATTTCGTTTAATAAAAAATAAAAATTAAAAAGTGTCCACCCGCCCCCTTTTTTCCCAAAATCCGGATGAGAATCTAATAATTTATTTTCTTTGGCCTTATTATAATTTTTTTATTCCTTCTTAAATTTTCATTTGTTTTCAGTGTTTTATTTACATTAAACTTGATATTATGTTCATTGGAACCTTTGTCTGTACTGCATATATAGTGTTATTGTGATCGTTTGTTTTAATAAATTATAGATCTATTATGATTGAAATCAAATAGAATTGTTATATTGCTAGTACAAATATCGAGAGTCTAAAGTCTGATGGATGAAAGAAATTTCTATGTATACCTTTGTGCAGATGTTAGGTTCCGTTGCCAAGTTGTCTTGTATTTGTGTAGAAAAGGACACGTTATTGATGATCACCGATATGATCCCGTTAAAGTCTGTCTCTGAGAGCGACGTGTTGTGAAAATAGCCATCCGGGGGAAAATAGCACTTGGCTACCTCGAATGCATCGGTACACCATTTCTGAGGATCTGTGTTTTTCCAAGATGGTCCTTTAAATCTATGATCTTTACATATCCCGTCCATGAGAATATTGCAAACACCGCGAGAACACAGCTGTCTGTGGCCAGGAACTATATGACTATGATTTCTACTTCTTGTACATGGAGGTAAGTTATTAATCGAACAGTTGCACGTGTTCAGCAAATTTGCTGACGGTACAAGCTGCAGCAAGCGCTGGTGATGCCGATCAACCTCCGCACTGACAAAATCTGTCAGGGCATCTTTGGTAAAGAGGAGAGCCAACGCTCTCCTCTTTACCAAAGAGTAAAGTGAACGTCGGTGAACGTCAATTATCGCCGGGAATCGTTGGAGAACGCTGGTCCGGAAAAAAATTTGAACATGCACAAAAATTTTCTCTGAGACAAGCTTTCTTCAACGTTTAATTGTAAACGCTGAAGAACGTTTAAGAACGTTCGTGGAACGTTTTACTAACGTTTGCCGAGCGTTGCACGCGTTCGGCTATCGTCAGACAGTCGTTACTCAAGCGTTACTTGATTGTTACAAGTCGTTTGCTTTGCTGTGAACGATTCACTGGCGACCTGTCAACGACCGCTAAACGGTCCCCTAGCGAACGCAGCGTGTGACTAAAGTGAAACGAACGTCCTTTTGACGTCCATTGAGCGTCATTCGAGCGTTACCCGAACGTCCATGCGCACGCTTGTCTAACGTTGACAAATCGTTCTTCGCGCACCAGTGGCCCGTGAGAACATGCTAATGATTTTAGGTTTTTTTTTACTTGGTCGCTGTTACACTCTTTTAGTGCGTTAGACACACGCTAGTGGTGCGTTAGACAAAACGTTGAAACACGCCAGATGTGTCATCCTCATTCTAGAACGCTCAAAAATTGAACGATTGGAACGTTTGTTGACCAGAACGCCATAGTGTGACGGGCTCTTTATGGTTTTACTAACGCAGTAACATACACTCACTGCGTATCTTAAAACTATTCATTAAAAGATCGGCACATTTCGCTATTTTTCAGTCATTTATAGGCATTGTTTAACGTTACAATTAATGTAAACCACATTTGGGACATTGATGTATTCCCCCATGAACTGTGAATTCCGTTTACCTAAGTTCACTTCCGTTCACTCCATACTTTCTTTAACATTCGATGTTTAAGGAAACACATTTCATATGATTATGAATATGACTCATTTAATGAAGGGTTTTGATTCTTCTTTGACCAACATCTCTTACATAGTTCAAAGAATGAAACACAACACGGGGCATTATATGAAAACCTGCGGCGGCGGGTGGACGGGCGTCCCAAAAAGAAAAGGATGACAACATTTTATTTGTATAAAGAAAATCGAAATAGGTTCTTTTTTTGCGGACAATGATAATAGACCCTTAAAGTTTTTCCTTAACCGCATCCCCGCCGCCAGTTTCCTTCTTTCAGTTCAATTTAGTATTCTAGGATCCGCCGCTGGTTCAACTCTAAGAACAAATACAACAGTAAGTAAGAAATAGAGATATACGCACCACTGACAAAATGCTGCGCCGACAAGAGATCATTCCTCATATTTAATAAAACTGGTTAAATAAACAATGCATCAAACAGTTCTGGTATGCAGTTCATCATACGGTAAGTCATGTGTTGTTCAAACATGTCAAAATCATTAAAATCACAAAAATTACTAGGCGTCTATATTGACAACTGTCTTAACTGGAGTACACATATAAATCAAACTTGTAAGAAACTTTCATCAAAATTATTTTTACTTAAACGAATATCATTCTTTCTAACAATGGAAATGAAACAACTCTTCTATAATGCATATATTGCATCTACTTTTGAATATGGTTGTATTGTTTGGAGTAACGGTAACCGTCGCGACTTAAATAGAATATACAAAATTCAAAAAAGAGCAGCAAGAATAATTCTTAAAAAACCTGTTCGCACACCTACGAAAGATCTTTTTCATATCCTAAAATGGCTTTCTTTTGAATCAAGATGTAAATATCACACTGCACTATTGGTCTACAAATCTATACATAATTTGATTCCAAAATACATCACTGACCTTGTAAAAGTATCTAATAACCCTCGGTATAACTTGCGATCTTCTTCTAGAACTGATATTGAACACTTAAAATGTAAAACTAACTTAATTAAAAAATGTTTCAGCTATACAGGTATGAGCGTATGGAATGGTATCCCTTATGAAATTAGATCTGTCTCTTCCATATATTTATTCAAAAAACATTTAAAAACTTACTTGATTGAAATACAACTTCTTTAAAGTGTTATTACTTTTGTATTTGTATATAGCTTTTCACATAATTTTACATGATGTGTAATCGAAATTTGCCTATAGCATGTATACTGTATATGATAAATTGTGTCTGTCTTTTAGAATTGATGTTTTATATGTTGTTATATATGTTTTTCGTTTATCTATTTTAGAAGGCCTCATTGTAAATAAGCAATTTCTTCATTTGACCAACTTTTTATACTAGCAAATATTATATTTGTTTGTATTATTTTGTTGTCATAGATTTTGTCTTAATGAGTTACCTTCTTAAAATAAAGAGATTATTATTATTATTATTATTATTATTAAATCCTTACACATTAACTGTTTTCTTGTTGAGCAAACGTGATATTTTTCCGTTCCCTGATTATCTAAAAAACACAAACACTTGTCAATGTCTGTCTTCTTCATTTATTCTCAAATAGTTTCCATCCATTTAATATTATATTGTTTGATTAATAATTCTGTGCACATAATACCACTACTATAAAAATACATGTAGTTAAGAAACTGAAACACATTGCGCATGTTTTTAATGAAACCCTGCCTTTCGTCAAACAATGTGCCCAACAAATAGTAGTTTTCCAAATTGCCAGTCGGTTCCGACAGGTTTCTGTCGCTATTACTTCTGACATAGTAGTTCAATACCACAGTGGTCTCAATTTTTAGCAATAATGTGTGTCAAGGGTGTTAACAAGCAAGCATCAAAAAACGAGTGTCTACTCGTTTTATTTTATCATTAACTTATTGTAACAGACGAAACTGTTTCTTATTTATTATACCGAATTATATGACTTGTACTTAAACACATATAAACATTTTTTCCTTGACTATCCTTTTTATCAAGATCGCTGCCCTCTCCACCTCAAGCGTTCTTTAGCGTCCCTAGAACCTGGTTTAAACCCCCAGTGGCAATTTGATTTGCCACTGACCGTTCCAAGGCGGTAACCCCTCGGGTTCTCATTTTTGTTTATTGTTAGTGGTGTCTTTTTTGAAACTGATCATTTTATTAACCATGCTCTCTCCCTCTCTCTTCTTCTTGACTGTGTGGGGAGGCTGTTTTTTCTGAATGTGGCGATCCCTGATATGCATATTTCACCTTTTTTTAAAACAAATGTTGTTCATCATTCTTTGACAATCATTTTATTTTAGTAACACTCAAGAGTGTCCGTCCCCAAATATCCCGATAACGTGTCTCTATCAACTCTAAAGATTCCTAAATCAAAAATAACATTAAAGAACATCACTTTATTATATATAATGATTTGAGAAGTCTATGTTTCAAAAGCAGCAAAATATGAACTTTTGTTCGAAAATATTGAAACTATTGTCATGTTTTAGCATTGTTTGTTTTATTTATAATGATAAAAGCTACTAACATCTCAATGTTCTATAAAGCATTATGAAAACTCATTTTTAATCTCTTAAACGATTTAATTAAATGCGGTTTAAATTTAAAAAAACAATCAAACTTACTCCGTATTCTCTTAAGCTGCATTAGTATCACAATGTGGATTTGCCCACGTACGTAGGAAGAGTGTCGTACATGTAAGCCCTTAAATATGTTAGTTATACATGTTATGAAAAGAACTGCCACTCATCCACCATTTTTTTTGAATTACAAATAACGGGAAAACCACTTCCTCCGTTGCACGATAATGTTTGTTTCTGCAACATACGTTTAAGTTTTTTTTACAGATTACGGAATAGATTTTCCTTAAGCTGTGACAATGATAAATATGACTACTTTTAATGCTTTTTAATTGATAGTATGCAGACAAGCTTATTGGCAACAGCTAATCCACATGGTTATGATATGTCATGTAACCTTACTTACATGGAATAATGTTTGTTAATGTGTGGTCTTTCAAGTTAGAAAAGAAAAAATATTGCACGAATAAAAACTCGTCAGAGGAAACAAATTTTAAGAGCGTCGCTAAAATAAATGACGTTAACATAGTTGAGTTTGCTCTTAAAATATCAATTTTAGACTGAAAGTAGAATGATTTAGTATTTCGTGACAAAGCGGAAAAAAGAATATTTATAAAACAATTCAAAGAAGTCATCCTTGTTATTAATGCCTGGTCATGTATAGCGATTTGCTTAACAGTTAAGAGTCACCTTAATTGTTTTTTTTTATTAGACGTTTTATTGCAATTTCACTTATTATTTGTACAATTATTTAATCGGTCCAAAATAAAAAAAAATAAAGGACAACATTCCGATGAATTGCAGTTCTAGCTTAAAACGTTTAAATAAATATGTATTCAGTTGAATAACGATAACAATAACTCTGTTGTCACTGGGCAATTTCTGTCAGTAAATCTGTGATTTAATCGTAAATTGCTGAACATGAAAATACTGCATGGCCAGAGGAAACTATTATGAACATGTGTCTATTAAGTTATTACTCATTCTTAATTCTGTGACATATGTTATCTAAATTGGTGTCATAGTTTGCTGGCTTATGCATGATAAACTTTAATATAAAAGGGCAACCTACTTCAGAGCTTTACAGCAGCCCTATACGTGTACCATGCAGCTTAGTGGTGAGTCATTATATATTTTATTTTATAATTATAGTTACAAAATTTCATTTTTGGACTTTTTGATGGTAATTTGGGCACCCCACGGTAAACGGTATCTTCAGTCATACTTTTGATATTTTTAGTTGTTACTATTTTTGGAAAGAACTTAAATTATCTGTTATTTTTTCATTACTAAACAGTGATTTTGTTACACATTTTGAAAATAAACTGGTATTATTACCGCGAAATGCATAATAAATAATGTTGTCTGTTCAAATTTATGACGTCATTTCAAAGATTGACGTCAATTGTCCGAAGGTACCTTTTCCCCGAGATGCAGCCCGTATAACTGTGCTTCATAGAACCGACACAAAAGTTTGAACGTTAGTTTTTATTTTAGGTAAATATAATCATAAAATTTAAAAAGATGAAAAGCTAACTTTGAAAGCCACCGAACATGAGAAATATGAAACTGTTGCAGGCGCGGTTTTATTAAGCCTGTTAATGGGAAATAATGGACATGCATATTATTGTCAACTCCGCAAAAGTGAAGAGTCATTGTGGGTAAATCTTAGAAACTATCAATATGTATTTTTATGAGTGTTAACATCACCTGAGTTTAAACAGTTTGTACAGTTGTGTAAATTTACTAAACATAATAACTAATAATAAAGCTACAAATTATTTAAATGCCATGGAAAAATAACAGCATCGAAGAATTTTTGAAGAGCGTTGAAACATATCAACATAAAATAATTATTAAACGGCATTGAACATGTGGAATCCTTATTTGTATTTCAGTGGGTTGTTGGCGTAACCTTATTCACAGTCAAATACATTTAATCATGTAATTATAAACACAATCAATTTTCGATCAGTCAAAGTAAATATTTAAACAAAATTTCAAATTTCTCTAATGCACATTCAGAATAATTGGTGATTACATAGTTTTTTTGAAAATTATTTGGAACAGCATGATACATTAGATAGCGATTCTGACTGAACATTGCGCTTCATAGTGACCCGTGACAAGTCTTAGGCACTGTGAACTTTTAACTGTGATTGTGAAGATTGTGAGTATCTTTGTAGCAGTGACCTGAGCTGAAGGTTATAGAGCTGAGATTTAAAACCAGTCTCAAATCTCAAGCATCTGATTGGCTGAAATGGCGACTGGTCGCCATTTCAGCCAATCAGATGCTTGAGATTTGAGACTGGTTTCCATGCTCAGTTTTATAACCTTGGGCACTGATGTCAATGATTTCATTTTGTTTCTCAAAATAAAAAAGAACAGTTTAATGATTAAAATGCAACATAGTCGTAATTACATTGACGTGAATCGATTCTCAGATATTTTATTCTTAAATAAATGTTGGTGGTCAGGTTGCAATGTGTTTAGCTTGGCTTCGAATTTTGAATACCAGTGTTCGCAATCGTCATGTACAATACAATGTACTTACACTACAAATTTCGATTTCAGTTAGATTGTGGCTGGCAACCAAAACATCAAAGAGTTGCAAGGCGACTGATATTTACATTGAGAAGTATCTGGAAAATTTAATTGACAGAACGCTGATCATAGTTGATCAAGCCTTCAGGTTGCTTTACTTTCATCTTTAGAGAACGAAATTTTCAATTCAGCATCCACAAGGAGAATGAACCCGCAGCGACAAAAATTCGATTGACAGCAAGATCTTACTTGGAAGTAAACGATGCGTCTTCTGATTGGGTCGACAGTTCTAACAGCCTTTGTGAAGTGTTGAAGTGCAACAGATGTTTAGGGAGGTGGCTCGCCGGGTCAATATGTATATAACAAATATCTAAATTTGTAGGCGTGTAATAAAGACCCAAAATCTTTGCTTTCAAGTCACGTTTCATCAACTGTTCTTTTGTACTTTAGAGATAAAATTGTTTTTCATTTCAGTAGTTTTTCTAACAGCCGTTTTTGCGATTGTTTGTCCATGCTCTGGAAGGCGTCAACCGGGATGTTCTGTATACGATGAGTTTACGTTTATTGTTGGAATGTGTCAATCTATTCCGGATAATTCAAACAGTGTACTGTTCGATGATACTATGACAGGAGCTAACTTGTTGGAAGAAGTGAAAAATATCTGCAGGTAATTTATTACTTGTATACTTCAGGAAAATAAGTTGTTGAATACCTAGGTATGGCACGTACCGCATACCGGTCCGTACTCCGTTCTTCAGGTTACTGTAGCAAGTCGATAAATGGCGTCACTAATAACGTTCAGACGGGCTGGACTATTCAACACAAAGACACAATGATAAGCTATAGGGAAGTGAAATATGCATAATCGGAATCTCCACATCCAGAAAGCACAGCCTCCCCACGGCTTTATTTTTCCAATAAAACAGGAAAACCGTCGACAATTAGTTCTATTTATTACAAGGGATGCAAAGAAATTTCCTCGCAAATATGTTCTATACAAGTAAATAAAAATAAAAAGTTCGTCTTATTTTACATAAGGAAAGTATTTTTAAAGAAAGTTAATATTGCAAAAGTTTTCGAACAAACTGAAAAATAAATCGTCTATAGTTAGATCTAAGAAGTAACATGTTCGTCTTATTTTAAATGATAGGTTATTTCTCTTTTTATTTTTTTTTCGGACAAACAACGCAGTGACTTTAAAATTTTAATGCGTCATTTCGTTGTTGTATGACAATCGTTTAAACTGCAAAGAAAGAATAAATGTTATGTTAGTAGACTAGTGTTACAAAAACTAACTTTAAAGATAAATAATGCTGCAAGTTACCGGTAAGAATTTCAATTTGAGAACTATGATGTACATGTACATAAAAAACTACATGTGGCCTTGTGTTCTTTCGTGGACTATTTAATGTGTCACAAAAAATATTTCTCAGTTTGGGAAAAAAAAATTAACGATAATTAATCTATGCGTACCATAAATCCTGTTGTAGCCCAGTTTTATGTCATTGTATCTCCAACTTGAATTAAACACCGCCAATTAAAGCGCGCGAAAAGGCTCAAACGTAAATTGAAAGTGTACCTACATTCTCAATTAGCGGTGCACCTGTAAATTTATGCGTTTCAAGTATAAACTTACGAGACTGACGTATAAATTTCACTGTCATGTAACAGCTGCCCCGTACCAAATAGTGGGAACCATGTGGTAGTCCGCAAAATGGCGACCAGTTACGCAACGAAAAGGTATGTGTTATTTTGTTTCCAATTTATATACATATTGTAAGGTATCGACTTTTATACTTGGATCATATAATGAAAAGGATCGTTGATTGATTAAATGATTGCTTACTTTTTTTCCGGTGTGTCCGTTTGACCCTGTAATTGATAAAAATAAATGACCCTATTGGCTATTTCAAAATTGAAGCGATAGCGACGACTGATTTCGGCTTTTTAAATCTATGACAACTTTGTTGTTCTCGCAATATGTGACATCCCTTTGAAGCGCCTCTAATTGCCTATCTTGTGGTATAACTATTAAACTGAACAATTATTTTGTTTTTAAGAAAATGCGATTCAAAAAAATTGTTGTTGATACCCTGTAGCGCCCCTCAGATTATAAGAGGGTACCTTGTATAGCCGTTGGATTAGTGTCGAAAAAGGTACCCCGTATGGCCTACTTATCCATGAAAACAGCTACCCTGTAGAACTATGTTTTACTGTTTTTAAAGTATTATTGTAGTCAAAACAAAATAAATACAATATGATTCATAATTGAATTCCTATAAAATCTGTAATGTTAATGTTTTAATATACTTACCTGTTCCACACAACGTGGTCCGTTGTTATTTTGTTCGATTAATCAGTAAAATCAAACCCACCCGTATAACGTCTTAGTAATACAGATGCAACAATGAAATTCCACAGGAAATTTAACTTTTTAGAAAACACTGGACGAAATATATGGTCATGAAGTGGTGTGTTTAATGTTGATTGTTATGAAGCGAACATATACAGTATAGTTGAAATAAATGAATCTTGTAATTTACAGCACAATACTCTATCGCTATCGACAGGGATGAAATCCTAAATGATGTCAGCGTCTTAGACCATTTGGTTCTGACGCCGTCACGGAGAATTTAAATGGCTCTGGTGCTGATTTCGAGTTACAACTGACGGGGCAAAGAGGCCTTTCATGGATATAGCATTAAATAATAAACAGCGTGTATTTCCAAGATATGTTCATATGATGATTGAAGTGATGTATACACCAAGTAACAACTGTACAGTAAAGTTCATTTCTGCAGTGTCATAATGTTATAGCAGCCTATTTGCTAATAGTAGGTTTGGTATCCCAGTTCGAATCCTTCTAATACTATTCAGGTTTTTATTTCAGATGTTTTAATAAATATCCTGTTTATGAGAATCTGCGCTGAATATTATAAAACAGATTTAAACCAGTCTCAAATCTCAAGCATCTAATTGGCTGACATAGCGACCAGTGGCCGTTTCAGATCCTTGAGATTTGAGAGCAGTTTCAATTCTCAGTTTTATAATCTTGGGGCCTGATATTGGATATAGACAAACGTCAATGTTGTACGTGTACCCCAAATTTTCGGAGATTTCACGTTATCATTGAAATTCTTACAATAAATGGATATAAATCAAAAAGGTTCTGTTTGCATATTTGATAGAAGAGCTCTGCCATGCGACGAAACCAGGGCCGGAGATTATAAAAATAAATATTAAAATAAAACTTAAGACCAGTCTTAAATCTAAAGCACCTGATTGACTGATGCTTGAGATTTGAGACTGGGCTCCAAACGCAGTTTTATGATCTTAGACCCAGGTTTTCAACGACCGAGTATAGAATCCAATGTTGAATCTTGATAAAAGCTACCCATACATCAAGTTTGGTGTTAAAAGTACACAGCTAATTCAATTTATTACGTTGGGCCTGAATTTCTATTTTTAGCAACAGTGTCATTCATAGGGATGGGTTTCGCGGCGTAAAGCGTACCGCAATATATCGCGGTACGGGCCTGCCATATCACGATACGTACCGCGGAATATTTTTGCGATCTTACACATGCATTCGAAGTTAACCATCGGTTAATAAAACGAAATTAACTAGTGTGAGTATTGTAGAACAGTTGTCACAGTTATCTTCGAAACAAATTAGGGTTTTAATGACTAGATTTCAATAGCCTAAAAATAGCATGACCCAAAGATTGCCGAACTTTCCGCTTGCGTTCTAGAGAAACAGTTTTTTCCACAGAGCGGTCATCATTCAACCTTTCCATTTGCAGACAACAACATTGGATTGGTCTTCGCAAATGAGTTGTTAAATGTGTAGCTCCGCCCGACCACTTGACCGTAATTTTACAAGTAAAACAACCAGCTACATTTTCCTATATTCTAAAAAAAAGTCTGAGAGGACTTTATAAGACCAAAGTAATTCCAAACTTGAGCTTTTCCTTTTGGATCCTTACGATTTGCCCGACTCGTCTCCCAGTTGGGATGCAATGGTAAATTTGGAAAAAAAAGTTATTACCGGTATTGCCGTACTATTCCGAGATCTGGTACATTCGCTGTTATAATTATCGTCATTTAAACGTATGTAAAGCAAGAAAACAGAGCATTAACGTATATAAAGTAACGTTTAACAATTTTAATAATTTGGCTACAATTTATGGACTTTTACGAATTTTCCCGACCATACCGATACAGCGTATCGCCAAGGACTCAAATCGCAATATACCGGTAATACCGCCCACCAGTCGTCATTCACCTTGATCACATCTGGGTAGCAGTCCTGAGTAGTCTTCAAAAAACCTACCCACACACAAAGTTTGCCGTAGGCTAATGCAAACAAGTAATTGAGTGGACACCCGAATCAAGATAAAATGTTTTCGTTGAACACCTGGTTTTTCGGCCTATAATAGTTAAATAATAGAGAGGAAGAGAGAACTTGAGTTAAAAAAAGGATAATTTGTAAGGATAACATGGCACAATGAACAAAAACACAACTTCAGTGTTGCCGGCTGCGTATAGGAACGGCCAGTGGTAAAGATAACATTTATAGATATACAATATGTCACGTACAACTTGGTCTTACAAAGAAGAAGAAATGAGTTCTACAGGGTAGCTGTTTTCATGGAAAAGTATACCATACGTGGTACCTTTTTCGGCACTAATCAAACGGCTATACAAGGTACCCTCTTATTATCCGAGGGGCGGTACAGGGTATCAACAACAATTTGTTTGAATCGCATTTCCTTAAAAACAAAATAATTGTTCAGTTTAATAGTTATACCACAAGATAGGCAATTAGAGGCGCTTCAAATGGATGTCACATATTACGAGAACATCAAAGTTGTCATAGAATAAGAAGCCGAAATCAGTCGTCCCTCTCGCTTCAATTTTGAAATAGTCAACAAGGTCATTTATTTTTATCAATTACAGGGTCAAACGGACACACCGGCAATAAAGCAAGCAATCATTTAATCAATCAATCAACGATCCTTTTCATTATATGATCCAAGTATAAAAGTCGATACCCTACAATATGTATACAAATTGGAAACAAAATAACACATACCTTTTCGTTGCTTAACTGGTCGCCATCTTGCGGACTGCCACTGGGTACCCACTATTTGGTACAGGGCAGCTGTTACATGACAGTGAATTTGTTTATTGGTTTATTTTCAGATATAGAGCAACGGGTGGACCTTTTTTAGCGTGCATAGAAAGGGGAATACGCGGCTGCTCTCAATCGGACCGCGCGACAGTATTAGATGCTATTAGAGCAGCTAGCGGTCTATACTGCAATGGAAACGAAGCGCTGCCATGGTTACAACAATGTAAGTTAAAAAGAAACTATAATAAAAAACATGCATATCAGGAATCGCTTCACTAAGAAAACACAGCCTCCCGACGCAACAAAACGTGAAGAGAAAAAGAGAGCATGTGTTTAATAAAATATCGATTTTAATTAAGACACCAAAAACGATAAACGAAAAAAAGAACCCTACAGTTTGTTTTGGTTTGTTTTTCTTTTGTTTCTTTTTGCAGTAACAGTTTGCACGTAAGCTTACATAGGGATCACATCATTAATTACTTAATGTTTCTTCTGATTTAAGCACTGAGTGATTACAGCTGCGAGGGAGCATGCAGGGTTAAGGCACGAGAGCTAGCTGGTCCATGTTACAGAGAGTTCGTAAAAGTGAACCCCAAACCTTCTGGGAACACGGCCGACAATATAGCCTACCGGAATCGGTGTGTATAAATTAAAGATATACCGGTATACATGGACTATTGCTATTGTAATACCTTTAGCACCGCATTAATACCTATGTGAGACATTCGAGTATTACTCATCATAGCGTGATGTTTTTTTTTTGTTTTTTTTTTGTTGTTGTTGTTTTTTTTCAAAATAAATAAGTGGTTGTTTGGTTTTCATTGTTTCTTATGTATAACAGCTTCAAATATGGTTTTAATTTCAAAAAAAATTGATTCACAAAATGTTAATCATAAGTTCATTTCCTTTTATTGCCAAGCTTTAAGGTCAAGGTAACGGAAGTTCACTTATTGCCTAGCTTTGAGGTCAAGGTCACGTATTCAAGATGTAATGTTTATGTATTCATGCTCGGCGGTATTAAACGTTCTTAATAAAAACAATGAGCAGAAATGATGCATACTCGAGCACTCGTCATTTGCCGGGATAAATTTTTAATAAAATAAAAACGAAATTAACTTTTTACAAAACAAAAGTACGAGACATCTAACAGATGAAACTCATTCACCTACTTATCTGTGTAATAGGACACGTGAACAGTACTAAAATTAAAAACTCGCACATTGTTTGGGGCATTCCACGGTAAAAGATGTCTTCGGTTATTTTTACATTTTAAAAGAACGTACAATTATTTATTATTTTTTCATAACTAATCGGATATTTTGTAAAACATTTTGACAATATACATATGTAATGTTATTTTTACCGCAAAATGCGTAAAAAGTAATGTCACCTGGTCGACTTAATGACGTCATTTCAAAATTTAGGTCAAATGTCCTACGGTACCTATTCCTGTTACGCGCCCCATATAAATTTAAAGACATTTCAACATTTAGGACACAATGACAATTTAAATCTGGAAATAATTTGGGATTATTAAAAATCGATCTTATTAATCATATATCTGAATAATGTTGATATTATTTGGAGGGATAAAAGTGAATATACCATATTGATTTTTGACATTATTTGCACTAGAAAACTGTATTGGTCTTTATAATCTTGACATTATCTGCAATGGTAAATTAAATAGATGACATTGGTTTTTTGACATATTTGCAGAAGTATTAGATGAAAAGGGAAACCAAATCGGTCTTTAAAATCTTGACATTATGTATCATGTATTATCAATTTGTAATTTAATGGATTATATTGATTTTTGACATTGTTTGCATGTAAGTATAACATGCACCAAATTGGTTTTTATTATTTTGACATTATTTGCATTCATTAATCAAATTGATCTTCTAACTCTTGACATAATTTGCATTTTTGAATAATAATCTATTTTGCAGTTTGTTGTCCAGCATTAACCGATGTATGACAGCTGGCCAAACAGGGGCAGCTGGCTCCGAGGCCTCGTGTTCATGCTCCGCTGAGGATCTGGCTTTAACCTACGCCATTTCAGAATGGATAGATTCCGCCTTTCTAGAAACACTACCTGCACAACCGGTATACTGAACTGCAAGTTAAAATACTTCGTAATATATTTTAGCTGTTGCAGTTGCTTGTATATGTATAGTGATAACCTCCGCCATCACATATAATGTAACAAACCACGTGATGTTGGTAAATATCACGTGACTATTGAAAAAAAACTTCTATCTACTTCTTATTTGTATGTGGTAAAGATTAATGATTATAAATCTATTACTTAACCATTAAGTACGAACATACCAATGCGTTTTACGCAATATTGTTGTTTTTTTTATAGATTTTCGGATGTTACAGTAAAAGAAGTTAAATGCTAAAATTATATCAAAAGACATGTTAAACAAGTATATTTTCCTGTGTTTTAGAGCTTTTGGAGTTATTTCACCAAGACAACTTGTACTTGTTTGTTAATAATGAGAACCTTTTTGGGCAAAGTGAGGTTGGTGCACCTAGAACCAGATTTAAACTCCAAGTGGCAAATTGTTTTGCCACTGACAGTTTCAATGCGGTAATTCCGAGTTCTCATTTTTGTTAATGGATTGTAGTGTCTGTTTTGAAACTGGTCATTTCATAATCCATGCTCTCTCTTTCTCTCTTCTTCTTGGCTTCGTGGGAAGGCTGAGTCTTTTGAATGTGACAATTCCTGATATGCCTATGTCATATTTTTAGAAGTGAGACTGAAGATGAACGAACAGTCAACTCACAATGCGACAGAACACAACACGATACAACTATGAACTGAATTAAAATTACAATGAATACAAAAATAAAACATTAAATGTAATATGAGTCTATTTATTATTATCATTGCTATAAGAAAGTAAATGTTCAAAAGACAACAATTTTAGTTTCGTATGTATTTAATATTTTACTTGTGATCACCTTGCAGGTCGATTTACTTGCAAGGTGCTGTTCAATGTGCCATTCAATCAGTGTTGTTATCAATTAAGCCTTCCATGTCCACCGCCATATGCACACCATCGTTTTTGATGTCAAAATTGTACTGTTTATTAGTTTAATATTGAGTTGCGCTCAACACGGGGCTAGGCGGCATTCATTTCCATTACTGCCCATGAACAGACTCAATCAAACCGAGCTTGCAATATGTTTATATTTGTCGTGTTAGATGACTTTCAAAGTTCCCCTTTCATCTATTTAAACACCGGTGAGCACGATATTTAGACGGCGTGGACAGAAATGTGCACGTTTTATTACTGCTTATGAATATGCTCAATTCAAACCGAGCCTGCAATATTTTAATATTTTTATATCCGGAGGCCTTCAAAGGTCCTTTTCAGTTTTTCATGTAAACGTATTTTGAAATGTTACACTCAGAAAAAACAGACATGCCATTCAGGAAAATGCTTATTTGAAATAAATTATTTTTCAGACATGCTCTCTTTTTCTCTCATTTTTAACTGTGAGGTGTTCTATCTGAGGGTGTTTTCTGAGTGTGGAGCCTATTGTTGATATGAATATCAATGTTTCTCCATCTAGTTGGACGTTCAGTAACGACAGGTAATCGCTTTCAATCAAAATCTTCTCTTTCTTATTGTTATAGTGTTGTAAAATCATAATTAAGATTAACAAGACCTTTTCATGCTAATATACGATCATGACCTATTAACATTATCAGTAATCTCGTAAAAGTTAGGCCAGAGAAAATAAATTATAAGATTCTCATCCGGATTTTGGGAAGAAAAGGGGTGGGTGGACACTTTTTAATTTTTATTTTTTATTTACGAAATAGTACCTGAGAACAGAAAAAAACTAACTTAAAATTTTCAGAAAATGGCATTTATAGTTACTAGAACCTAGTAGACTATTCGTCCATCTTTTCAATTTCTTCCAAAATATCATGATAAAAACTTACAAAAGTAGCATGTCGGTGCCTATTCTTGCCTTAAAAGCCATACCAGACTTTAATAGTGACACTATCACCTTCGGTAAGCTTTGAAATGATGAACATTTTATTGTATTATTGTCGGCCATGTTTTTCCATATCCAGGATGGTCTACAACCCTTTCTGTCCGGAACAGAATATGTGTAACAGGTTTAAATTCGTCGGGTTTCCGTCGAAGTAAAGAACACGTGTAGTTTCTTTGTTTATTTCTTTGTTTCAATTAGATTTGGTTAGCGTCAAATAACAATAACTTAATGTTCACAGTATTTGTTTCAGGCAGAGACCTATATAATATAAATAGATTCGCATCTCTCTATTACTGATATAAGAAATCTCGTTTTTTGACGTGGATTCAACGAGAATCTCGTCACGTTACTTTTGAGGTTGTTTCCCTGGAAAATTTTCCCCGGAAACCGTTAAAAGTACGCGCATGCGCATACTGCGTAGGGCAAAAAATTCGATAACAAGGAAGCTATAACAAAGGAATATTGATTTTATCAGTGTGTTTGACAGATTTATCTTGTAATTTGTGATAACTTTTGAATAAAAAGTGACAATAAGACATGCCATCATCATGTTGTGCCCCAGGGTGTACAAGGCGATTAGTAAAAGGGACAAACGAAGTGAAAATGTTCAGACTGCCCATGTCCGATTGTACTATGTTCACATTTCTGAACCCATCCATCTTTGTAATACGAGTAGGCATCAAGAGATCGATGTGCCCGCATGTTCTCTCTGGTAAATGGTCCAGGTGTATCAATGAAATAAGTAAATATGTCACCGAATTCTAACTTTGGCCATTTTGTTGGGTCGTCCAGCCATTTTCGCTCCGATCCCGAGCTGGTGTCAACTTTACTAACATTTCTTGTCTTTTCAAGCCCAATATACGGATCATCGATGTGATGTTCATGAAAACCAAGATTAGTTAGCTTCTCAAAGTACCTTTTCTGGTTATCTGGTGGTAAACTATTAACGTAATTACTCATTTTGATTTAATTTATCGTTGAATTGTTGTTCTTCGTATGCAGTTTTTTGCCCTACGCACAACGCGCATGCGCGAAATTGGCTTCCGTTGTTAACCTACCTGTCAATTTGGAACTGGAGACTTGTCACATGCTATTGGGCCAGTCTTAACACTGTAAACATGACAGTGTATTTGATTTGGTGTTCACACCATGCCAGTGTATTAAGTTCCCGTACCTGTCAGCGAGGATCTGGAGACTACTTGGCTGAGATAATGGTGAAGACCACCCTAAATCTCATTCAACATCAGTATCAATTCTAAATGTAACAAAATTAAACACGAACCAAAGTTATATGAGATGCCGATTTTTCTCAAATTCATTATAGCTTTATTCAGACATAAAAATTAATAAACAACCAACAAACAAATGACACGGGAGGCAATAAACAACAACAACAACAACAAAGAAACGAGTATTTCTTCGTAAAATATTTAATTTCATATCGTTTATTTCGGCTATTACAAGCACTTTAACAAATCTTTGATGAAAGAATAACTTCTTTTGATAATATAAGCATTAAAAATGTTTACTTTTAATTAAAATATTTTATTAATTACAAGTTTTCATGATCAATAAAATGAGTTTCTGATGTATGTAACAGCCATATTGATTACTATGACGCGGTTAGCGATCACGTGACTCGCCGAGATAACGCAGGCCGCGTGCACATGCGAGATAAAGCGAAGACGCTTATCTTTGTATAATATAGGTCTTTGTTTCAGGTAATCCTGAGCAAGGTTTTCACTTGCAAATAAATGTCAAATATAAAACACTATTTATAAAATGTAGTTAAGGTAATCCTTATTTGTGAGCGGTATTCCTTCGCTCTTATATAAAATTTAAATGTTTCTTAGTGTAAAGTCAAAGTTAGAATGTCTTGAAACAGTTATAAAATCCCTAAAATTTACGATAAGTTACCTGCCTCGGGCAATCGTAACCATGACAACTATAAGGATATCTACATCTTATCAGTAATAAAATTGTCAAACTGCTTACGCTGAATTATAGATGTTAATTATGCAACCAAGAATCAAACTGATTATGACAATAAACTTCAAAATTAAGTAACGCAATAAATATTTGAATTTAAAGAGAAAGAATTTACACTTAAATAAAAGAACATCAACATTTGAGATAGCTACCATATTTTAGCATGGTAGCATATGTTCCGATTTTTTTTCCAATAATTTTTTTGGCGGGTGGTTTTGGACAGGGGCGGGCGGGGATGAGAATCTAAAATATTTTTTTCTATTGCATTAAGATAGGTTAAGTGTAAATACATCCATGATCACCTTTAGTAGGCGTTTACGTTAAATAGAACCTTATTAGACTGATCTTTTGACAAAAAATATAATGATTATAAAAGTACATTTATATCAGCGAAGGAAGATAACTGCTGATTAGTTTACTGACAAATATGGTGATTTTTATTTTTTTTTTTGGGGGGGGGGGGGGGGGGGTAGGGGAGGGGTAGGGGGGAGGGAGCTTCGTGGAGTGTTGACTAATTATATAAAATAATTTTTAATCTCCTAAAAAATCTATTTTATATCATTATGTTCCCTTTATCGTTAAGCGTACGTTTTCGATCCAAATGTGAATCATATAATGTTTATATGAAACTAAATGGCTAAGGCTTCTTTATAAACATAAATATAATGAAATAAATTTGATATGTGATTCATGTACCTGAGGTTTTAAATCGTCCTTCGCTAGGAGATACGGTATACCTTTAATTTCGTTGTTGGAAAATAAAATAACATTAAAGTATATCAGTTTAATTTATTATATGCCAATTTCAGTAAACTGGAGCCAGTCTTACTCTAGGCCCACATACGTAATTTTTATTATACAAAATTGATATTTTATGGTATTTTTTAATTTATCACTTTCAATTATGTGGTCACAGATAATTGAAGAGGTTGTTTAGTAGTACATGTTTTATTTTGAAAGGCTACTAACAAACACCCATATCAAGTCCAATAAGTTTTTTAACATACATGTTTATTACATATAAATAGAGGAAAATGGGCGGTTTTATATCTCTATAAAAAATTTATATCTCATAAGCGAACACCGTCTGATATTCTCTAATGTATGCCCTTTTTTACCAATACCTTTTCAAGCAAATTATTACCGACAAAGAAAATATACCTATCAGAAAAATTTATTTTCATCATAGTCAGTGACCCAACGTGAAAAAACAATGTAAATACAGATGATAACATCTGAATTTACATTGTTGTTTTTTTCACGTTGGTACCCAATCACACAAACAATTTTGAGTAAGAACGTTTAGAAAAACGGGTTCAAGTCTGGGAATGTGACGTTATAACGTAACGTTAAAAACAACCGATAACGTAACGTTAAAAACAATGGTGCCATTTACTGCAATTCAAATTCATGACATTTTGCACTAAAAGCCTAAAATAAAAAGAAAATTACATGTAATACATGTAATTGTTCTCTTTTTCGTTAATTGTTGTGGCGTCCTAATTGAATTAACATACTTATAACAAACATGCTCTCTTTCTCTCTTCCTCTCTTCTTTTTCGCCGCGTTAGGAGGCTGTGTTTTGTGAATGTGGCGATTTCTGATATACATATATTACTTTTTTTACTAGTGAAAAACTCACGAATTATGTACATGTTTATTCACTCGTGGCTTCGCCTCTTATGCAAATACGAATTCCGGAGCTAATTCAGTGATAAATATTTCTATCTGACCGTGGCAGGGGTTTAATAATTTATGAAGGTTTCAAGGGAAATTTAAAAAGAACTTAGACGCTCGATTGTTGATTCCTGCCATTCTTTCAGATATAATTCCTGTTACCATGGTTTTAGTAAGTTTATCGAGTAGCTACCCAGTGTTATGTCACTACAATTACTACTACATTTGTTTTGTATGTTAGTGAGTTTTTGAATAAAACATCACGTTTGCACAGCGACCACGGAGAGTTCCCCTCGCTTATGCAGAAGAAGAAAAGAAGGCAATAGAGGATCTGTTGAAGAAGGGCGTTATTCAGGAAAGTACCTCCCCATGGGCTAGCCCGATAGTGTTAGTAAAGAAAAAGAATGGCACCATCCGCCCGTGCGTCGATTACCGCAAAGTAAATGCACTTGTAAAGCCTACAGGTTTCCCCCTTCCCCGGGTACAGGACTGCCTTGACGCGGTGTCTGGTTCAAGCCTATTCAGTAGTTTGGATATGACAAGCGGGTACTATCAAATCCCTCTCAAGAAAGAAGATGTCTGCAAAAGTGCGCTAGTATGCAAATACGGTCATTTTGAAATGACGAGAATGCCCTTCGGACTCAATGACAGTTCGAGCACATTTCAACGCACTATGGAGATTCCTTTAGCTGGGTTGCAGTGGGAGACCTGCCTGATATACATAGACGACGTGGTTGTGTTTGGGAGAACATTTGAAGAGCATGTGCAGCGCCTTGACCAAGTGCTCGACAGAATCAAGAAAGCTGGCTTGAAACTTCGCCCTGAAAAATATAACCTACTGCGCACGGAAGTGTTGTTCCTATGTCACGTGGTCTCAAAATATGGTGTAAGGCCAGATCCGACTAACATCGCGAAAATTGTAGATTGGCAAAGACCGGCAAATCCAAAACAAGTCAAGCAGTTCGTGGCAACCGCATCATATTACCGAAGATTTGTGAGAGACTTCGCAAGCATTGCGAGGCCCCTGATTGACTTGACCAAAAAGGATGCAAAGTTCACCTGGAGTGATAAATGTGAAAAAGCATTTTGCACGCTAAAGGAAGTGCTTATCAGCCCTGATGTCATGGGCTACCCACAAAATGAAGGGGGCATCTTTATACTAGATGTGGACGCGTCAGGTATCGGTATTGGGGCCGTGCTAGCGCAAATACAGAATGAAAGGGAGAAAGTCATAGCATACGCAAGTAGAAGTCTGAATAAAGCAGAGCGAAATTATTGCATAACAGAGAAAGAGTTACTGGCAGTAGTCTACTTTGTGCAGTATTTCCGTCAATATTTACTGGGGCGAAACTTTTTAGTGAGGTCTGATCATCAAGCACTTATATGGCTTTTTAGTTTAAAAGAACCTAGCGGTAAAATAGCGCGCTGGATTGAGATTCTAGCCCCATTTAATTTCAAGATTGAATACCGTGCCGGAAGCAAGCAAGGGCATTGCGACGGATTGTCAAGGTGCGAGAATCCGAGAGACTGCACGTGCAGTGATGTCGACATGTTCGAGCCTCTGTCATGCGGGCCGTGTAGCAAGTGCCAGAAAAGAGCTGATGCCATGCAGTCAGTACTTCTAACTGACAATCAAGAACCTCTGCAGCCAAAAAACGTTACAGTGAGAAAGCTAACTCAAGGAGCTTCGAGAGTTAGATCGGCCAAAGAACAAGGCGACCAAAAGGCAGGCCCCTCTAAGCCGACAAACACGGAAGAGAAACCTAGCTGGCTGTGGGTGGCTGACAAACAAGCGAGTGACCCTGATATTGGACCTATCTACAAGGCAAAACAGATTAGGGGCAAACCTTCGCCGCAGGAGATGGAGGTCAAAAGTCCAGCATCACGACACTACTGGTTACTTTGGGATAACCTCATCTTGAAAAATGGCGTCCTTCTCAAATGCCTTAACTGCCAAAGCACTGACGGAGGGAATCATCAATTAATGGTACCCGTCTCCTTACAACATGAGCTCATCGGTCAAATGCACTGTTCTCTTACGGCAGGCCACCTAGGGATTAAGAAAACAAAAAGTAAGTTGGTACAGCGATATTATTGGTACAATCTCAAAGAAGATATAAAATTATATATAGCACAGTGCGACGTGTGTGCCGCAGACAAACCGGCCCCGAAGACGGCTAGAGCACCCATGGGTCATCTACGGAGCGGAGCACCATGGGATACATTAGGGATAGATTATCTAGGTCCTTTCCCAAAATCACCAAGAGGAAACAAATACATAATGGTTTTAACTGACCACTTCAGCAAATACGTAGAGGTTATTCCCGTGCCCAACCAACATGCTGAAGATTGTGCGACACGTATAGTCAATGATGTCATAGCGCGATGGGGAGCCCCGCTCAATATACATACCGACCAAGGCTCAACGCTCATACCTGACCAACGAGCAGGAGAATTGGGATGAACATCTGGGCTGTCTTGCAGGGGCGTACAGAGCGACTCCACACGAGGCAACCAGGCTGAGCCCCAACCTGATGACAATTGGCCGTGAAATTGGACTCCCAGCAGATTTAGTCTACCACTCTCCGGGAACATCCGAAGATTAGCCTTTAAGCAGCGCAGATCACGTACTGACGCTGAAGAATCGGATGTTGCATGCCCACACACTAGCCCGCAAGTATCTAGGCGAGAGTGCCCAGAGAAGCAAGGCGCGGTATGACGTCAAGTCAACACTCAATAGTTATGCGCCTGGGGACCTGGTGTGGATGCTGACTGAAACAAGAAAAATTGGGGTTACCCCTAAACTAGAAAAGAGGTTTGAGGGCCCATATATGGTAACAGAAAAGAGGTCTATAATGAATTATGTTATAAGGTTAGACGCTACTGGTACAGAAAAACTGGTCCACCACGATAAGTTAAAGCCGTATACAGGCCTGAGTGTCCCTGCTTGGGTGAAGAAGGCCAGAAGAACAATACAATATAAAGATTAGGTCTAATAACACACAGCGGGCGTTAACTAGCGGTACCGCGAAGTTTGCAGCTTCGGATGTTTTTCTCAAGAATCGCACTACCCGGTATTTACTACGGTTATTTTGCCTGCTGCTTTGCTGAGAAAGCATGGGGTAAGTTACAGTTAGGTTCCCAATGAAAGAACGTAAGGTAACAAACGTTGGCGACCTGAAACCGAAAATTGGCATAAAGGTAACCATGTGGTTCTAACATGTATTTTCCAGATATGGAGAGTAGAAGCCACTCACGAGGGAGAGCCTACAGGTGTCTGCACTGCCTTGGGAGGGGAAAGACCGAGGTTAACTCCAAGTCACGGCTAGAGGGTCATATTTATAAGTTACACATACCAAATCAATCTCATCCATACTGGTGCAAGCTATGCCTATTCTGGTGCAATGAAGCTTTGGAGCAGCATGTCAAAACGTACATACGGCACCGTAACGTAATGTTGGAAAAGGGTGTGACCGATTCGACACCCTAACTCACTGTTAGTGATAACCCTTATTTTGTCGGGGAGCATGACATGGAGGCACTGTCAAGAGAGGCAAGTGAGGCATGGTGGTCAGGGAAAAGGAAGGAGGAGGGAAGGACTGACATCTTGCGAAGGGCACTACTTATGGCAGCCCCAGAGATTGACGCTGACACTGTAGACCACCAGTATACAGCTTACCCGCTGTGCAGTCCAGTACCAAGCAGTGATGGTCCCACTACGCCAAGGGTGAGAGGATCCCCTTCATCATCATTTGATGAACATCTCACTGCCGAGGACAGCAGGATCGTCATCGAAACGCAACAGGGCACCTGTCTGGAGACGCAAGGTGGCAACCTGGAGCAAGATCTGGCGCCACTTGACCTTAGGGTTAAGCAGCAACATGCTGCTGAGGTAGAAAAAGAAATGGAGAACGATGACAGCGGGGTGAATGACAACGCCAATGGTGCGAAATAAGAGTGCAACCAGGATCAAAGTCGTGCAGCAGGTGAGCACCAGTCCGGGAGCACGAAGCGGGTGAGGCAAAGTCTAAAGCGGTACCGGGATACGGACTCTGACTCTAGCTCGTCCAGCTCATGCAGCTCGTCATCCTCGACCAAATCAGCGTGCTCAAGATTAGAGTTTACAAGCATCCTTGGTGAGATGATCAGAAAATCTGCAAACATCGTAGGCGAGCAAGTAATAGCCAACGCTAAACTGATAAATGGACTGTCAAAGGTTGTGGAGTCCCTACACTCCGAGGTTAAAGCTCTTCGAGAAGAAGTAAAATGTCTGAGAGAGGAGGGCCGACCAAGGGAAGAAAAAGCCACGAAGACCCTGAAGTCTCCCATCAAGAAGCCATCCGACGGGGCAGAGTTGCCTAAGATACCGAAGAGGAGCGAGGCTCCTAGAGCCCCACTGAGGGAGTTCTCGCACGATGCCAAGAAGCCAAGACGGGACCGTGATCCTGCCAAGGAGAACAGGGAGAGGCATAGGGAGCGGGATAGGCAACCTCAACGTGGTTACCAACAACGCCATATGGGTTTTTACAGGGGACGGAGCGTTTACAGACGTTAACCTGAATAAATACCGGGCACCGACAGTAGTACACCATGCGTGAGTTGCAGTCTGTTTTACAATAGCAATTAACATGTACATTAAGTAAAATCTCAGTGAAACTTGCAAAGTGAGAGTGAACAGTTTTCTAACATTAACATATCAATGAAGTGACATAAAATAATCAAGAATGAAGAATGTTGTGGATCTCTAGAACTAACATTTTGTCGAAGTACTACATCCGGTGGATGTTCAGAACTGACATTTTGATTAAGTGTTATAACTTAGTGGTGTTCAAGACTGACTTATTATTGTTAAATTATTAAGGATGTCCGCTACTTTTGACATTACAGAATGCACTATCATGTGATGATATACTGTTACTTTACTAATTAACGTTGTTTACATTAAATAGTATATTGAAAGGCAGTTGGAACTTTGCCTTGCTCGCCGGGGGGTAATGTGGTGTGCCAAATATCCACTCCATACATGTGCCTTATTGATTATGTACTAGAGTTCTATTGCATCATTTATACTTATATTATAGTTCATATTGGACACAAAATGCATGTATTTACCTTTTATTTTTATTAAAAGCATTTAATTTTCTCCAAATCATCACTGTGCTATAGAATTAACGCTTTGTCCATATTACCCACTATTTACATTCATGTCCGCCATTGCGTATGCTTTCGTCGTGACGTCATTATTACGTGACGTCATCATATCACAGTTGTAAACTTGATAGTAAGAGGCTACAATAAGGGAAATGTTTTGCAATCTTAAACTAAAATAATTGTTATTAACCCCTTTTTCGGCACATCATATTTTACTCCCGCGCTATTTTGTATACATGTCTTATATATGCGAAAACGTTGTTTAATTGTTCAAACGGTTATTCCAGTTGTTATTTTTACTGTAGACCATCATTTAGCTAACTGTAAGTTTTGTAAGTAAACCCTAATGCACCCCTACTCACAATTTTACTCACATTGTCGGTTTTGTTAGTAAGCTGTCGGTTTGCGTAGTATAAAAGGGGCTGCAATTCATTATTTCGGCACTCCGTAGTAGATTTTTCTATGTCAGGTAGACCTTTTTGGCTTTTTATCGAAATTATTTTGAATTAAGTTAGACTTAAAATAAATTATTGTTATTTAACTCATAGTTAAATAAATTATTCTTGCACAAGTATTTTATAGTAAAAAAGCATTAACAGGTTTTAACTTATTTAAAAGCCAGGCAACGTTGTTATTCTCGTAAGAATTGTCGCTTTATTTAAAGGTCGCCAACGCTTTAGTACTTGTTTAAATCACATAATTATTCACTTTGATTATTTATTTCCTCAAACATTTGTTAAGGTTTACGTGAATGAAAGTCATCAAACTGTTAGAGTTATTATATTTTAGTGTATTTAAAATAACCCTCCCCAAACAATTTGTTTTGAATGCTACGGAGTCAAGCCTTATTTGTCCGTTTAATCCTTTATACATATATGTAGTCACGCTTTGTCCGTATGCCCGTCCGTCCGTCCCTTTGTAAAGAGATTATTACGTAAAGCATCAGCTGACCGTCTGTCCGTCTGCTATTGTGAAGAGTGTGTACTTTGCACCGTCGTCGGCACGCAACAATATGACACTTTAATATTTACCAAAATTAAAGAAATTAAAACTAATAATGTCAAGAGGCATTGAGTAAGGCTTGATTTCAACTACAGACAAGTCACGTTTGACATCTATTTTAATTTGCAAAAAGAAAGACATATGCTTTTAATTTCGGGGAAAATAACATCGAACCCTCAGGTATCAAGTTATCAATTATCAACTTTATCGGAATCTGTTATTATGTATTTTAATAGATAAACCATTTCATATCAACGATCATAAAAAGTACGCCTTGTGCTATTGGACACTCGCTTCAAAGCGACCAATGAATTTTTTTTTTACATATGACAAGACAATGAGTCAGCTTTTTATGATTGGTTATATTGTTCGTATTCCATAAATGTGGATTTTGGTAGATGTGGTGTCAGACAAAATTATATTGGCAACACAGTCGTGTATGCATGATATAATGTCTTATGAAACTAACTAGAGCTTGGACTTTAATCATTATGGACATAATTGGTTTAACAATAATTATCATGATAATATATTTGAATACTATATACCATTGTATTAGTGGTTTTGGCTTGCAATTAGTATATGTGGATTAACGGCGAAATATATTTTAGCGCCTCTTTCGTTGCTAGGCAACACATTGATCATTGTCGTCATGTCAAAGCCATGGATACGCAATTCATCAACAGCCGTACTGTTTACAGCACTTGCGGTGACGGATCTTTTGGTTGGTGTAACCCCAGCTGTTAATGATGAAATAATTGGAACGATTTATCAAAAATTTCACATCAGCGATGAAGTCGATTTAGTTATTAAGCAGACGGAGACAATGTTCAGTGGAATCACCCTAAAACTGTCCCATTCAAATCTGTGCTTGATAACAATTGAACGAGTTTTAAGTGTTTACTTTCCTCACAAAATCAAAACGATGTGTACATCTCTATTAGCAAAGGTTGCTGTAAGCTTAGTTGCTGTCTTTTTCCTTGTCATGGAACCCGTAATTCAGAATGTGGCAGTAGAATATTATATTTCAAACATATCTTTCAAATACCAGGAGGACATTTCAAATGGAATACTCTTGCTGAACATACTGTATGCACTGTTCGTATTCGTTATTCCGATTATCGTTACATTGGCTGGAACTATCTTAATTATAGTAAAATTAAACATTCGAAACCGGTTGTTGATACAAAATGACAAAAACCGGAAAAAGAAATAACATATTTCTAACAGCATAACACGTTCACTGTTGGCGGCAAACATTACTTTTATAATTTTGCAAGTTCCAGCTGGAATGTTAACACTAACTGAAGAATGTATTTGGCCATATAATGACCCCTACAAACAATTATCAGATCTTGCTGTATCACTTGCGTAAATCTTCGCGTTTTTATCACAGTTTAATTCGAGCTTAAACTTTTTCCTGTACGTCGGGAATTATTTTTTCTATATGTTTTGAGTAGCTCGCGGTCCAGACAAGAGGTTATGAAGTTATTTTGTAGATTACCTTGTTATAGAAATAAAGCCAGACTGAAGTCGACAGTGACAAAACCTACTGCGTGAAAAGTAATTACCTCATCTCAGCGGTTCTCATTCCGGATAAAATTGCCTCTAACTGGGAGCGAACCCGCACCGTCACAGCGACAGCGCCTACTTCCCCCGCTTTTCTTGGCCTATTTTTGATGTTACTTTATTACTGTGTCATGTAAACGTAAGGCATACGAGTATTACCATTGACTGGGCATTTTACAACTGTAATGCGAAGTATTGTAACACTAAAGCGCATAGATGAATTTCATTTTGTATTTTCAATAAATGAAAAGAACGTTGAAAATCTTAATTTAGGTTCAAACATTTAAAAGAGATATAATTGCTACTCGTAAAACTAAACAATTAATGAATTCACTAGTGCAATAGATTTACGTTTATCGTTAGAAGTGGAACTAGATGGAAGAATGGATGAGAAATGTTGTATACAGTGATTTGAGAATTGAATAATAATTGTACATACTAAATATATCTTTTGTTAAAAATATATATGTAACACGATCCTGTGAATTTGCGGAATATTATATTTTCCGAAAACTTTTTTTTCATTTTAAAAGCAAGGCAGCTTTATTATACATCATTCGAAAGCGTGTAACTTCAACTCTTAATTTGGAAATTTTCATGGTGGAACTTTAGAAATTAACAGAAATATTGCAAAATAACATGGTTAAAAAACATGCGATTCCGATCGGAACGAAAATTCTTCCGATAGGAAAACATGTTTTTCCCGTCGGAATTTCACGGTTCCGATCGGAATCAGTCCTGTCGGCAAATTCCGATAGGAAACATTCCGACATACATTTTCCGATCGGAATTTTTCTATATACACTAATTCCGATCGGAATCATTCCAAATGGAATTTGTTGATTATTTTCCGATAGGACTCATTCCATTCGGAAATTCCACTTAATAAGTTATGAAACAATGCAGACTTCTTTTGATCATTTAGTCTTACCTGACATTCATCATTATACATTCATTTTATTATAATATTTAATAAGGGCGTATGAAATCGTCATCGCACTGTTCAATTTAAAAGTCCAAAAAATATGATATGATACTGACAAAAACATAATAATAAGAATAATAAAATAATAATAATAATAATAATAATAATAATAATAATAATAATAATAATAATAATGTTTTTACTAAGTATTAGTTTGACATCTATTTACCGGACCCAAAAATTCCGAGTGATCCAATTAAATGGTACTAGATTTAAGCACTTTATTTACAATTACAAATGGCGCATCTGTATAGGTAACATGCAGAGTGCGCAAAACTATTGCCATGTGCTTTCTCAACCGTTCAAACCCATTTATGTGACAAGAAGTTTAACTTAACTAGACCGTATTAGTACAATTATCACGAGAATTTGCAGTTGTTGCATGAACATCTATTTTTTGTATCTCTTAAGCGATGTTTGCCACCCACGTTTAGACCACGATCCATTTCTATATAGCAGTTCATACAATGAAAATAAATCTGAGCGGGCGACTCAAGTTGGGGAGTCCCTTGGCAGCGTGCGCAACCTGTTCGCAACCGGATGATACATGGTTTAGTTTCAGATATAAAGGTGTGCGCATGAAGTTGTTTGATAATTATTCTTGGCTAGTAAGATCATTTATGGGTCAATAGAGACCTGTTATGCTAACGACAACTAATTTGCATTAAAAGTAGTGCTACATGTCTGAATATGCTAGCAGTTTAATCCTTTTCATTGCTTATTTTGACATCATATATTTAAGATCGAGAAAAGACAGTCCTATATTTGCCCTGTCAACATTAACCGTAATTTCGTCAGTAATTTCTGCTATAAAAATTGTGTTCAACATAAGGTAAAAGCCTTATTTTCGGGGGCAGAAAATTTCCGTGGTTTTTGGTAAAGTTACACTTATGTGGACCGACCTGCACACGAAATTTAGAATCAATAGAAAATAAATGAATTCACTGAATTATTAGTTTTTGAACTTATGGCTGTGGTGTGCAGTTAAATCATTCAATTTCCCTCGGGTTTAATTTTCGCGTATTTCGCGCTGCGACAAGAGCGCGAAATTCAACCCCAGCAAAATCAAACCATGTAACAGTGTTTCTTTATAGGAAAACACAGTTGCGTGAATTCATGCCCCCCGCGACTTTGTTTTTACGGGATTTGCGCGAAAATTCGTCCCCGCGAAATATAATGATACTGCAGTTATTTGTTTTGACCAGCAATTGTAGTACCCCTATCAAAGCTTGAATGATCACTACAGTGCAGGTCCCATAAAGATCACACAGAAATTGAGAACACAAATGTAGACCACCTAATATCATTTACCAATTTTACCCAGTACCAATTTCAATCTTATTAGCGGTGTTTCGCTGTACATAGTTCTGGGAAATGTTGATTTTCAGATTTTCCAAACTCTAACCTCTACTTTTAAATAAAATAATGCTGAGCCCACCAACACTTTTTATCACTGATTTCATAGTAGAAACGTCTTAACTGTAGAAACTGGTCATGGTAGAGTTATTCGACATGCATGTGTTCAAAATAATGATCAATTGTTGGCATAAAGTGGCCAATTTAAGGTAAGACCTGTGAAATGATTACCTATACGCCTTTCCAATAAACAGTTTCGCAGTCCTGTACGAGTTACTTCCCGCGACCAAAAATCAATCCAAAACGAGGCTCTGCAGGATAGCTGAACGATCGGGCTAATGGCTTAAGCACATAATAGCTAACCTTATCCGCTATATTGCAGGTCTGCGTTCGTCGCCGGCGGTGAAAAAATAAGTTGCTGGTCTGTTATTCTAGCCAGACCTTTTATGTTTACTATTTGTTAGATATTTAGATTTTTAATGATATAAGAACATGTACCATTCTTGTTGATAGTAGGCAGTATGAAACGCAATTTGGACAAACATAAGCATTAATTTTACCAATTATGTACAACAATTTCTTCTTTATATCTTTTATATATTTTAATATATTGTACTGGTGTAAATGTTGCAAATTGCTAAGGCTAGTAATGCGCTATTATCCGGAAATCGTGATATGTCAACATCTGGTTACATGATCTGTAGACAAAAAAAATTGAAAAAATACAATCTGAATTTGTTGATACTTACACATTTGAACAATAGAATTGTCCTAAAAAATTAAGGCGTTTATGGTCAACGTGTAAATAATTTGAATATTTAAAATGTTACGTATACTTCACAACCAAATATGATTGATTCTGTCTTGAAATAAAACAGGATCGGTAATCTAGTTGTTTGTTGTAGAAGTATCATTCGTAGAATAAAATCCAAGGATTTAGATGCCGGCTTCCAAAAAAGATGAGAATATTTATATCACAATATGGTTGCATATCCAATTTAGATTTCTTAGGTTTGACAGATTGTAATTTTGGCATAAAAGCCCAAACTCTTAATTAAACATATATAACATGTTTTGACAAGATTTGTTTCTTATTGACGGCTTTTGTTTCTATAGGTGTCATAATGTTGATTAAGAATCCATTTAAGTGCTAAATCAAATATATTTGATGGCACATCCAGTAGTTAAAGGACTCCGAAATACTTAAGAATTGGGAGGTGTAGATACCTTGCAAATAGAAATTACACGATCTCTATTGGTCAATGATATCTGCCCCTTTAAGTAATTGACAGATGACCCCGTGTGCGAGACAGTTTGACATGTTTATGGCATGCCGCCTTCAAAATCAATCGCCGCCGACATAATCACAACATGATGTCAGTAGTTGAATAGACACGCTAATCCGGAAACGAGACTCAATTAAGCCGTGAAGAGAACACTGCGACTGTCTGTTAGTTGAAGTCGTTTAGTGTCTAATGCGAGGAATAATGAATTGACACTTTTAGTCAGAAACCTGATTGTTTTATAAATTATTTTCAAAAATATCATGACGCTGATGTATTATTACTAATTCAAAGAGAGAATATATTTTTAAAAAAAGAATTTTATGATAAAAAAGAAAGTTGTAGGTACATATTCCCTATTACGTTATTACAGCGAGCAATCATTTATCCTGTAAAGCAGTCACGTGACTGGACAGGGGAGGTAACCAAATAAATTCATCGAATTATTGGAAAGGCGTATATCCAGAAGAGTATCCAAGGGAGGTAACTATAGTAGTAAATTAGCGTAGATTTCTGTCATGCAAGAGGACCAGGGTTCAAATCCCACTGGAAGCTATTTTTTTGTAAGCCTAGAGCTTAAATAATTGGCATATTTTTTTTCCTGTGTAATTCTGTCATTGAATATAAAATTCTCATGATTTAAACTAAAATAAGCAAAATAATCAAGATTAAAGGGGTTTTCGCTATCAGAATAGTGTTTATTCAAGTCATCAATTTGAAAATTTCTAAAACTGGACGGTAAACTTCTCTGAAATTTTGTTTAAATTTTGTTTAACGTATATAGTTAAAAAATGGTAAAGTTTTGTATATTGCACCAATCAGGATTTTGCACAATTTTCATTAATTTAGTCTCGTGAAATATAAAAAATGCATGTTTTAAATTTATTTGGTCAAAAAATGTCATTTTAAGATAAATTCTGTATTTATATATTATATCTTAAATTGGTTTAGTAAAATATAACATATTTTGGATAAACTGTAAAAAAATTAAGGTTGAATTTATCAATAACAAAAAATTTTGTCACCAAAAAAAGAATTCAGATACTTTCACGTTTTTTCTCACTTTTTTAAATAAAAAAAAAGCTAAAAATCTCAAAAACTACACGGTGAAAATCATTAAAATTTTGCATACAAGTCAGTGGTATGAAGCAGTTGATGAAAATATAATCAGATGTTGGATTCTTAATAGTGCCTATTACACAGGTCTTACCTTAAAACAAAAACTAGGTTTAATTATTATTGTAAGAATGCGAGACAACATTTTGATTGACAGAAATGTTATAATTATATAATGTGTTTTTCATTGTAAATAACATATATGAGAAAAGTTAACTACTTCTAACTTCAGTATTCATGGCTATTTCGAGTGAATTTTTAATTGGTTCAATTTCCGAAAAAAACTTTCTGAAAACGTTTCTGTAAAATATCAAACGTTGTTTGAAATAAAACTTCGCTGCATTTTTTCTGAGGTTGCTTTTCTTAACGTGATTTAGATTTAGTTTTCTGTGTATTATAGTTGGATGAAATCTTTATACAACGAATAAAAATACATTTCAACGCTTATATCTGACAAAACAAACAGATCCCATACATTTGAATAAAAGCGAGTGAAGAAATAAAACCTCACGGAGCAGTTGTGCTTGCTTATATAAACTAAACTTATAACATTCATTAAAAAAAGACATTGAGATGTACATATCGAATGTATAAATTTGAATTAATTGGTCCTGAAGTAACATAACCTTGGGAAGATACGGCAGAAAACAATTCTATATCGGCCATGCATTGATATCATCCTATTTCACATTTTCGCTCAGTAAATAAATCTTCCTTTTAATCTTGAGATTTTCAGTAACATGTTTTTATTTGGCGCATATTATCGTTGAACTGACCTGGGAACGTTATCTTTCACGCATGCGCACTAAATGTTGCAGGCGGAGTTTCACTTATCGCTTGATAAGCGATCGCTGGGAAGGTGGTCTTTACATTTCTTTGAATTAAAATGTCCTTATTAAGAAAAATAACGCTTTCAAATGATGCGGTTTGTTTTAATTATTTTAATTATGTAGATAAGTTTATTTTAGTCTGCAGATTAGATACCCCGTTAAAATTAAAAATGTTTTCATTGAGAATATAACCCAACATTAAACCATTATTCGGGGCTAAAATATTACTTATGCTAATAAAACTTAAAAAATGGCGGTCTCTAACAATACAGAGATTATTTACACAAATGTAGCTACATGTAATAAGTGTCAACTTATAAACGTGTTTCGAAACACTAACTTTCTAAATAAGTTACATTTTAAAACGGCTTTTAATGGACATGTATTTGTGATTAACATGCGAGCTGTTCTAAATTACCATGGCGCAATGAAGAACAAATTTTATTTTGATTTAGACTGCTCATAAGTCATTTGCACGCCAATTTAAAGGTTAAAAAATTATTTTGTTCAATGGAAATCCAGTATTTTTCAATTTTGGGGGAAATTTATTTCTTTATTTCTCTACTAACGAGCCATTGAATGATTTCCCAGTATTACTAAGTAAATATGCTACCATGCTGAAATAAGGTAGCTAGCTGAAATTTTGAATACATGTTCTTATATTAAAGTAAAAGAAAACAACTTACAGCTAAATTCAAATATCTATTTTGTTTCATAATTCTACAGTTTATTGTCAAAATCATATTGATATATATTTACACCTTTATTTCCACTGCTTCAATATCCTTTACCGGACGAGTGAAGGTCAATCTTCAATGAACACCGTTAGCCTTATCACCGCGCAATGGTAAAGGAATGCCCTGGTGACGTCATGAAATCCCCGCTATTTTTATAATTGTTGCTAATTTTAGATAGCTCTTCCTGGAATGTTGCTATTTTTAGATTACTTTTATTTTTAGTTGCTTTTATACCCCTCAAACAGAAAGTAAACAAATTTACTTATATGACATCAAATCCAGTTGTTTCTTTCGTTTCGTGTTCCTGTTTTATGTTATATCTGGGGCTACCGCCCCCGAACCCCCGAACCCCCGTTTTTATGTTTTAAGCGAGAAAGAAAATGGCCGCCAAAAATCCGATTCAATCGGGTTCGGATGTAAACTCGTACCGGTAAACTGCAATCTATCCGACATCATCAATAAGCACGTTCCATGTTCTAGAATTATCATTGGTTGAAAATAACGCATTAGCCTTTTCTAACTTCCCGCCAAAATAACGGTTTTTGAGTCGGCAGACTCAGTGAAAACCAATTTTCGACAATCGTTTTTGCTTTACTATGAACCTAACAATTTGAGGGTTGCATGCAATACTGTTCTAACTCCTTCTTCATTTCAATGTAGTAACGACAGTACTTGCATGCTACCATAGAATGTATGCTTGCTACCCTAGAATATAGTTCTTAGTTTCAAAAAGTAAGTCAATGCTACAAAGCGGTCAATTTTGTAATTCTGTGCAAAACGATAAAATTTATATTAAAAAATATGGAATCAATCAATATTTGAAGAAATTTAACTCGTGGAACGTTCGACAAGATTTTGAGTCATGAACGCGCATGAATACCTGATGGCGGAACGCCATATTGGATTCGACAACGTTCGGTGAAGACGAAAAATCCATCGTAATCAAATCAACAGTGAGTATTTATCCAGTTATTTTCGTGATGCAATGTTTTTATAACACCCAGGTTATATTTGAATGTATATTGACAATAGAAGTTCTCTTTGTAAATAGAATTATTCATATGGAAATGGAGGTGGATTTGGTGGTTTTCGAATGGTAGCCTACGTTACAAAATCATTGTAAAACTTGAAATTTATGATTCGAAAGACTACACCGCAGTAAACGTGATTTTGGCTCTTTGGGTTCTATTGAACGGTTACGTCATTTAATTAATTAATGCACTCTCCAAAATGAAAGTAGGAGTCTCAAAATCGACCGTAGGGCTAAACGAAACTTTTTTAATTTAGGGCCCTAATCATTGTGGATATTAATTGTGGAACCTTGTAGAGATGTAAGTAATCAAATTATTTCAATGTATTGCATTGAAAAAAAGTTGGACTTTGAACGATTAACGAATTACTTGGTAAAATATCGTCACTCGTGTAAGAATTATATTCCCATTTGAACGCTTTAAAGTAAAACATAAAGCATCTGATTCACAATGATTTTTATAACATTTTGATCAATTGAAAATTATGTTTAAAGTAATTTAAAATTCATACATGAATTGATTTAACAGATATATTAATAAATGCATTTTATGCATTTGATCATAATCTTGAGCCTGAATTTCCATCAGAAAATATCCAGATCTAACCCATTTCCAAACCGTAACCAGCTACATAGTTGACACAAGATTTTCTGAAGTATAAAATTTCAAAGAAATGAAAATCTAATGTTTTCAATAATTGCGTGTTATATGTACACCTTATGAAATCTGCTATCAGAAGTTTTTCCTACTTTCAGTTTTGTCTTACACTCCATTCCATATGTCTCACAGGTCATTTAATCAGAACAGATATTCTCAAAATTAATAACCCAGGGAAAACCATAAGAAGAAAAAGAGTAGCACCTCAGGGATTCACCAAGTTTATACAGAAATGGGAACTTCACAATATTTATTTAATCTCTTAAATGCATTTCAGGTAAATTTTGCATCCCGGAAGAAAGAATGAAGTATTTATTAATTGATTTAATTATTCATAAACAGGTTTAGATGGTTTTTGGTTCTGGTCAGACATGTATCAACCATTTGAACCATTTGAAGCGGTATAGAACTGTTTGACGTCATGCAATGAAGTGGACAACAAAAGTGAAGGTAGAAAATAATGTTTGAGTTAAATCCAGAATGACTGTTCAGGAGATGTAATTATTTTAAACAGTATATTTTAGTTTCTTTGTAATGCTTGAGCTGTGATAACGCTGTCAACATTGCAACTGGTAAATTATTTTAACATGTTAATGGGTGGGGTACAAATCCGTTGCATTGGGAAAATGTAATATTTTTTCCTATCTGAATATTTTCTGATGGAAATTCAGGTTCCTGTAATTTGATAAATAACTCAAATTAGTTTCATAGTGTTAAATTAAGTCTTGTTAATAGTAGAATTGCCTAACAAAGTGACAATAAATTATGAAATGAAAACCAAAGATATACATTTTGTTCACTACAAACATGTGCCAAATTATAAAAATGAATATATTGTCTCCCTTTTGATGTTACACCAGTATTAAGTATTGAAGTGAACCTAGGTTTACACAGTGTTTCAGTTCAATAATTTTGATGTAACAAGTATTCATTTATTAGCCTTCGATTACAAATTGTTTTTAGGTAAAATAAACCAAAACTACTTAAGGCATTAATTTTATGTCTATTTCATTCTATGATTTTTACCCAGACTTGAATTCTGATCAGCAATGTAAAATAAATTACCGGTAGTTATTTGAAAAGGAACCCACTTTGTGAATTTTAGTGATAACCCAATTTGACCAGTTTATAAGAGCAGTCAACACATTTTTGACTTTTTGCAGTCTGATACTTTCTGGTTAATTTTAAAGTGACATGCCTGGATCCATATTTTATTTTTTCAAAAGAAGGAAACACATAATATTAAACTCTGGCAGTGATGAAACAATATGGATACTTAATTCAGTTAATCAACAGTTAATCAATATAACTTTATGAAATTTTCTTGAACGGCTGTTGGAACAGGCATTTTAACTACAAAACAAATGACAGCACTCTTTTTCACAGCAACTAAAGGAAAAACATTTTTCACAGTCCAAAAGATTGTGGGTGACTTTTTGTAGATACACCTCACACCTCAGACTGAATGGATTTCAATGCAGAATAGAAACAATCTGAAGAAAGACCATTCTAGCAAAGTACAAAATGAGAGTAAACTAATTGTTATGATCACTCACTTAAAAAATAAAATATGTTATTATAAAGAATATTTGTAATTTGAGCAAAGATCAAAATAATTGTTATTATTTCATGGGTGCGTTTGCCTGAAAATCAGGTTTTTGTGTGTCTAAAAATGATTGATTTTCTTCATTTACCCTAAATAAATTTTCAGGATTTCAGGTTTTTTAGAAATCCTAACTTGCACCCTTGCAATTTTGTGTTTGTTAATTTCAGTGATAAAATCAAATGAAAGAAATGTGCCATCTCTGGTTCAAAAAGCATGAAATTGGAAAAGGAGTGGAAGAAGGATAATGGTATATTAAATTTTATTAATTGACTATTAATAGGGCTCTCACCAGACTTGCAAATCAGGGAGAGTTTTGTCATAATTTACTGCATTATGGAGAAGTTTGCAGTCAACAGCTTTCTTTCCCTATATCGTAAATACAAAATGACTTCTAACAAAGCTCAACAAAGAGAGAAGTCTGGTCACTTTTGATGAGACTAATTCCTTCAAGTCTCTCTCTAGTGAGAGCCCTGTATTAATATACAGTAAAGGCATTGCATACTTTGCCCTTTTCTTTTACATGACTGCAGTGTGGCAAATCTCGAGGCATGTCATCACCTGACTTGAACATGCCATTTTCCTGGCAGACACTACATGGTACACCACATCAATACTTAAGTATTTTATAATGGCCCAGCAATTCTCATATTGGTCCAGAACACCGGTATTGGCCCAGTTTAGTCTTCATATGAATTTGAACATGTTATTGGGCCTCGGACTGTCATATTTACCCTCGGCCTTCTGTCTCAGGCATATATGACTACCTTTGACCCAATAACAAGGTCAACTTGAATTCACTTGATTATTAACATTATATATAACAATATTCATCTGTGGGCCACCTTGAACTAACACAATGGGTTGCTTATTTGTTTTTTAAGTTGGGTAATCTCATATAAATGTGTCTCAAAAATCCAATGCTGTTTCAACTTTCACGGTTAATAACTTGACCCTTTACTCCATTTACACGCCATTTTACCACATGGGTAACCAGTGTAAATCCACATCAGATAGAGATAGCACAAATGTAGCTCCAGACCAGCTTGCACATTGAGAGACATTTTGAGGTCTCATCATTCTGTATCTACTCTGTTCATTAGATACATTTAAAGCTCTAATTAACAGGAAGGAGATGTGTCAGCACCTAGATTTACAATAGTTGCTCATGTGTTAAAAGGTGTATCCAACGAATAAAATGAAGTATCAAAATGCAGGTGTTTTTTTGTAGTAATTAACCCTTTACTATAATATTATACACATTTTCATGCCTTTTCATGATCTGATCTGGATCTGCACAGGTCACATTGTGGTCAGAAATAACCTATTGAAATTTGAATAAAAAATCTAACGCCGTAACGGTTTAGATCCTAATCAGGCAGTATGGATGTGTCGGCTGATCTAGATCTACACTGATTTCCCATGCCATAAAGGCATATACATGTAAATGGAGGTAAAGGTTAAATGGGATAAATTGTGTATGAGCCTATAGGAACTGAAGATGGCTTGAAGCTTACACCAGAAATACCTCTTTTTTGTGATATTTATAAAAATAGATGAATTATGACAACATTGTAATCTGTTAACTAACCTGCAACATCAAATTATGTACAACTTCATAAGCAACAAAAAGTACAGTGAAATTGGTTTTGGTTATTTGTTATGATTAAAATACAACATTTATTTTCAGCCATGTGTATCATCAGTCTTGTGAAAGCTGTGGACTTGAAATGTCTGCAGAATTGGTAGAACATAAGGGAGCAGAATATGAATGTTACTGTAGAAAATGAAGACAAGGTTTGTATTTTTTATTTTCATTTATTAAAGCTGCATGAATGTATGATTGAGACACACTAAATCTATCTGTATATGTTGGTATTTGTATTTTTGTATCTTGTAACAAGAAAACATAAAATTGTGTTTATATGTATGTGTTGACTTGTGAGACGTCAGTTCACAAGAAAATTAATCATCCTATATAAAAATTACTGTGTTGTTTTTGCCCCTTTCTTCCATGAATACATGACATGAGTGACCAGTGTATATCCAGATCAGCAGGCATATCTATGCAGTCTTAACAGGATCTACACGGTTCATAATAAGATTCATGAGGCTATTTCTTACAAATATGCAAACAGTGTAGATTCCAATCAGATCCAGATCAGACATCAAAGTTGTTCTTGCTGATACATGTACTGATGTATTGTTTTCCAGGTGTCCACTAGCTGCTTAATCTAAAGGGTCATTTTTTTGTGTCGCCCTTTCAAAGAAAAGGCAATACATAGGGATCGCTTTGTCTGTCCGTCCATCTATCCCAAAAACTTAATGTTGGTTATAACTTTGCCATTTCTTAATATTTCTTCATGAAATTTTCAAATTATATTGTTTGTGACAACATGCTTGAGCTGATGTTAATGTTCAGGTCAAGGTCACATTTGATGGAGTTAATCCTTTTTTTGTACTTTTTTTTTAACAGAAAAACTTAATGTTGACTTTAACTTTGACTTTTCTTAATATTTCTACATCAAACTTTCAAATGATATTGCTCATGACAACACACTCATCATGACTCCAAGTTCTTTATGTCAAGATGGGGTTATTCCCTTTTTTGTTCTTGCATTTTTAACTTGATCTAGTTCCCAGGGCGACACAAGTGAACACCCATCTAATGTAACTTTTTGGTGGATTCTGGCAATTAATTACCAAAATTACCCTTAATTTAAAGAAAACAAAGACACTTCAGTTAAAATCATTACAACTTCAATATAAATAGGTTATTTGTTGAAATTAATATTTCAGGATAACAGCTCTACATGGAATGCTGTGAGGAGACCAGTTTGACAATTCTGTCTATGACTGTCTGAGGGAGCATACAGCCTTTAGATTGCCACTAATTCCTGCAATGGAGCATGCTGCTTTTGTAATGGACAAGAATAAAAAACAAATGTCGGTACAAATAGTGGACGTGAAATGGAGACAAGTTATATAAAAATATAACCAAAACGTTTTAATGTGCACCTCATTGAAAAAACATCAGTTGACAAAAAAGCATCAGTGTAATTGTGTGTTTGAACATTATTTGCTGAATAATAGAACCATTGAAAAAAACCATAGTGTCACTTGTAGTATTATTTTAAATCATGTGACCCAATTCTGTTTGTCGATTTCAAGTTTGAATATTCAAAGATTATGACTAGCTTAGCTACTTTTTTTCTGTCATTGGTGTCACCGTATCTCAACTCAGAATTTTAGGTGCTGTCTAATGATACTGCGCTTGCAAACAACTGCTCACAGGATTCTTCCACACTTACAAAAGTATTCACGCCATTAAGGTAATATTCCATTCGTCATTGCACTCTCATTGATAAAATGAAAAATTAAAAAGTCTCTCTAAATGCAAAATGCAAGGACGAAAGGAGTAATACCTTTAAATAAAGCGTTGTGTTTGAGAACTGACCAGCGTTGTTTCACTGTTGACCATATGACCTATGAAGTATGATATCCTTCACTTAATTGTGATTGGTCAATTTCATTTTATTGTCTACAAGTCCAATCATATTCAAATTATGCCTTTAGACATATTGTCCTACCACCAGGTTCGCTTTCCATGTCACCACGTCTGCAAACTTGATAACAGTATTAGTCTTGACTTGTTAATTGGACATTAATTGTTTTTGGGGTCGAAGATCTATGTCTCGGAGGACATAAAGTAAATTGTTCCCCGTTCTTGAGGCGAAAGTTTATTTCTGGTCCAACTTAATCAAACCCAAAAATCCATTGCTTTTCAATTGTGTTTTGATGGCCGACTCATCAGTACCTCCAGTCCTTTGATTACTTAGACTATCATTTACTCGCATAGATAGTACTTGCTGTGATACACATTTGATGTTTGTTGTGAAATAGAAGGTTTTTCTGTATATAAATGTTTGAAAAAACGGATGAATGTGTTCAATAAACATGGAACTATTTTTGGTCGTAGTATGATCCTTCGGACTCCACACACTTTAACCAGCCCTAATGACGTTCAAGACTCGGTGAACTTATCAAACACGAAATTTATTCCTTAATTAATTTCATAAATGCCTATGTATAATATACATGGGACATGATAAAATAAATTACTACAAAGAATTTTTATTTAAATACGGATGTTCATTCATATAAAATAATCGTCAGGCTATTGGATATGTATATAGGTTAATGAATTTACGGACTATAATCAGCATAGCGCAGCGCAGCCGCGCGACCAGCTAAAGTTTTAGATCGCTCTGTCATGTATAAGCACTTACCGACTTAGTGGTTGAAATTATAATTGGTAAAATACTAGTATTCATTTTATAACAGGTTTCAATCCGTCGGGTTTCTGTCGACAGTAAAGTACGCAAATACACCTTCTGTATTTATTTCTGTAGTTCAATTTGATTATTAAAAAAATAGATAACTTAGTCTATTTAATTCTGTAAACAACATTTGTGTCAGGGTTTTCACATGCTTAGTAAATGTTCAATATAAAGCTTTATTTCCAAAAATAATAATGCAGTTCAGATGAGCGTTTTTCTGCTTATTTTTAAATTTAGTTCTAAGTTGAATGTATTATTACGCATGTAAAATCCCTCAAATTCCGGTAAATTATCTGCCTCGAGCAAACATTACCATGACAACTTTTAGGGATATGGCCATCTTATCAGTTATAAAATTATCAAACCGCTTACAAAGTATGTGCAGCAATTTATTCTGCCTTTAAATGGTAATAATGGTTGAAATTATTTTTAAGCCAATGAACCTTAATTCTCATTAAGTCGCGCGTCGGAAATGTGTTTAATAAAGGTCGATTTCCTCTATATAATCTAGTGAATCTAACAGCGAGAAGTGTCGATCGTGATCAGAATACACGGATGAGCGCGTTGATCTGGATATAAACTCTTTTGCCATGTTATGAATGATTTATTAATGAAGGAAATGGTAAAATGGAACTTCCACGGACGAACCCTTGTTTCTCATCCCAAGGACAGACTGCTACACAGGTTTTTTTTCCTAAGAATTAGTTTGTTCACATGGAGTTTTCAGATAAAGAAATTTCATAATTCTTTTTCTATAATATTATCTCAGTACATGTTTACGGGTCATTTAATGAGAACGTCACAAAACTACTTTCAGTTTGACTATTGATCGTCTGCACACCCATACATGGTAATTTAGGCGGCGACTGTTTTGTCAGTTACAAAAATAATTTCGACCATTATATACGTTATAGTTCATTTAGAGGCTTGTATGAAAAATTAAACGGTCGCCAAGCTGCGCTGGGCCTGACCGTTTAATTTTCATACAAGCCTCCAAATAAACTTTAACCTATACTTATTTTCACATCTCGTACATGTAAAATATTGATCGATTTCAAAGCGAATTGCCAATATATCATTAATTACAAATGTCAATAGTTCCATATCTTTTTAGTCACTGACATATACTCTTATCACTGCTTCTTCTCCGTTAATGAACCATAAAGCCTGGCTACAAAGATCATTGCCAGTGTGGGTGCCAGTGTGGGTGCCAGTTGCAAGAATCCCACTGCAAGAGAGCAACAGCTTAACGAGCGGTTCCTGGCGTGTTTGTTGTTTTTTTTTTGTAAAACGCATTATTTAGACCCGAAAGATCAACCAGAAATGATGAACAAATAACTTCCTCTGTTAAAAATTTATCTCTCTTTTTCTTAAATACTTTTATCTTATTATCTATTTTCTATGATTATTTTTAATCACTTCTATAATCTGCACTATCCTAATTATTTATTTCGACTATAACATGTATAAGGCTAGAATAGCCGCTGGTCTGATAAAAAGTTTGTTTGTCTTTTTATAGTTTTATGCATCCTAACAAAATGTTATAATAGCCAGTCTATTTTCTGCCCTACTGCATTGAGAGTGATGTTTGTATGGAAGGATGTAGACTGGCTTAAGATCCTGTTTTTAAATCAAATAAATTGACTTTAAAATTAATTGACTCTTAAAGTGTCACATTACGGTGTATATCGGTATTCCCTCAAATCGTGATGTTTAGAATTTTGTGGATACGTGTATTAAGTAAACTTATAAATACTAAATAAATTGCAATGGTTGATTTGTTAATACCTACCGTGTTTATTTGAAGTTGGAATAGGACTTTATTTTTTCAGAAATTGCTTGATTTAGTATATAACATTACGTAATTGTGTAAGCTTAAGAGATCGTTACTCTGAATAACGCGGTAAACTTGAATTAATAAAACTAAGACTCGGCATAAAATTACTTGTAAAATCGAGTTTACTTAAGGTTGGAAATTCAGTAACCGGGTTAGCAATCGTCGAGTTGAAACATCTTTTCGCGTGATAATATTTGCGCGAGCTCTCGCTCGTTTCCGGAGAGATCTCAACTCTATGCTCGCGAATTCCCATTGTCAATTCTGAGACAGGTTAACGTTTCAACGGATTGCTGGCTTGTGAGACTGGTCTCCATTCTTCGATTCGGGGCTTTATGTTACATGTATGATTGAATGCGGAACAGGTCCTAAAAGTTAAATCACAGAAGCATATTGAGCCTCCGAATGCATTTTTAAAGATTTTAGTGTAAGTGCTTTATCTATATGTGATTTTATGTTATTCTGAAACAAATTTAAAAAAATCATGCTGAAATTGAGTTGCAATTTAATAACCAAGCCAAACTTGATCATTATGATTACAATGACAATTAGTATTGTGACGACGCAGACAACACGCGCATTAAAATATAGAACACATTTTTGAAGTATACTGCGATATTCTGTTTTGAGATTAAAAGTTAACTACCTCAGCATCATACATATTCAAGCTCGGATGTAGGATTTCAGGAAATGGGGTACGTTTGCGACAGTTGTATGATATTGATAATATCCAACTTTCTTACAAAAATCTCCATGAACATAAAACATTGCTCCCCCCCCCCCCCACTTCTTAAAAAAAGGAGGGTTCAAACAACCTCACTGAACACTTTCTGGATTCGCCCCAGTATATTCTACTTAAAGTTTTGAAAAACTAGCGATCCGCCCCGTTTAAACTATGGTCGTTTTATTAATTAAAAAAATATGTGCAAACTGAATAAAAAAAGAAGAGAGATAATTTGTTGATTTATATAACCTTCACATAGAAAAAAAGTTATTGCGATATCCTGTTTTTATTGCGAATCCTGTTTTGAGGTTTAAGTTATGCTTTACTAAATTTTGTAAAGGCAAAAATTGATCCAATAATAATTACATGTATGTTACATTAGAAACGCAACTGTTTAAAACAGGAAATATATCTGGATTTATATATTTTGTGTTTCATGAAGTTGCGCTTCTAATTTATTTGACGATAAATATAACTGCTGAAAGTAATTAGAAACGCAACTTCTTTAAACACGAAATATACTTCGTGTTAAAAGAAGTTGCGTTGCTATTGCAATTTTTCGATATCGACTTGCTTGGGCCTGGGGCATTAACTTGCATTCGTTTGTTAGGTGAAATGAAAAATGTGACATTTCATTATGCACTAAATAAATTAATAATTTTCACCTTTGCCGTAAAATGATACCAGATGCGAATTCAAGAAAACAAGACACATTCCTCATAACGTGTATTATTTTTTGTGATAAAGGACTCTTTACCAGTTAGATCTTTTATCAATTGTGGACGTTTTGTACGTGGGAAATAGCAAAGGTGTCCACAACAAAGTTTTGTTGTATTTATTGTAGATGGTGATGTTTTGTTGTTATTTAACACACATAAAGTTTCTGTATGTATATTTAAGTTTACTTTGATTATTAATAACAATAAATAACTAATAATTCTGTAAACAATATTTGTGTCAGATATTCCCGTACAAGGTTTTCATTTGCTAAGTAAATGTGTCCAATATAAAACTTTATTTCTAAAATGCATTTAGGTGAACTTTAATAATGAATGGTATTACTTTGCTCGTATTTTTAATTAATTGTTTCTTAATATGTGGTCACGGTTGATTATACGTATGGATGTAAAATCCCTAAAATTCCGACAAGTTATCTGCCTCGGGCAATATAACCATGACAACTTTAATGGATATCAACATCTTATTGGTAATAAAAGTGTCAACCGCTTACAAAGAATTAAAGATTATTAATTATTAAACTAAGTTTTAAACTGATATTGATAATATACTTTAAAAATATGAAACACAGGGAATATTTAAATTAAAGTACACGTTATTTGACAAAACAACAAAAAATCGTCATTTTTGTGTTAGCTACCATTTTTTCAGCATAGTAGCATACCCTTCCAATCCGCTAAAGTTAAGCTCCCGCGTTACATAAATGTGTTATAGCATAATTATAACAGATAATCATCATAATTTTTGTTAGCTACCGTTTTCAGCACGATAGAAAATTATTAATTCTGCTTTGAAACGCATTACATTTCACATATCAAATTTAATGATCGGTGTCAACCCGAATTGAGAATATGTCATTACTGGCACGTGTTCACAACTCCATTTCTCCCATACCTGTTAAAACTCGATCCCTCTGATTCTGTAAATTTTTATCTATTTTTCTAAGACTATTTGAAATATTTCCTATATCTGCACTAACTAAAATTATTTATTCCGACTATTATAACGTTTTGAAATGTAAACTATTATGTCTAATCTGTTAATGTTAGATAACGACAATATAATATAACAAGAATTTAATTGATCTTAACGCGTGAATAAAAACATGATGAACATGGAAATTTTATATAAATCAAACAATACTTGCACAATCACAGTTAAATAAAATTATAAAAGAAATATACTCGCGTTTTTATTATTTTGACCGATATCATTGTTGTTGTTGTAAAATTGCTACTGTTCTCAGCGCACATTAATTTCAAATAATTCTTTATTTCATGTAACACGGCTGTTATCCTTAAGCAAACAGTGCACATCCAGACCAGGCGGCACATCCGCGTCGTCTGATCAGGATCTTCACCGTTTGCTTTTCGATACATTGGGGTTTTTTTCTGACTGAGAAGTGAACAATGTATACCCTGTTTGGGTGACACTTATGTGATTAAATACCATTTTTCGATGTCAATGATTGCAA